>MU269986.1:17865223-18447723 GCA_021432705.1 Caranx ignobilis | reverse complement strand
TGACCTTTGACCCGTAGATTTGTGCCTTTGCTCGTCTTCATGATGTTTTGGTGGAAAACGCAGAGCGTGTGTCGTGTCGTCCACTTTTATCCAAACCATCAGCTCAGGGTTCAGTTAACAGACCATCAGCAAACACACGAGCTCAGAGAGCTTTTCATCCTCGACAGCAGAAACTAACTGAATCAACTGATACACAATCACCAGATAGAAGCAGCTCACAGAGAGAGAGAGAGGAGGAGGAGGAGGAAGAGGAGGAGGAAGAGGAGGAGGAGGAGGAGGAGGAGGATCTGATGCTGCTGAGTCATTAAGTTTCATTATTGACTGAACTGGATTATTTTATATCTCAACCTGGAAACTTGAGTGTAAAACTTCCTGCTGATCACCACACAGGTCTGTGAGCGTCTGTCGATTCACTGACAGGAGCTGGTATCCAACAGGCACCGGCTCATCGTGTCAAGGAGGGAAACACACCTCGTCGTGAGATAATGTAAAGCAGTAAAGCAGCCAGATTGTAAACAATCTCTGCATTAACCCACAAGACGTAACGACTGATAATCAATAATCAGTGATAAATAATTCACTAGATGAGAAACAAAGCGTTGGTTTCCTCTCTTCTCTCGACGACTAAAGATCCAGAACAACTACAACAACAGATCCTGTGACAACCACCAGGTCAAACCCGACGAGACGAGCAGGTTTGGACAGAGGCGAACATCTGGCCACAGCTGGACCCTCGAGTTTGATCAGCTGATTGATTTTACAGTAAACAACATAAAGTGATGCACAGCTCCACTGTGGGTCGATGCTGATGGAAGCATTACTGGCAGCTCTGGAGCTAATTGGCACCGTGTTGCAGAGTATTGATCGCTTCTGATTATTAATGGGTTTTCCTGGATCAAACTGCTCCCAGTGACCTTGGCTCAGTTCAACGGCACATGTTCCTCTGTGACATGGAAAATGCAAATTAAACCTAAATTACAATCGACTTCAAAAAGATCATTAAACCCAGCGGTGTAAACAAACTAACACAATAACCTATAATCACATCGGCGCCGAACATTGATGAATGATATTAGTGAATCTGCTGCGAGCTCATCAGAGTGGAGCTCAGGACACTTGTGTTTTGAACTGAGGAAATAAGAAAATGAACCAGTGATGGAAATATCTGGAACACACACACACACACACACACACACACACACAGACAGACACACACACACACGGGACAATAATGTGAGCTGAGACTGAGCTGCTCCACTGGAGCTCGCTGGATGATGGATTTCCTCGGCTTCCTGACTCTGAGACAGAGGACGAGGAGGAGGAGGAGGAGGACCGGCCTTGAGGAGAGGATCCTGTAGTCATGGCGACCCTGACTGTGGGGAGATCAGCTTTCCCAAACCCCCGATTTAAACCCTGACCCCTCCCTGACCTGTAAAACCTCCTGAACGAGCTCGAGACGCATCTGAGGATGAGTCATGGAGGATCAGATCCAGTCTGACGACATTCCTCAGGACCTGTCCAGCTGAGTGACTCGAGGAACCTGCCAGTTCTTTTAAATACTTCCTCCTTTCCTTCCTTCCTTCCTCCTTTCCTTTCCTTCCTCCCTCCCTCCTCCTCCTGTTTTAATGATTGTTTCCTGACTCAGCCCTTCCTTCCATTATTTATTCCTCCTCACGCCTCCCTTCCTCTGTGGATACCTACTCTCATTTTGATGAACTCACAGAACTTTACATTTACTGTGATCCAAAGCTGAACATGAACATGACACCTCACTGGGGGCGTGGCCTCTGTGAGTGACAGGTGGGTGAGCGTGATGCTTTATCACAAACCAGCATGCCCTGAAATCTCAGCTCCACCTAGGCTCCGCCCCTGTGCTCATATTTGGATTAGCAAGGAGTTTTTTTGGGGGGGGGGGGGCGGAGTCACACACTACAAAGATGGCGACAGTGGAGCTTCAGAAACCTGAGATGCTACGTCACCTTCACCTTTAACGACACAGAATAAATGAATAACTTCAAAGCTGCATGTTGTGCAAACGTGTGTGTGTGTGTGTGTGTGTGTGTGTCTGGTTCTGCAGCACAGAACCCAGAATCCAGAAACTGTCCAGGACCATAAAACTACGGAGAGTGGTATTTGTGATATTGGCAGAGGAGCTGCGGAGCATTAAAACAGGGCCTGCTCAGGAAACACTGGTAAAAGTCGAGCACAATGAGAGAGCTGTGCAGCAGCAGGGTGTGAAGAGCTGAGCTGGCTGATTCTTCTGGAGGAGTGAGGTGAATAAAACAGATGGTCGTCGTCATCTTCGCCTTCGGTCGTTTCACCGGCGGGTGTCTGCTCTGCTATGCCCCGAGCGGCTCCGCCTGTTACTTATGGATGAGGTGAATGATTTTCAAGATCTTCAACAGCACAAGCTTCTGAGTTTGCATCCAAACCAACACGACGGCCTCCCCCTCAGATGACAGGAGGAGACACACTGATGTTATATGCATCCTTCAAAATAAGAGCCTCTACGATCTGACAGATGTTCCTGGAGACACACAGAAGAGCGAGCCCACTCCCTGTTCTTGTGTTTTCTCTCAGGGAAACACCCGGCCGAGGTCAGACACACACTCCAGGTGCAACAAAAACACTCCCTCATCTGTGTGTGTGTGTGTGTGTGTGTGTGTGCGTGCGATACAGAGATGTTGTCACTGAAAATCAGTGCGACGCTGACTGACCCCTCTGACCTGTTTGATAACTGTCAACCCCTCAGGCCTAATACCTGATCAGTTTGGCAGGCTTACAGCGGCGAGCGGCGGGACATTTAAGGGATGTGATTGGATCAGGTCCATAATGAATTCGGGGCCTTAGATCAGTCCCACCTCTTATTTCCCCACTCAGTAATCTGGCTGTGGAGGATTGGAGCGTAATCTGGATAGAAGGAGGGAGACAACGAGGGAGGGAGGGAGGGAGGGAGGGGTGAGAGAGGGAGAGGGACAATCCTCTCTGCTGTGATTCCGCTTTATGTCGTCAAAATCTGTGGCGACGTGAACCGTAATGTCCCGGCGCAGGTGTCGACATCAGCACAGAGAAAGTTTGTGAATCAATGAATCAATAACCATTAATCAATACAGAAGATCTCCATCATGACTGAGCTGTGGACAACTGAACAAACCAAACCAAAGTTGCACTCACGTTAGTCTGGAGACAGCAACAACACAAAGCACCAGCTCTCTGTCAAAACTACACAGGTGCACACACAGCAGAGTAGAACAGAGTAGAACAGAGTAGAATAGAATAGAATAGAATAGAAGCAGGATCATCGTTTCACCCATGTGACCCCACCCAACTATCATCAGCACATATTTACACAGTGACATGACTCTGTGCGAATCAACAACATCACAAGAAGATAATTGGTGACCTCATCATCAATGATTATTATAAACCAGTGACTCAGCCAGCACTGATGAATGATGTCATCATTATAACATGGGGGGGGGGTCAATGCAAGCGAATGGAGGCCAACACAACACAACACAACACAACACGACAGTGCACCAGCTGTGTAAGCTAAACATAGCGCAGCACAAGAAGTTTTACTGCCCTCACACACACACACACACACACTGTAAATGAATGGGCTGGTCCAACACACACACACACACACACACACACACACACTGAGAGTCGAGCTAGCTTGCATAACTTTGCTGCTGTCCGCGGTGACTGTGCGAACTCACGCTGCCTGTCGGACAAAACGACACCCCCGTGTCCAGCTGCACGTGAACGACCCACCTTTAGAGGTGACTAATGACAGAGACAGAGTTGGGAGTGTGTGTGTGTGTGTGTGTGTGTGTGTGAGGCGTTCACGGCTCATAAGAAGGGAAAGTAGCCTACATTTGCTACTGCGGGCTAAAGTGTGCTCCTTCTAGAAAAGTAAGAGTTTCCGAGGAGCACCTGAAGGCAGCATCATCATCCTACCCCAGTGTGCACTGTCGCTGTGATGCGTGCTGTGAGATCACTCATCCAAAATCACCGTCATTTCACTGCTACGAAGCTCGCGCCTGTGTCCACGCGGAACCCCCCGCTGCCCCCGGCGCTCGGTCCACGTCCCCCCGCACCGCCTCGCACACACGCCGCTCGTCCCGGAGCCTGACTCACCGTTAGTTGTCCGCTTTTCCACACTTTTGTCGGGAGTCTCCGAGCGTCGCTGTCACCGCTACGATCCGCCCACCCAACAGTGCTCTCCGCTGGCCGCAAACTAACCTGCTCCTCCCCGGAGAAACCCCTCCGCCAATCAGAAAGCGGCGAAACTGATTGGCTCTCGTTTCAGCCAATCAGAGTCAGCCTTACGTCTGAGCGGCGGGGGCGTCAGCCAATCACAGCTCTCAGAACCCGTACAGGCCCTTCAACGTCACGGGTGTACTTTTGACGGACACCTTCCACGTACAATGGAGAAGTTTGACTCCTTTTACGGGACGGTGCCGGTCCAATCGCCGGGGGGGACGCGCTCTGGATACGGCCATGGCCCCAAAAGCAATCTGCCTGATACCGCCTCGATCAGGGGAAATGTCACCGAGGATGACGATGAGGTTTACGGGTAAGAAAGACGAGAGGCTGAAAGAATAAATCATCCGCGTGCACTTTATTCACGTGCACTACACATGGAGCAGGTTTAAATAGACGCTGTGATTATCAAGCTGGGCTTAAAAGCAAGTGGGCGTCGCATCCTCGTTATATAAACAAACCTAACAAGTCACAGAGGTGGTTTTACACTGACACCACTCAACCTACAGGTTAGATGCTTTATTTACTGTAGATTATGTAGGGCCGTGAACGCATCTCCGTGGCTCGGTCTGCAGCAGAACAACCAGTGATGGAGAAACGACACTCAACATTTTCAAATGAACAACACGAAAAGGAGTAAAATCTGTTTGAATTGACAATGAAGATAACGTAGGTTTATAGCGACACCTTGTGGCAGTAATGGAGAACTGCAGCTTCCAGCCCGGACAGTGGAAAAATCCTGAATGATACCTGTCTCTGCCGATGTTATATGAAGATCAATAGCTTTATATTCTAATGGTCTGAGTCTTAAAAAAGTCCAGTGTGGATTCATGACACTCTTCAGTCCCATCAAACATCATCAACAAACACCAGGCGGCGACAGTTTTGCTTTCAAAGAGGTTTATTGAAAGAAATATTTTTGAAATTTTATAAAGTTCAACCATTGATAATGCTATCACACAATCAGAACCTAGAGCTTCACCGTTTCCCCGCCGACCTCTTGTCACCATTTTGATATGAATAATAATAATCATTATAATATTAATGTGTCGTGAGCTTCTGGACGAGCTCCCAGGGGTCAAAGGTCACATCCCAGGGAGCACACTTTATGCTATTATCAAGACAGTTGTGCGACAGTTGTGCTCACACACGCCTGCTGAGAATAGTCCCGAGTGTTTCAGCTGCACTTGACTGAACAAACCAAACCAGGTGAATCAAGTGTTGAACGATGATATTTGGGGGGAAACAGTTAATTTTCTTGCCCATGACTGTCACACATGCATCTTCCTATTACAGTGGCTCGCAACCAGAGTTACAAATATACAATATCATATTGTATGGTCATCTAGGATCTCTATGTTTGCAGCTATTCAGTACCCACCTCTTCCATGACCTGGAAGCAGTTTATCATTATCATTATATATATATAATATGTATATGTATAAATATGACTCTCCCGTCATCCGGAAGAATTCAGTGTTTCACTCTACACACAGTTTGCAAGCATACAGCGAAAACCAGCTGCTCTGCACGTCAACCACCACCACCACCACCAGCGCTCACTGCAGGATGATTTTCATCAGTGCAGCATGCAAGGAAAAATGTGCACAAGATTAAAAGTCTGTAGCTTCATCACCCTCCTCATCCTCATCATCATGGACAGCTTCATCAACATCTTTTTTTTTTTTTTTTCCCAACAAGGTGATTATTATTATTATTATTATTATTATTATTATTTTAATAAGAAATTAGAGCAGACTTTTAGTTTCTGTATTTAGTATATTTTCCTCTATAGTATTCTGCATTTCAAAGCATGCCAAAGAAATGTTTCAGTTTCTGCATAGTGCTGGCTATACGAGTGCCAAAGAGTTCGATTCCTTTACAAGTAGTAGAAGTTGGTATGTACAGGCAAGGAGTGACAGCAGATCCAGTGTTGTGTAAACGGTACCAAACCACACCCACCCCACCCCAGCCGGAACCAACCACCCACCCCTGCCCCCCCACCTGCCCCTGCCCCCCCTTCCTCCCTCCCCAAGTGCTCAAAATATCTACAAATACAGAACCGAGTCTGTCGGACTCATAGAAAGTTAAATAGAGCTGAAAAAAGCTCAGTATGGAAGAGCCGTTAAGGGAGGTGTGTGTGTGCGTATATATATGTGTATATGTGTGTGTGTGTGTGTGTTTGTGTGTCAAATTCAAAGGGAAAAAGTACTTGAACCTCCTAGAACACCCCCACACCACCACCTCCCCCCTCCCTTTGGATATTTTTTGTAGTATTATTTTCAGTTTTTTTCAAAGTGCTCCCTCTACTGGTATAATACGCACTATGCATCACATAAATGTTTCTCTAGCTCTGGATATTCCACTACGGTGAACTGTCACATACAAGGTCAAAGAAGAAGAAGAAGAAGAAGAAGAAGACAAGCACATTCTAGTTTTGAGGTCATAGTTCTGAATGTAAAGATACAGTTCAGGCCACGAGGCACCACCGTAAAAATAAACAATAAACAAACAAACAAACAAACAAACAAACAAACAAACAGCCGCTACAGTACGTGAGATGGAGACGAGATCCTCAGTCCCTCAGCACTGACACTGTCAAAACCTGAACTGAACAGGTTCACTGGTGAAGAGCTCCACTCTGCTCACTGGACGTTTGTTTCTTTAACGGACCTTGTTCCTGGTGACGACAGGTGAGGGAGGGGGGAGAAGGGAGGAGGGAGGTGTTGGTGGTGGTGGTGGTGGTGGTGGGGGGGGGCTGCTGGTGAAAACTAACATAATGTACATGGGTGTGCTCAGTCAACACAACAAGGGCTCAGTCATGAGAGGAGCTAAGTGGATTTGATTGTGTCAGCTGATCAGCTTTGGACGTCCGTGATGCGTTCACTGACATTTTCACTGAAACTTGGGGATTCAAGCAACAACGAGGGCTGCGTTTTTTTTCTAACTTCAGATTAAAGCTCCATGTGATGTTGATGTTTGTTTGTTTTATACATTAATATGTTGATTTAAAATTCAACATGTGCCCAGTGTTTTACCTGCTTTGGTTCGACACTACAGTGACATCACAGTGACATCACAAGGTCCAATTACTGCAGAGACACTGACGGAGACGTGGGGTTCGTTTTCCTTCTGTCTGCGTCTTGTGAATTGATAAATTGGATCAGTTCTTAATCATTGATTACAGCAGTAATGTGATGAAGTCCCACGGACCCATAAATACAGAATAAATATCAAGAGTGTGAATGAAACAACAGCACATGTTTACACAGCAAACCTCGCAGGAGGTACAAGTCACAGAAAACAAACCAACATCAGCAAATAACAACCAAATAAATAAGTTAAATAGCTCAGACCAGCAAGCAGCAAAATACAATCATCACAGATCTGCATTAAAGGGGAACCCCGCCAAAATAAAGCTTCAGGGAGTCGCTCTCCTCTGATTGGTTGGTTGGTTTTGAGTTCTGAGACCAAGGAAAACGAACCCTGTGACATCAGTGACACGTTCCTGAGTCGTCGTTAAACATCTGCACTAGAAATAAAGTAAAGTGCTGAAGACATGACGGGGGGGGGTTGGTTAAGCTGCTACAGGTCTTAACTGTTTAAAGGACTATTGCACTTCAACAGGGTGGTGGGGGCGGGGTGGGGTGGGGTGTGGGGCCCTCCTCCGCACCAGCAAAAGGTCAAACTGTGTCGCCGTGGTTACAGTGGGAAGACAAATTTTAAAGATGGCAGAGGTTCTTTTTTATTTTCCTTCATCTGAAGAACTCAAAACTTTTAGTCGTCGTCATTTCACCTGCTCCTGTTTTTCATCCACCTGTCCTGAGGATTCTGGGTAAACTCCAGACTGTGCAACGTCACCTTGTTAACAGTGGCACATCTGCACCTCGTTCCCTTTTGACATGTGACACACACGCCTTTAAAATCCAACTGTTTTAAGATTCAAACATTATTTTTTAAAAACTTAAAAATCCAAAAGGAAGCAAACCTTCGCTCTGCTCACAAAACAAATCATATCAATCAATAACAAATATCAGAGCTGCTCAAAACGTTTGGAAATCCACACTAAACTTAAACAACTTAAACTTAGTGGACGAGTGTAAAACGTTTCCTCCCACTGAACGTTGCTGCTTGTTCTGATTGCACCGTCCTGAGTGAGAGTGGATCATCTTCACATCACAGGATCTTTGTTAGTGACATCAGACGTGCGAGGAAATGTTTTCCCAGTTTGTGCTGCTGTAGCATTGACCTACATGATTGTTTTATTTGTGCTACGTTCCAAGACACAAACACTGAATCTGTTCTTTCGCCTGCTGGAACGAGTTCAAATCAAGTTTTGGGGGCAAAAATAAATAAATAAAACTTTGTGGGCATCAGAGAGACAGTGAGTGAAGCTGATGTACTGTGCCATGCTCAAAGACAATACGAGGACACACAGATAAAAAGCTTCTGGACCTGAACGTATCACACACACATGATAATAATAATAATATTAATCATCAGAATAATCAAAGCGCACTCACTCGTCTCTTCTTGCCAGTGTTTGCATATTGTACTGTACATAGAATAATAATGGCGCATTCGGCTGGTCATCGTAAACTGGCAAACTTGTATATATATATATATATTCTTTTTTACGTATCACGTGTGGAAGGTGTGAAAGTGTTTCCGGGTGCTCGCTCAGGTGAGGAAACATAAGGACCAATGAAATCTGAGGTAGCAAATTCAACCATGAAAAGAAACAAACTGTTTTGTCCTTGGTGTGTGTGCTTCAGTGTCGACAACGTGAGGAAGCTGTGACTTCCTGCCAGAGGTGGATGTTTTAGTTTAGCTGGAGCTGTGTGTGTGTGTGTGTGTGTGTGTGTGGAGCTGTTCTGTTCTCGAAGTTTGCCAGTTTACCTGTTAGCGACGCTGCCTGAGCCACGTGTTCTTCACTCACTGTACGCAAACCTGGACGTGTACGATCGGGCAGCTGATATGTTGATCGAGGAGAAATTCATGGCTTTTAACCCTCCAGTTCCCACCCCTGAGGTCTGCAAACCAGCCAATCCAGTGTGCTCTTGGGAAGGGTGTGGGGGGCGGGGAAGGGCGGGGCGGGGCGGGGCGGTAGCTCCACCTCTCGGGGCGGGACATCAGGGGGGAAAGGAACCAATGACAGGACGGGACAGCAGGTTTCCTGTTAGGCCAGCTAACACTACAATTCACCAACCAGTCTGTGAGTTTATCGGAAGCGCCGCGGACGTAGAGAAGAGAATAATCAATAATCAATAATCAATAATCAGTAGGATTTTCAGTGCAAGACGTAAATGGCTACTTGTTTCGTCGTTGTTCTGTCCCATGTTGTCTTTGCTTGTTCTTCATCCAACACTGGATACAGCAGTAAAGGGATTCTTCTACAGGTCAGCAGTCGTCTCTGTGTGTGTGACGTCGGGTCAGGTCAGGTTGGGTCAGGTTGGGTCAGGTTGGGTCAGGTCGGGTCAGGTCGGGTTCTGGTTCTGGACCAGACGGATCAGGTCTGGTGTCGACCCGGACAGTGTTTGTACAGAGGCACAGAGTCTCTCTGCTCCGTTTGTGTTTTGGTTAAAGGTTGATGTTGATGTTGTTGTGGAGTTCAGAAAGCTCCAGATATTTGAGGAGGGGGGAGAGAGGGTGTCTCTGTGACCGCCCCCCCCTCCACCTCCCCTCCCCTCGGCGCCACTCTGAGGTGTGGGTCCCTGTTGAGAGGTTGGTGCTGGAGACTCAGGAGCTGGAGCGGGTTCAGCAGGAACCTCCTGAAGGTCCTGAGGAACCAGGAGGAGTTGAAGGACCAAATATCACTGGTTCATTCTCCCTCTGTGCTCCTCCCCCCTCCCACCCCCGTCCCAACCTCTCTCCTCCCCCATCACCTGATCCTTAGCTCCCCCCTGGGTCGGAGCTGTGTCTCTGTGGTGTCCGTGAGTCCAGAGATGTCTGTGGTTCTTGGAGGGACAGCCTCCTTTGACTTTCAGGATCCAGGGGGGACGCTCCTGATCCAGCTGTTGGCCCGACCCCGCCCACCACACACACCTCTGACCCAAAGTCTAACCCCACCCCTAAACTGGAGCCCACCGCTGCTGCCCCGCCCCCCAACTCCAACCCCAAACCTGAACCCATTACTGGCCCTGAAATAACCCCGGGCCCGGTCCCCAGCCCCAGCTCCAGCTCCAGATGCTGCCCCAGGCTGTCCAGTCTGGGGGGGGCGAGCTGGGCCGGGCTACTGCTGAGGAGAGAAGAGTCCTGGAGCTGCAGAGAGTCCAGAGGCTTCGCCGGGAACTCCTCAAAGTCCTGGGCGTGCAGGATCTGCAGGGAGTTCAGAGGGAGGAGAGGTCAAAGGTCAGGGATCTTCAGACACAGGTCACTGGTGCTGTTTCTGCAGAGCATCTGTTCTGTGGCGTCATGTGACTCACCTGCGATAAAGACGCCAGCGTGTCTGTCTCCATGGGTGTGACCAGCCTCTCTCCTGGACCTGGACCAGGACCAGGTCCAGGACCGGGACCAGGACCGGGACCAGGGTACGGTGAGGCCTGTGGTGGAGACGTGTTAGAGTGTGTGACAGACAGTGCTCTGTGTGTGTGTGTGTGTGTGTGTGTGTTCTTACCTGAGGCGGTGTGGAGACGGCGCTGTAGGCCGGAGGAACCAGAGCCATCTGCCTCTGCAGCAGCTGCATGATCGCGCCGATGTCTGTGGACATGCGACTCTCCAACCTGCCAACAGCATCACTCTTTATGGACTTTGTTTCGTTCACACTGTTTCTCTTCCTGTGTTTTGTTTTGCTTGCTGCAGTAAACCCCCCCCCCCCCCAGGATCCCCTCAGTCGACCAGTGTCTTGCCTCTCAGTCTCACTTTAAACCAGATGAAAGTGTTTGTGCTGCTTCTGCTCTGAGACTCACATCCTGCTAATTAAAACTCGTTCTGCTGATTTCCTCGTCAGGTCCGACACACACAGGCCTGAACCTGCTCCGACCTGGTGGAGGCATCCGCTCCAATACGCATTAAAACCCTGAGATCAGCTGGAGGCGAAAACACACGCAAAGACTCAGAGACCGTGATCTGGATCTGAGCTGACACCTCGGCCTCCAGACGCAGCAGGTGAACAAAGACTCTGACTTCAAGTGCTGCAGCGTTTTCCCCAAGACTGACTGATGCAAAACTAAACACTGAGCCTCACACACACACACACACACGCACACACACACTTGCAGCCAGTCATACCTGTTGAGCTGTTTCTGCAGCAGGTCCAGACGTGTGTCCAGCTGGTTGCGTTGCTGCCGGCTCAGACTGTGTATGGGCGTGTTGAGCGGCGGCGGCGACGCCAGGCTGCAGCTCGGCACCTCCTGGTACTGACCCCCGCCCCCCCGACTCTCCCCCCAGAAACTGAAGATGTTGGACACACCTGAGAACGCACCTGCGGGAGGCACAGTGGAGGACACGGTGAAGCTGAGTGTCTGTGTGTGAGACACATCAGACGGACGCTCAGGGGGACAGTCACCTGACAGGGCGTTGCAGGTGTTCCCGGTCTTGGGGTCTCCGTCCGCCTCAGAGTTCTCGTTAAAGTTGAGGGGTGTGGCCTGAGCCTGAGGGTTCCCCAGCATCACAGGAGGAGGGGCAAGGCCTGTCACCACTGACTCCTCCCCCTGTGAGAGGAGTAAAGCCAGCTGTTACTGTGCAGTAGGAGGAGGAGTGAGTTGTGTTGTGTTTAGGTCACGTTAGTCGTACCTCGTCACCGCTGGAGTGAGACGACACTGAGCTCCGATGCCCCTCCCACTGCCTCTTCGCCGCCTCTTCCTGCTTCTGGGTGTTAGCTGCCTCCCTCTGTCTCCGCCTCACAGACTTATGGGACTTTTTGATTTCTCCAGCGTCTGCATCATCTGCACAGAAGTTTGCAAGGTTAGATTTTTATTTAAAAGTCCAAGCATCAGAGGGATTTGACCTCTGGAGGATTCGTGACCTTTCTCTGTGCGTCGTCTGAAGGATAACTTCCGTCTCCGCAGTTTGTTGAATCCACCACAGTACGAGTCGTCGCTGCTCGGAGAACCTGGGATCATGTTGGTCTGAGGGGAACAATGACTCAGCATTAACGCAGAAACTTCACATGTAGTTTTCAGTCTGACTCTGTGACTTTCAGATCATCATCAGCTCAACGCGTGAACTCACGTCTCGGAGGTTGAAGGTGATTTCCAGGTTGTTCCAGAAGTTGTCTGCGAACTCAGGATACATGTCCAGAACCTCCAGGACGTCTTCTCTGAGGATCTTGTGGAGGTCGCAGTAGGTCAGAGCCCTGACGTCGGCGTTGGATTTCCCCGGTCGGGCGTACAGGTTGATGGGCTCGCCGAAGATGTCGTTCTTCCCTGAGGAAAACAAAAAGAAAGAAAACATTTAAAGAGTCGCCGCTGGGACGTGACTGTGGTGAAAGTTTAGTTTAGAGTTGTTCTGATCTGTAAGTAAGATGCATTCAAATCCATGTGAGACATCAGGAGCAGATGGTGAGCCTTATGGAGCTCCTCTGCTCTGTTGTGTTGTGTTTCAGGTGCAACACTCTACTCCCACCAGCAGGTGGCGACATCAGCTAACGCAAATAACACAGCAGCAGCAAAACTTTGCTTTAACTGTCACCACAGAAGAATCAGATCCAAACCACCAAGAGAAAGTTATTTAACAGGGTCTGAAGCTTCTAGGTGCAAAATTAATTTTGATATTCAGATTAACATTTACACCTCTGATGTTGTCATGACGACTCCTTGAGACGAAGCCAGAGACAGCGAGCAGAGGTGAAACAGAAACAGCAGTTTTGTTTTTATTTACCCAAGATGGCGACCACCACGTCTCCTCTCAGGATCTCTATGGACCCCCTGGATATGAAGTAGAGGGCAGTGAGGACGTCCCCGGCGTGGACCAGCGTGTCCCCCGGGGGGGCGTGGGTGGTCTTGAACTTCATGGCCAGCGCCCTGAGGCAGCCTTTGGTGGAGCCTTTAAAAGCCTTACAGTTCTGCAGCAGCGTCCGGTTCAGGTGGAGGCAGATATCTGCCTGGAGACACTCGGGGAAACCCTTCAGCACCTGGAGGGAGGGAGCCAGGGGACGGACGGATGGATGGACGGACGGACACGAGAGAGGAAGGAGGGAAGAAGAAGGGTAATAAAGAGCAAAAAAGAGAGAGGATGTGAGAAAGAGCAGAGTAAACAAGAGGGAAAAAGAGACGAGGGAGGGAGAAGAGAAAGTGTGTGAACCGATAGAGAAAGATTCAGATGAGTGCTGACACGTCACATCAAGCTGATGTCAAATTAACGTCACAGATCACAGACGCTTTAAAGAAGGACAATAAAACTGGAACTTCACTGCCTCGTCCTTGGTGAACACTCATGGGACGTCGGCCACAAATCAACCAGACAAAACGTAATCACCTCGAAGGTTTTACCGTCCAAACAGGAGACGCTTTTCTCTTTAAAGACACAAACACTGATTTATTTTCTGGAGCTGGTCTCAGACGGTGAGAGAGGATCCGCTGAGTGTAATTAATATGAAGAAGTGGTGCAGTTTTAATGAGTCCAACGCAGCTCAGGACTCTGACTATCACATCACACCCTCTCAGTTTCTCCTGTGGTCGTTTGTCTCTCTTCGCTCTCTTTGCTCTCTTCATGTCGGCCTCACTGCTTCTGTCTCATACCTCCATCTTTATTTCCCTATTGGCTCCTTTCATCTCGCCCCAAAGTTTAAAGACCACACACACAAACCTTATGAAATGTTTAAAGGTCTTGTTAGGCGATGTTCAAACACATGGGGACACGAGTGGATTCTCTGTAAACTGAAACCTATAGAAACCCTCACGTCCTTTTGTTTGTCTTTGTTTGTGTTTCCGACTCGAGGGAGAAAAGTCGTTTGGTTTTTAATGAATAAAACAGAAAATGAACCTCAGACACAAATTCTTCATTTTCCATGGATGTTAGAAAAACACAAAAAAGAAAAACCATCACTATCCCTCTCGGCTCACGGTTGCCATAGTAACACCCTGTTGTAAAATTCTGCACATTGGCCCAGCATCACTCCCTGTAACACAACCAGCCTGCTGTGGCTTAGTGTGAGGCTCCAACAAACACACACACAAACACACAACCTGGAGAAGAAAACAAAAGAGCTGACGGTGAGTCAGCGGTCGACTCCACCTGCACCAGGTGTGTCCACTCACCTCCGCTTTAACAGAGCGTTCAGCGCTCAGGTTTGCTGTCATGATGTGTGGCCTGTGGTTGTTTCTGCACAGGAAGTCCAGCAGACTAAGACACAACTGGTCGTCCTGTCCTCACGCTCAGAGAGCTCAGTCTTTTCCAGCACAGACCAAACTAAACACACTTTCTAGTTCATTTTGAAGTGAACATCTGCAGCACATCTGTATGGAGCTGCAGAGAGAAGTTATCCTGAGTGAGACGTGACCCAGCTCAGCTTGGCCCGGGACGGTTTGCTGACTGCACTGATCTGAGATCTGTCTTCTCTGGCTACGAGATGTGAGGCGCTGGACGTCGCTGACTGATCTGTGTGTGGACTCTTCTCCCTGCTGGGCGGCCAGCAGCAGCAGCAGCAGCAGCAGCAGCAGCAGCTCTCCAGCTGGCTGCTCACATCACACCGATGTGCTGGCAACACAAACTGCAGATGAATTAGCGAGCAAACGTTCAGCGTCTGTCTGACTGCGCTCAGAGTGATCAGTGAAGTTCATGTCTGTACTCGGCTGAAGCATCTGCTGCTGACGCTTCATGTGTTTCTGAGTGTGAGAGCAAAGTGATGACGTCTTGTAAAACAACAGGTTTTCTCTCTGTTTCCTGCTGCGGGTTTGTTCACGGAGGCCAAAAATATCCACGATGTCGTGTGTTTGCCAGGAAACATGAATCCTGGCTTCACAGTTTAATGACTCGGGACGGTTTTCATCATTTATGAACGTACAAGAAAGTTCCTGGGACAAACTTTATGTAACTCTGGTCGTTATCTGATGGAGCTGAATCAAACCAAAACGAAGCCAAAAGGAAGTGAGGATGTTTAATAACCATGTTAAATTATGCTGCAGATTTCACTCTTTATCCCAAAAACAAGATGCAGAAAGTTTGTCCAGCCTGCAGACTTGAATAAACTCTGTGTCTGGTCACTTTGATGACTTTATGATTCTGTCTTTTGAACTATTTCTTCATGATCGAACTGTAAACAGCTGTTAGTGGAGCATCACTGAGGTCCAGACTCAAATCCACAGGAAAGTTCACAGACTCCTCAGAGGTTGAATCTTACTGATCCTCACGTTCCCTCATTGGCTCTTTATGAATTCACTAAAACAACATTTTAATCTCCTCTAAACTCTATCAAGTTGTTCCTGATGCCCAGAGGATGAACCCTGGTGATCTCCTGACATCTCCTCCGGCTCTACCAGGAGGTCGGACTGGCTGTTTTCCACTGTGAACGGTTTAGTCACACCAGCTCGTGTTTTTTCACTGCAGCACACGTCAGCGTCACAGCGAGCTTGTGACAAACACACAGGAGTGAAACGAAACTCCAGACCACAGAGAGAGAGTCTGACTGTAGTGAAGGAGCGTGTCATCGTGACCCGGGGTGGCGTCGCACGACTGCAGCCGCTCACACTGCTGGAAAAAAGCCTCAGAGTTTGTCCAATTATCCTGTGAAATATTTCCAGCAGCTCCTGAATGGACTGACGTTCATTCATGGTTCCCACATGATTCAACCCACTGACTGAGGTTTCCTCCAGCGCCCCCATGACCAAACACCTCCCCAGACATTTCCCATCATCCCTTAGCAAAATGTTTGTATGCTAACATGGACAACTGGAGCTTGCTGCAGGAGGAATGGTGTAAAAATAAGAGTTTGCATGAAGAACTAAACATCAGAAGTTCTTCCGTTCACCTCAACATCCTGTGACGACAGAAAACCGTGCGACCATCACTGACGGCGCTCGTTCCAATCTTCTGTTTGTTCCACTGAGGCGAACCCATCTCTGCAGGTAAATTCATTTATATTCTCCATGTTATTGTTGTGTGTATGTGTCTGAATACACAGCGTGATGCGTTCAGGTACAGTGCCCTTCATTTCTGCAGCGTTCACGGCCCACAACACACAATGACCGGAGTTACAGTAACAGTGTGAGTGAAGCATGAGCTGGTGCTGCTCCGGCTGGGTTCATGAGCAAACACAGATCTATACTGTCAGATGAATGACCGAGGAACAGCTGCGTGGACCAGCCCTACAGTAAGTCCCAGATAATCACACACAGAGAGGTCAAAGGTCGGCTGCACAAAGAGCAACCTGAGAGCAGACTCAGTAATCCACAGGCAAATGGCACAACCACACTGGTCTTTGTGATGAAGCGATCTCAGCTGATTGAGTCAGTCTCAGAGACAGACGGGATCGTCTCTCCACAGCCACAGTGATCATTACTGTAAACGTCCTCTAATCCAGGCTGCACACTGCACTTCACCGGCCTCTCACAGAGCCGCATAATGAGGCCGACACTGGAGAACACGTTCCCATGGATGCTCATCAAATTCAATGCTTCACTTATTACACTGAAACCAAACTGTTTTTTTTTTTTGCTTCACTGATGGAACATTGTGCTCGCACGGCACTTTGCCTCCAAACAGAGTTTCCTCTGCACTTCTGTAAAAGCTGCACAGACAGTAATGAGCTGCTGATTGGGCTCCGACCAGCAATTTAAATATTAAATATTTGGAGGCTTCCTGATGTTATAAGCAAAAAAGAGATTTGAAGCGGAGAGCTGGCAGCGTGGAGCAGCTTCCTGTACGACGCAGTGAAAATCTGCAGCTGCAAAAAAAATCATCGGCGTCGACAAATAAAGCTGAAAGACACTTATTCATATAAGTGTTTCACATGTGCTGCACATGATGGTCTATAAATAATGATGAGAGGGACGACAGCCACTGACTCATGCAGTGTTCACAGTGTTGACATCAGCAGATCGCCAGTGTTGACATGTTTACCTTTACAGTTCTGTGTCTGTGTGTGTGTGTGTGTGTGTGTGTGTGTGCGTGGTTGCATGCATGTGTCACATCTGAGGTAAAACCCTCTTGTCACAGAGGAGCAGATGATGTGAGTGGGACAGTGTGTGTGTGTGTGTGTGTGTGTGTGTGTGTGTGCATGCAGCACCATGCTATACACTGTGACTCACACAGGTCAGGCTGAGGTTGATAGACAACAAGCATGTAGAGAGCAATCTGTCAATCTACGTGTGTGTGTGTGTGTGAGCATGAGCATGCATAGTGTGTGTGTGTGTGTGTGTATGAAGTGAAAAGCAATTTGTCTAATGTTGGTGATCTAATTTGTTTTATTAAGTCACCCGTGTTTGTTTTATACATGTGCAAATACACACATCTGAGGAGAAGACTGTGTGTGTGTGTGTGTGTGTGGGAAAAGAGTTTATCAGCCCTCATGCATGAGAATAAACTGAAGTTGGTCCATGCATGTTGCAAAGACTTCAAACTATTTACTTGCACAAGTTTGAGTCTGTGTGTGTGTGTGTGTGTGTGTGTGTGTGTCATTTACTCACATTATTCCTATTCTCTCTGACGGTGTTGGACCATGCATGCTGAGACAAAGTCTTCGATTCGTCCTATTAACGTACAACGCAGGCTCAAAATACTCCACTAGCCTTCGTGTGTGTACATGTGTGTATTCATGCGCATCACTCACTCATTGATTAACATGAACAGACTGGGGTGTGTACACACACAGAGGGATGTGGGTGCGTCGTGAGCACCGCTACTCACAGCGTTCATGTCGATGCCGTTGGTGTAGGACCAGGCGTGTTGGAAGTACTCCTCCAGCCGCTGGCGCAGCGGGTTGGGGATCTGGTGGAAGCGGATGAACTCGCGCACTCGCAGCATCTGCGTGTGGTAACGCGCCGTCCCCGAGTACAACCGCTGGATGATGGCCGACACGTTCCCGAAGATGCTGGCGTACATGAGGGCTGCAGGTTTGGACATGAGAGGGGGGAGGAGCAGAGAATAATGATGTTTACATCAGCAGAGAGCGAGAGGCTGCGTCTGATTACACAGTCTGATGTTTCATCACTGCTTCAAACTGAGCCAGTTCAACTGGAGCTCCTGTCTTCCAGTCCACTGCAGCACAGACAGAGACAGAGACAGAGACAGAGCAGGAGTCTGACTGACACTAAAGGGTTTTGTCTGTAGAGGACAGAGTGTTGTATGTGGTGTTTTGTCCTGTTGTCATGTCAAATCCTGACGACCTCTTGACCTCTGTCAGCTCCCATCACTGTCCACATCACCCACTCCACTGCTATCGCTATGTCTGTGTGTGTGTGTGTGTGTGTAGTGCCACAAAGGACACAAATTGATCTGAATAAACGTTTTAATGCTCGTCGTACTTTCATGGTGCTCTCTCTCTCTCTCTCTCTCTCTCTGTGTTTTAGAAGAATTGAAAACTGCGCCTCAGTTAAAAGCCTCCTGTCGTCAAACTGTCTGAAGGACGACAGAAAACAGATGCAGTGAAAAAGTCTTCAGTCGTACCCTGAAATATAGATATAGATACTTTTTAGGTTGAGAACTACTTTAAACTGTCAATCATTCATTTTTGAAACGATCAGTGAGGTGAGAATCTCCCACAGAGCTGACGAGTCTGTCTCTCCTCTGACGGAGTTCATGAAGAAATAATTCAGTGATGTGCTCTCAGAAATAAAAACATGATCTAACTACAAGAAGAATAATGTATGAGGGGATAAAATGAATGAAAAAACACACCCTCAGTGATTTAACAGTAAACAACAGCAGAGCGTAACTGAAGCTGTCCCTGTTGAGCTGATTAGAGGCTGAAGATGCGTTCGAGGAGAGCAGGAGGTTCAGCTCTGCTCACATCTGTCTTCAGTGTAGAGGTGATTATCAGGAGCGTTACAGACACTGTGTCTGATCTTGTTGTTATTACAACTAACGTCTGATCCCATCGTATAGTTTTAACACCAGATAAAAAGCAGAACAGCAGCTTCATCATCATCATCATCGACACGGCTGCAAAACATTTCAATAATCATTTTATACTTTTTCTAAACAAGCCTGTTTATCCTGTTTGTCTCATGTCTCCTGCATCATGAGCGTCACCTCCAGGAAACAGCTGTCAGACACTACACTGTGTCCAGAGGTGAAGCTGAGGACCAGTCACCTCCTGTGTGTCATGTGACTGTATACTTACATCCTATGAGCATGACGCAGATGGAGAAGATCTTCTCAGAGTTGGTGTTTGGTGAAACGTTTCCAAACCCGACGCTGGTCAAACTGCTGAAGGTGAAGTACAGAGCTGTGACGTACTTGTCTTTGATGGAAGGTCCTGAACCTGGAGGAGGAGTTCAGAGGTCAAACAAACATCACAAAAGATCCTTTAACAACAAGCATGTGTTTAATTCCAATGAAGTGTATCTCCTCTTGTCACCAAGCCCCGCCTCTCACCTGGACCCACCATCCAACAACTTGCAGGATTTGGTTTCTCTGAGTGTTTTATTCTGAAATCTGCTCTATTTTTATTTTCTCACTCACAAAACAGTCAGCCAATCAGAACAGAGGCTCAGAGCCTCCTCCTCCTCCTCCTCTCTTCTGATTGGCTGACTCCGACCTCCAGAGAGAGGCTGAGAGAGGAGATGGGAAACTACACTTCATGATCTTCTCATGGATCATCCCTTCAAAATAAAACATGTGGGACCTTTAAATCATTTAGACTGAAACTAAACCAGTTCAGACTGTGACCAGTATAAACTCTGCACCTCGGACGGAGTCATTGTAGTGTTTTCCTAACTGGTCGCCCAGCGTGTGGAGCCAGCCGATCGATCCGTTCCTCTCCACGTTACCGATGGCATACCTGGAGGAAACACCCACAGTTACATGTATGATCATGACCGAGGGTCACAGTTATCTGGATGAGCAAAGAGAATTCATCAGTGAACGCAGCTCAGACTCATGTTGTCACCTAGTTTTGATTACGACTGATTCTGAGATGTAGAAACAACATGTTTAGATTTAGAGTGAGACTCTGGCGCCGACACAACAGCAGCTCTGATCTACGTTCACTCCTGTGTAACTGTACCAGATGCAGGCCAGCCAGTGAGCGATGAGGGCGAAGGTGCACATCAGGAGGAAGAGGACAGCGGCGCCATACTCTGAGTAGCGATCCAGCTTCCTGGCCACACGGACCAATCGCAGGAGACGAGCGGTTTTCAGCAGGCCAATCAGAGTGGTGGTCTGAAAAAGCAGAGATTAGAGGTGTGCAAGGTGTTAAAGGTACAGCTCTGACATATGATACCTGCTCACAGTGTTCACACCTGCTGTCCACCCTGTAACACACACACACACACACAGAGGTGCTGCAGCCGTGGCCTCATCCTGAAGTGGAGGAGCTAAATCCTGACTCCCATCTATCCCTCTGTGTGCTGTCACCTCCCTCTCCTCCCTCCTTGTACTCAGCCGGTCCCCTCTGTGTCCGTACAACAAATAAATGACTGGGCGATTACGGCGCTGGCAGCGCGCCGGCTCCGGCTCCGGCTCTGCGTGTGTCCTCACAGTAAATAACAGTCACTGCTGAGGAAAAGCTCCACTTTCTTGGCTCGCCGGCCTCTTTCAGGACGGCATCAATGAAGTGAACCTTGGCAAAGCGTTCCCCAGGCGGGCAGGCAGGCAGGCAGGCACTACTGGAAGGCCGGGGGAGTTTCCACATCCATCATGTTGGTGGCTTAATTACTATAAATAACGTTTTTATTACTTACATGCTTCCTGTCACTTATAGATGTGTTTTAAAGCCTGAGCTGGAGAAAGTCTATCAACCACGGGCTCACTGGTTTCCATCCTCATTATGTGGGAAGTGTCCTCAGAGGACGGAAACACACACACACAAACACACACACTTCGTCTGACTCCCACCTCGTCCTCCAGACACCAACCTCCCTCTTCCTCAGACTCTCCAACCACCTCCACCTCCTCCTCCTTCACTTCAACTGTGGTAGAAACCACAGAGGCTCAGTGAGCAGCAGCAGCAGCAGCTCTGCTCCTGGTTCTTTAGTATAAACTACATGTACTCCACAGGTTCAGCAACACTCAGTGTGTGAAGCTCTGCAGGTAACTGGAGGTGTGGAGCTCGAAGGAAGGTGGAGGGGGTCTGTTAAGAGATTCTATCAGGTTGCATTATGGAAAATATAGGATTTGATCCACAGAAGAGACAAAACGTTTGATTCTTGATTCTCTTCAAACTTAAAGGCAGAACAAGTTCACCTCAGTATAAATATATGTAAAGCTTCTGAGACGTGTCCAAGAGAAAACGTCACTGCAGCATGTTGCTAATAATGATTTTAAACTGAATTACAAACTGTCAAACTAACAACTTGTTTGATTGGCTCCTCGGTTTATTATCATGTTGTTCTCTGCTCGGCGTGATGTGTGCAGACATGTTTTATTTTGATGCTGCACCACGGCTCGCTGCACATCAGCTTCCCCACGGAGACAATTAAATTATAAAACACAAACTAAACCACCTCTGCCTCTCTCTCTCTGTCTTCCTCTTAATTCCCATCTCTCCACCTCCCTGTCTCCGTCCTCCTCCTCCTCCTCCTCCTCATCCTCTCTCCCTCCTTTGTACTGGATCTCTCAGTTTGTTCAGCAGACATGATGTCAACGCTCGCTCTACTCTCTACTTTCTAACTTTCTGTGCAGTAAACACAGAGCCAACCTTCTCTCCCTCCGTCTCTTCGTGTACCTCCTCTCCGTTGCGATAGATGAGCAGGTCGAAGGGAATCGCAGCCACCATGTCGATGAGGAACCAGCCTTTGAAGTAGTGGACGGCGATTCGCACCGGGTGACTCACCACCTCGTCGTTAGAGTTCACGTACGTCGTCCTGAGAGGGAAGAGACCAGAGTTACTACAACTCAGACCTCACACTTCAATCTGTACCACGCATCATTTATTCATGTGTGTTAACGTCAGACCTGAAGTTGATGAGGATGTCGATTATGAACATGATGTCCACGATGAGGTCGACCACGTTGAGCGGAGAGCAGGAGTAACCACAGCTGTGCATGGCTGCCTCTTCCTGTGAAGGGAGGAGGAGAGGAGAGGAGAGGAGAGGTTTGAGAGAATAAAAGAAGACAGGAGAGGAGGAGAAATAATCTATGGCTCTATAAATAGACGGCTGTGTGTGACTCCCTCCTGAAAACAGACGAGTATTAAAGGTTTAACGGTCATTTGCATACGTATGTAGACAAAACATGAGGACGAGTCTTCAGCCGACACTTTGTCCTCACACACAGTCTCCATTTATCTGCTCTGAGTTTTCAGAGCTGTGAAAATCCTGTGTGTGTGTGTGTGTGTGTGTGATGTTGCTGCTGTTTATCAGTGTGTGTGCTTTATTTTTATTTTTCCCAGCAGATGCTCGGTCACTCACTTTGCAGGAACGTCATTGTTTACTTTCTGCAGGAACAAAATGTTGCAGCTTCACAATAAAAATGATTTAACGTGGGCTTTTATTGTGAAAATGTGACGTGTTAATGAGATGACAAAGTGCAATAAAAAGGTTAAAAGACGAAACAGAATTTGTTGCTGAACATTCGTGCAGTGAAAGTAAAAGTAAATGAAGCAGGTTCGGTTTGTAGAAAGAGATAAAGGAGGCAGGTGGGTGTGACTGAGCAGACCTGTGTGAGGTGAACTCACCTGGTCGTTGAGGAGGAAGGCGGCTGAGTACGGCGTCAGGATGGCTGTGTAGATGACCAGCAGCAGGATGAGCCAGTCCCACACGGCCTTGAAGGGGCTGTAGTGCAGCACCGTCCACTTGTGGATGCGAGGAGCTTGGAGCTTGTACTCGGGCAACACGTCTGCACCCAGAGACAGAACCTGGAGGAGAGGACGGAGGACACAGAGAGGACAGTCAGTCAACAGGAGACAGACAGAGACACACACGGCAGCTCCATGAAACGCAGATGTGGCGTTGTGTGCCCAGCTGTGCTCCAGCTGTGCTCCTGACTCCCTGGACTGAAAACAAGCGCTGTGATCTCTCACGAATCAAAGACACACTCTGTCTCTACTTCAGACGCAGCGTCCATCACTTCAACTAACAAAAAGAGGAGTGGTCAAAAAACAACATGGCCTCCTGCCTTGTCTCAGCTTTATGACATCACTTCTCTGCAGGAGGATGTATGTGTGTGTGTGTGTGTGTGTGTGTGTGTGTGTGTGTGTTACGTCTTCACAGCACAGAAAACAGCAGCAATTAGAGCAATAGAGCCACAAGCCACTGAGGACGATGAGCTGTTCTGAAGGCACTGACTGTCTTCAGGTTACCCTCGCAGGCACACACACACACACACACACACACACACACACACACACACGATCTGGATGCACAGAATGCACACACTCGTACGGTATCATCCACATGTCACATCTCCTCTCTGTGTCAGTGACTCTGACATGACGGCTTTGTTTCATTAGTGACCACAGAAGTGCATATGAGCATATATATATACACACACACACACACACACACACACACACACACACACATGCATGGATGCCTTTGCTTAGTCTTCTGCCTCTCTCTCACACACACACACAAACACATTAAACACAAACACACAGCAGGAATGAGATGGGGGTATTATGCTGCAGCTCTAAGTAGCTTTACTTGCAGTAATGTATTCCAGCGTTGCCCTGGATGAGAGCAGGAAGGAATCAGTCTAAAGAGGCATTAGCACCGGCTGCCGTGTGTGTGTCTCTGCCTAATAGAATCACACACACACACACACACACACACACACACACACACACACACACAGCTGCAGGAGGAGGAAAAAAAAACTGAGCAAGTGACAAAAATCAGAAGTGACTTCTGACTGACTTTCACCACGGTGCACGGTGCTCACACCACAGCTTCCTCTCCACGTGCACGTGCACGCACACACACACACACACACACACACAGACCCAGCTGACTAACAGCAGCAGTATTTCAGCCAGAGGTGGCTGCAGATGTGTCACATCGTGCAGGACTTATATAAGAAGTATGAGGTGTAATCCATTACAGCACCAGCAGCTCCTCCAGGCCTCCAGGTGAATCATCAGCGCTCTCTAACAACAGGAGACACACACACACACACTTTTACATCCACATAAGATGGAGTGATTATTGTGAACCCCCCTACCCCCTCCTCCTCCTCCTCCGTCTTTGGAGGAGACAGGATGTATTTATTCTTAAATAAAGTGATAATTGCTCCTGTTTGGCTGCAGCTCCCTGCCTCGTCGCCAGCTCTGCTTCACCGCCGCCATCGTTAAAAATCTGCAAACAAGTAATAAACCAACTGTAGAAACGTTGATTCATGTTTGTTTTTGTGCAGCTGAACGAGCTCCAGATTATAAAATAAAAGTGCTGGAGTCAGGTCAAAGCAGCAGAGACAGAGAGACGACAGGAGCATCTGTATTCAGGTGGAGAAAACACACACACACACACACACACACCTCATAACTGATAAACACACAACATGAGACGTAACAGAGATGTGAGGATGACAGAAAGTCTCGTCCTTCACCTCCGTCTCTTCACTCCTATTTTTCTCCTCCTCCTCTCTGCTCTTTCCTTGACCTGCTGTAATCTTTCTTCTTTTCTAATTTCATCCTCTTTTTTTTCTTTAATCGCCTGCTTGGTTCTGTCCTCTGTCCTCTGTCCTCTCTCCTCTGTCCTCTGTCCTGTAACACACGCTCCACCTCTCCATCTCCGTCTCTTCTCCGTCTTCCAGAGTCAGCAGCTCTGACACTTCTCATTCGTCCTGCCTCCTGCTTCACCTTCCTTCCATTCTTCTCCTGCCACTTTTTCATTTCCCTTATCTCCCTTTTTTATTTTCTTTTTCCATCTTCCTCTCCCTGACTCTCACTCACACTTTTCATCTTCCCTCCTTCCTCTCCACTTTCATTATCAGCCCATCTCTGCCCCTGTATCCCTCCCTCCCTCCGCCTCTCCTTCACCTCCTCTGGCCCTGCTGCTGCTGCAGACTCTTATTTATGTGCTGATCATTAAAGCGTCCCTCACCGAGGAGCTGATCTCCCTCCTTCTCTGTATTTCCTGTCAGATACCAAACTCTTGCCGATAAATAACATTTATTTATTAAAGAGAGAGACAGATCTCGGTGTTTATGGCTTTGGTAATTGAGCAGCTGCCTCGTTGACTTTCCAGTGTTAATGTATTAATGTGCTGCTGTTTTGTTCATACTGATGCAACAACACTTCAGCTTTTCTCTGCACACGAGTCAATTATTCAGTGGATAATTATCAAACTTTAATTATCTGGTTATTTTTCCTTCTTGATCCAAACGCTGGCTCTCTGGGTTTGGACACACGACGCCTCTGCAGCAGTGAAGCTGCCTCGTCATTTAAAAACACAGATAAAGCAGGAAACACATCAGCTGCTGTTTCAGCGTGTTGAGTTAAACCACTGCGGCGTCTAGACTCCGGCTCACGTCTCTTATCTCAAGTGCTGCGGTTTGAGAATTTCATAAAGACGAGTAGATTCCTTGACCTGACGAGTCTGCAGAATAAAGTGTGTGTGTGTTTATGAATGAACGTTTTACACCTGGGACGACCCTGTCAGACACATAAACTCCTCCTTCGTCCTTCAGCTCTAAAACAAACCACCTCGACTCTCTGTAATGTACAGTTGTGAACTTGGTGAAGTTGGTCAGTGAGTGTGAAGATAATCGGAGCGTCTCGCGGTCGTCACGCTTCGCTGCTGCTCATTAAACCAAATATCTGAGGGGTGATGAGTGTGAGCAGCTGTGGGAACCTCCAGCTGTGTTTACCCCCAGATCTGTTTATCAAAGCTGAGTTCAAGTGTCAGACTGCGGAGGTTCGTACTGACAGAGAGCAGTCCGAGCAGCTCACACTCACAACACTTTCATATTAATGAGAGCAATCAGTTCTCTGATGCAGTGACCTTTTGACCTCCTGCAGGCTGCACATGTCGGACTCACACATTAACGTCGGAGCCGTCGGGTTCAGAAAGTGACTAAAGAGATTAAAAGGATCATCTGTTTCTGTTCAGGTCGTTTCAGGGCAACACTTCACAGATACTGCAAACACATCTGCAGACAGATGTGCACACATAAATACAAGCTGAGTGTGAACCCCCCCCCCCCCCCCCCCACACACACACACACTCTCTCTCTCAGCTGTCCCAGCATCCTCCTCCTCCTGGAGTAACTCGCGGGTTTATTTTTATCCATCTGTGTGAAGCTCCACAACAACATGGCCACGAGGAGCGATGAAAGTGCAGATGTCACGATGCATTCAAGTGCAGATTGAGCAGAGTTGTGTCTGAGGACAGCACCAGAGGGAGAGGACCTGGGGGGCAATAAGACAGAGAGAGGGAGTGGGGGTGGAGGATGGGTGTGGAGGGCAGGTCACAGAACTAAGCGGCTGTGATTTCAGGACCATGTGTGTCCAGAGCGGAGCCCCCGACTTCAGCAGGAAACGACGATGTCAGCAAATTCTTCAGCATCTTCAACCGGAGTCTGAAACTGAATGTGACACGGGGTTTGAGTGGATCTGCTGCTGTTTATGCTGAGAACAGCTTGGCTTCAAAACATAAACAAGATATTTAGTGTCTGTTTAAATTCTCCACATTATTGTTTTTTTAATTCCTGAGTCAAACTCGACTGCCGCGTGTGGGTTCGGAGCGACAGCAGCTGATAGGAGGAGAAAAGGAGGCGACTCGTGACGAGACATAAATCTAATTTAAACCTAAATGTCAGATGCACCTGCTCATCCATCACACCTGTCTGTCTGTCTGTCTGTCTGTCTGTCTGCTCCTCTTTTCTTTCTGCAGCGTCGCTGTGAGCGAGATGACAAGATAATACAGAGGTGACATCAGCTCCGCCGGTCCGCTCTCATTAGTGTTTCTGCTTTAATGAACGAGCGGCGAAACATCTCGTCTCAGGTCACGTCACACAGCTCCACCTCCACGAGGCCTCGGAGATGTTCACAATGAAAGGTGAAACATCCAGAGAGCAGAGACGACACGGAGGGACGTGAAAAGAAAAGGTGGAGCAGCAGCAGGAGGAGGAGGAGGAGGAGGAGGAGGAGGAGGAGGAGGTGGTGACAGTGTGGATGGTGATGACTCACGTTTTTACAGCAGCAGTGTAAATGCCACACACACACACACAGAGCTGGGAGGGGTGTGTTACACAAAATTTCCCTCCATAAGTTACAAAACGTCAAAGGTAACTGAAGCCGAAAAAAGTCAAACTGCAACTAAACAACATGGTGCAGTGTTGTGGGTTCGATTCCCGGGCCTGAGGCCTTAGTGGGCGGAGTCTGCATCCTCCCACAGTCCACAAAAGACAGTGTCAATATGTCAGCCCTGTGATGGGCTGTCCAAGCTGAGCCCCACCCTCACCGTATGTCAGCTGGGAGTGGCTCTGGCCCCCCTGCTGGAAAACCAGTTTTGCAGCCTGGTACCCGGCTACGTCCTGGTGCAACATCTGGTTTCTAACATCTGCCTCTGCCGTGTCTGATCAGGAAAAGCACACATCAGAATTTAAAAGCATCGCCTCGACGGCTGCGACCTTCCGTAGTGACACCGTGGCTTCTATTAAAACCCCACACTCTGCCTGTAGAGCACTTTGTGTGGGTCTCAGAGAGGGGGGGGGCACACACAATACAAGTATTGCATGGTAGGAGGTACGCAGCAGCTGGAGGCAGCCAGGCAGCTTGCTCCATCCATCTGCTGTGGTCGGGGGTGTTGATGGGTTTGGGAGGAATCCATCTCTCAGATTGGGTGAAATTCATTTCGGTGTAAATTCAGAAAAAAAACAAACAAACGATGAGATGAAACAACAGGAAGCAGAGAAAAACTGAGGAGAGAGAAAAAGACTCGTGTGAGTCACGATGAGTTTTTTTAAATCTCACGTTAATGATCATGGTTTTTTTTGGCTCTTTGTTCCAGAGAAACTCTCATCATCATGTAAAAGGCCTCTGACTTCCTGTGGAGCTGCATCATCGGGACCAGGACCAGGACCAGGACCAGGACCAGAACCAGCTCCTTGTTGGATCTATGACATGAAGAAAGGAGGTGCAGCCTGGTACGATCACGGTGCCTCTGAAGTTTTATCTATGTACTTTAACAAAGGAAATATATGAGTCTGACTCATGGTCCCTGAAGGCAACACATCATCTCCTCTCTCACCTCAGTTTCCTGTCACTCTCGCTCATTGTCCCTTTCAAAATAAAAGCATAAACTGCTCAAACGTGTATAAATAAAAACAAAAGTGTTTTGCAAAGTTGTGCTTCCAGACACTTCAATACACAACACATTTGGTCTGTGTGAAGTTGGTTCTTGTCACTGGGACTGAGCTGCGTGTGTGTGTGTGTGTGTGTGTGTAGTCAACAAAGCACATGACGGCAACAACAACAAAGATGATAATTTATAGCTGTGAATTAAAAATGCAGATGATTTGCTGATGTGTGAACTCAGCGCTGCATCAGTTGGTTTTCTTTCTTCCAGCAGGAACCACGAGGGATCAGAGGAAACACACTGTGTGTGTGTGTGTGTGTGTGCGTGTGTGTGTGTGTGTGTGTGTGTGTGTGTGTGTATGTAAATAATTATGTGTATTTATAAGTTGAATTACCAGTGTGTGCATTCATTAACTACAGCCTACGTGTCGACTATGTAACTCTGAATACACATGACATCAGGGCATCTGTGTGTGTGTGTGTGTGTGTGCGTATGTGTGTGTGTGTGTGTTGCTGCCTCGGGGCAAAGTGTGAAGTTCTGTCACTTTTCTCTCTGATATAAAATAGAGCTGTTTTTCTTAGGAATGAAACAAAGAGATGGAGAGAACGGGAGAAATGAGAGAAGAAAGAGAAAGTGCTCAGTCACACACGGCTGGAGAAAAAAACGAGAGAAAGTGTGTAAAAGAGAGAGAGAGAGAGAGAGAGAGGTGGGCGAGACAGAAGGAGCTGAGGGGCACGAACATGAAAATACAGAGAAAGAAAGAGGAGGAGTGATGAAAGAGAAAGAAGAAGAACAATGACAAAGCTGCACAGCCCTGAGGAGAGTGGTCTCACACACACACACACACAGGACAGAATAATAACAACACTGTCTGTGTGTGTTCATGTTTTCTTCTTCTGTCTTTTCTCTCCAGTTCGTTTCTTCGATCCTTCGTCTCTTTGAAGCTTCAGCAAACTATTTAAATATTTCATGACGAGCAACTGGTCAATATTTCATCCTCAGTCACTCACACACACACACACACACACACACACACACACACACACACACACACACACACTCACACTCAAACAACAAGAGAGAGAAACACATCAAAATTTCAGAGGCTTCAATTCCTATTGTAAACAGAGCAGCTGTTATTTAGGGATCGTCTGTTTGATTCCCGTTTAATAATGCAGCATCAAATCACAGCTGTTTGGTGAAGGAGCTCCTGACTCACTCCTGCACACACACACACACACACACACACACACACACACACACACATGATGAGAATAAGCTGAAATACTATTTGGATCATGTATCGAAAAAACAGACAACGTCCTCTTCCTGAAGGCACACGTCAGCACAGTGTGTGTGTGTGTGTGTGTGTGTGTGTGTGTGTGTGTGTACAGTAAAGACAGTGATGGAGGTGCCAGAGGGACACCTGTCCATCACAGAGGACAGAGGACAGGTGTTGACTGTCAGCTGAACAGGATGGAGATAAACTGACAGTGAGTGATGTGTGTGTGTGTGTGTGTGTGTGTGTGTGTGTGTGTGTGTGTGTGTGTGTGTGTGATCATTATATGAGCAGATAAGGTGAACATATGTACGTTCATGAGGCCAGAACGCATCACAACATCCGACCAATCACAGCTCAGAGACAGGAACCAGTGCAGGTGAAGAGATGATGATGATGACAAAAAGCCTTACACACACTAACACACACTAACACACACTAACACACACCGCAGCAGACACACACACACACACGACACAACTGCCTGCAGAAGCAGAGGTTATTGTAGAAAACACACATGAACAGATGCATCAGAAAGAATCACATGTTGTAACCTTGAACTGTTTTAAAACCACTTCCTGTTGAAGGACGTCGGTTTTTAAGGAAAATTCCCACATGACAGAATCTGAAGTTTCTGTTTTTCACATTGATTTTCAACATGTGCGATGCCAGCACACGAGAATAAAGTCAGTCCAAGGCGACTCTCTGAGCGCAGCTGCATGTATTTTTCTAGATAAAACACAGAGTAAACAACCGAAACATCATGTGAGGGAGCGAATAATAATCATCATCTCAGAGGAGCAACACTTTTCTTATCCCTGCTCCACCACAAAGCTCCACGCCTCCTCCTCATTGAGATTAAATCCTCTCCGTCAGAGCGGAGCTGCCTCCTCCTCCTCCTGAACATTAAAGAGACTGAAGTCTGTCTCCTCCTGCAGAGATCAGCTGATTCACCTCAGAAATGCACTTCTTACTGATTCAAAACAAAATACAACTGTCAGGAGGATCTCCTGCTCCTGTTTGTCCAAGGCCTGAGTTGTTTGTATCATGTGACCTGACACATGAACACAGCTGGCTTTGGAAACAACAGCTGGATCTTGTAGCTTATTTGTAAGAACGACCTCCACCCTGTTTAAGGAGCTTTATTTTGGCGGGGACAGTTGAGGAGTTTGAGGGAATAAAAGCTGTGTGTGTGTGTGTGTGTGTGATATCTGCCTCTCTTCCTGTCTGACCTTTCTCTCTCCAGCTCTGACAGCTCACATTAAGACATAACAAAGGAGCATATTTCTTCAGCCCTGATGTCTCTTCTTCTTCCTCCTCCTCCAATATTCATCAGAGCTTACTCTTTCTCTCTCTCCGTGGATATCTCTTTCTCTCTTATCTCTCTCCGTCCTTGTCCCTGTATCTGCTCCATGATCTCATCTCTCTCCATCTCTGTCTCTGTCTCTGTTTTTTTTTACCCTCTCCCATGTTTGGTCTCCATTTCTCTCTCTGCATCCATTCCTCCGTCCTCTCCATCCTCTCTCAGCCACAAACGAGCTGCAGGGCTGCTGATGTACAGTCTGCACACACACACACACACACATGTTTAAGTGTTAATCTACAGAAGGAGGAGGTTTCTGAGTCTGCGGAGAGAAAACTCTCGTCTTAAGTTTCTAATCTCTTCGCTCCGTCTGAGAAACTGCTTCCATCTACTTATATTCACACACGGAGACACGGTGGCCCTCGAGTCCACAAACTGCAGTTCAACACCAACCCGTCGGAGGATTTTAATCTTTGTCCATGGAAGAAAACATCGTTGTCATTGTTGCTGAATTATCCAGGTTTGCAGGAAACTATAAGCAGCTCGTACACACTGATGCTACAGAACATGTGCTGCTGCTGCAATATTGATGGGGAGCCTCCTCCAGAGCTGCGGCTGCTGTCCATGTGGCTTTAAAGGCAGCTGCATGTGATCGGAGGATGCCATCCTGCATTAGATTCAAACTATGGAATCAGGCCACTTGAATAAAAGATGCTGGTGTGTGAAGCCATAATGGGACACACACACACACACACACACACACACACGTGCTCAGTGGAACATGTATGTGCAGAGCTCATCAGGCATTAAATGCATCTATTCAGTTATTTCCATGCATCTTATACGACGGTGAGCATCATGAGACCCGGTGGTGTGTGTGGCTGTTGAGCTTGAGGTCAGTGTCATCAGTGTCCTGATCTAATCAGAGTTATTGATACTGTTCAATGCTGGTTTTATTCCAGTGACGTGTGCAGTGACACAATGAGCCAGTGAGAACAGTGAGTCTCAAACATCCAGCTGAAACAAAAGTGAATAAAACGCCATGTTTTCGCTGCAGCAGGACGTTTCATCTTGACAGCTCCTTGGCATTAAATATGAATTTCCTCCCCCCTCCCTCCTGCTCTGTGGGACCCTGGACGAGGCTGTGAGCATTAATGACCCCTGACTCAGCTCCGTCCACTGAAGCTGCTCTGTGTCTTTGTGCCGAGACTCGTTCTGTTTCCAAAGGTCAACAAAGGTCAAGTGCTGAGCTCCTCCTCAGACTCACAGTCGCTGCTCGGCCCTGTTTCCTAGACGATAGGACGCATGATCGATGGTGAAGACGACGAGGCCAAGAAAACTGCAACTGCCGACTCGTCCCCCACAGAGACGAGGAGATGACGGAGGAGGGGACGGTCCAGTGGTTTCCTCATGGACGGATGGACGCGCTGTGTAAACGAGAAGCTGCTTGACCTGGAAATCATCATATACAATCCACAACTGCATCAGTGAGTGTGTGTGAGTGTGTGAGTGTGAGTGTGTGTGTGTGTGTGTGTGTGTGCATGAGCCCGAGTTCACAAGTTCACACTGAAAAACACATCGTGTGCGTGCGTGAACGGCTGCATGATCTGGTCAGCTGTGGTCTGCAGGGAAAATGAGATACGGGATCGCCTGTGACATCATTACACACACACACACACACACACACACACACACGTCCTGCAGATCCTCTGGGGTTGCATGGGCACAGATCTTGTCTGTCTCACAGCCGGCTGCTTCACTAAGCACTGCTCTAATTCACAGATTATTATCCAAGCCACTGACATCCCAGAAACACTTGGCATGAACACACACACACACACACACACACACACACACACACACACACACACTGAATGTACATGGACATAAATAAGGCTGGAAATCACATTTAGTTTAGTTTGAATATGGATCTGATTTTCAGATCCTGTGTTGAGTCCAGGACGGAGGAAGGAGGACGACTGTGGGACGAGTCCCTTTGTTCCCAGTTACAGCAACACTAGTGTTTGGCCTCAGAGAGAGAGAGAGGAGTGTGTTCTTACACACACATCATGTTAATATCCTGTGTATTGTGTCAGTGATGGTAGAAAAACCCGACGGCTTCACTTCACTGAGGATTAACGGCCTCGTTCTTACGTTTACCTTTGATGTAAAATCAGCAGCTTTGACTCATGATCATCACTTCATGTGTGACTCTACACACACACACACACACACACACACACAGTGTAAGGAGGAGCCAGAGTTGCACAACAACACAGGTGGCAGCTGCTGATTGGCTCCCACAGCTCAGGCCTCGTGCACATCCAGAAGTTCTGGTTTTAAAATGGTCTTTTCCTGCTGGAAACACACAGGCGTGTGTCTCAGCTGTGTTTGAGTCCCGACAGGCAGAGACCTCTCTGACATCACAGGTGAGTGTAACATGGAGAGTGAATTACACACCTGTCTGACCTTGTTGTGCAGTTAGACTTCTTGTTTCCTTGTGTGCACTGCTCTCTGCAGCTAACACAACTCACTGTTTGTGTTCTCTGCTTTAGCTTCATAAAATTGCTCCAAACCCCTCCATCTCCCTCCCGTCCCTAGTTTCTCTGTTAGGAAGCAGCAGCAGCAGCAGAAGTCGGCTCGGTCTAATAACATACAGAAAATCAGCCTCTGACTTCCAGCACCAATTCTGAGCAGCGCTCATGTGACGGATCCTCGCGGGGAACTCGTATATTTGATAATCCCAGCAGCACAATCACTATGTCTCTGTCTCTGTCAGCCTCTCCTCCTCTGCTCCTCCGCCTCGTCCTGTCTCCTCTCAGCAGAGGATGCAGCTCTCTCTCAGTCGGGTGACAGTGATCGGGTGCATCACATTAAGTCTTCTCAGTAGGTTTCTTAATCCCAGCCGAGTTGAGCCAAAGCGAGCAGAGCCGAGGAAACACGCAGAGAGGAAGAAATCTGTGGGGTTTTTTCTCTCTTGTCATTATCAACACCTCCACTCTGCTGAGGGCTGAGCTCCCTGTGATGCACACACACACACACACACACACTCACATCTTTTACTCATTTAGCCTGATGCTAAGGCGTTAGTGGCCTGGTCTGAGCCCTGACCTGAACCCAACCTGGAAAATACCCCCCCCTTTGTTCAACCTGACAGAGCCTGAGAGGATCAGTGGAGGGGAAAAGCAGAAAATCCTCAAATCCAGGTGTGAAAGACTCGTTGCGTCACCTCGAAGGCGACGGCTCGAGGCTGTAAATCGCTGCAGACGGTGATTTAAGTGAGAACCAGTCGAGAATAAATCTCACTTTCTCTTTTTGAACACTCAGAAATTACACATTTTGTGTTGACTGACGAAAAAATCATTTAAACACACTCATCCCAAACACACAGCTGCTTTTTCACACTTCCTCTGAGTATAAGAAGAAAGAGCAGCAGTGGTTTCATGATGTAGCAGGAAGTGGACGACACCAATGGCTGCCAACTGTACTGTACTCTACTGTACACACACACACACACACACTCCTCAGAGCGAGCAGGGAGAACAGTGTGTGTTTGTAAAAGCACCTCGGGCGTGTTGTACAGTACAACATGTGTGGGAGTCAGGGAACGCCACAGTTACACTACTCCACTCTCCCTCTGTGTCCCAGCATCCCTCTCTCTCTCTCTCTCTCTCTCTCTCTGTTCTTTCCTTCCCTTCATCCTCCCTGCCTCATGCACCAGTCTTTGTCTCTCTGAGTGTGTGACGATGGGATGGAGTGGGACAGACACTGAAACACATCGCTCTTCCTCTTCTGCTTCCACTTTGACTATTTATTCGTTTTAATTGGTCCAAATCCACCTGAGGGGCGTGATGCCATTCCACACGCCTCCCATGACAGAGGCTCCTGACTGTAATGAACTTCTCATTAATTTCTCTTTTGTCATAATCGCAGACACAAACGATCTTTGTGAAGCAGCAGCACAGAGACCTCCCAGGCTGCTCCCAGTTATCGGGGCTTGAATGGCGTGACGCAGGCTTTATCAGAGTGGATGCAGGGCGAGCACGACGGCTGCTGCGGCGTTACTGTTAACGATCCAGGAGCAGCTTCGCAGGCTGATACAGAGCAGAGCAGAGGATTCCCATCTATGGTCAAAGACAATACGAAAAGTGTGAGGGTGGATTTCTTTCTTTTTTTTTTTTAATTGCTTCAAAAGAAAAACAGGTCTCATGTAACGTGGCACCGCGGCCGCGTCCTATTTCTGGCGCTGCCAAAGTCTTGCGTAACTTTTAACACTGGCAGCAGGTACATTTAAAACTAAGGGTGCTTTCAGGTGTCAAACAGAGCGGCTCTGAAAGCTGTGTAGGAGGGCGAGAGAATGAGAGAGAGAGAGAGAGAGAGAGGGCGAGCCAGAATTGGATGTGACTGCCAGCGTGCATCACGACTACACACTACACACTCTGCAGCAGCAGGTGGAGACGAACCCGCTGTTTGACCGTTGATCTGAGGAGATCGGACACGTTTGAGGAACAAGATCAGAGCTCAGTGTGTGTTTGTGTCTGAGGGAGTGTGTGTGTGTGTGTGTGTGTGTGTGGTGTAACACAAAATGTATAAATCTGACACAGTCGACTCATCACTAGTGCAGAGTGGACGTCCTGATCATAGACAGCTACAGCTCCACCATCACTGCTCTTACAACCTGATTCACTTAGTGTTAGGGAAATATATATAATAATAATATAAATATAAGGGAAATCTTCTCTCCCACACTCAACCAGGAGGTCAAAGGTCAAGGTTATTGATCAGACAAGAACAGACTGGTTTCTGTAGGTTTCACGTTGCAGAATCTGTTCTGCTGTGTCCAGACACATGTGCTCAGTGTCTCTGTGTTTATCATGTTAAACTCCGACTTTCATCCTCCCTGTTGAGTTTGTCAACACACACAGATTCAATAAAGTTGTAGTTGATATCCATTCAGCAGGAAGCCTTAGCTGTAGAGCGGCGGCTCCGACGTCCCACTGGTTCAAGTGACGTTAATAGAAAGTGACTGCGTTTTGCCTGGAGACACTCGAGACCAACAAACAAACCAACAACTGCAACAAGAGGCCGACATCAGAGCAAAGAGGATCCAGCTGACAAATGTGACTTTGCACCATTTTACTCCTTCAAGGAAACACTGAATGCCCCCCCCGGCCCCGCCCCCGCCCCATCCCCCCCCCCCCATCTGCACGATCACGTTACAGCTGCTCGTCTGAATTCCCACCACCACAGGGAAATGAGTGTAAAAGGTCAGAGCAGCAGAATCCACAGCCTTGTTTTCTACAGACCAACAAATGTGCCTCAAACTACAACATAAAACATTCAGACAAATCTCCCATGATTCCATACGGCCATTAATTCTCAGAAATGGCTCCGAGCCGTTCGCAGCCCCCACCATCCAGCACCGAGGGCACAGACACAGACAGGAAGAGAAGTTCTTATGTTCTCGTGAGGAGCATCAACTGTTTTCAACAGATTATTTAAAGTTGTGTTGTTGTTTCACACACACACACACACACACACACACACACACACACACATGAGCGCACATGAACACACACTCAGTCCTCCACAGAGTCGCCCCTCTCGCCATCTCACCTCTCTCCCCTCGGTGGGCAGACGTCGTGGGTGCTCTCTCGCCTCCCACCCGCGGCGGCAAGAGAGCGGTAGGCCGGGCGGGCGCGGCATCAGAGCAGCCGGGCAGCAGGAGGAGGATGGGCGGCGGCGGCGGCAGCAGTGACTGGTGGCGGCGGCGGCGGCAGCGGCTTTGGTGAGGGTGGACTGACGCAGGAAGACGTTGAGGAGCTTGAGCAGCGACGGCAGGACCATGGTCCTCAGCAGCAGCTCACCGAGGCGGGGTCAGGGTCAGGGCGGCCCCCCGGGCGTCCGTGACCTCCCACGGACACTTGGCGATGTGGCGTTGCGACGTGGAGGATGTCACAGAGCAGAGGACACCCGACAGGCATGGTGAGGTGGAGACTCAGTCTGTCACTGATAACTCAGCTCATCTCCTCCTCCTCCTCCTCCTCCTCCTCCTCCTCCTCCTCCTCAGCTCGTCCTCCCTCGGGCTCGCAGATGAAGGGAGTCACAGCGGTGTGGTCGCCGGGTAAACATCCAACTGTTCAACGGCTTCCACCCCGCTCCTCATCCTCTGCTCCTCTTCCTCCTGCATCGCTCCTCACCTGGTCCACGGCTCCTCATCAAACCCACACCCACGTCACTTTCTTCAATTCACAACATCTCAGTGAGTTTCTGCGAGCGTCCTTCCTCACTCACTCACTCACCCCCCCTCCAGCAGCAGCAGCAGCAGCAGCAGCAGCAGCTCTCTGGCTGACGGCTGTTAACTCCTCCGAGTCGTTGAATAAATCAGCATGCAACAGAGAGGAAGAGGAGGAGGAGGAAGAGGAGGAGAGGGAGAGAGAGAGAGAAGACGGCAACAGGAGAGTCGGTTTCCGTTAGTTGTAGATGGAGCCGCGATGCCGTTCAGCTGCTGCTGGTAACGTTACTACTACTACTACTACGAAAAAAGAAGAGTGGCAGAGAAAGGAAGGGAGAGAGGGAGGCAGAATTACAGAGGAGGGAAAGAAGGAGTGCGTTCTGGGAAGTGTTTCCCTTGGAGAAGAAATTACCCTCCGCACAAAAGAGATGAGACGCTCTGTTGAGGATAATCAGAGAGGAAGGAGAGGAGAGAGAGGGAGGGAGGGAGGGAGAGGAGGGTGAGGGAGGGAGAGAGTAGAAAACAATGGTGGAAATATGGAGGTAGAGACGGAGTCAGTGGAGCTGGTGTTCTGTGACACGCTGCTCAGACACATCCACATGATCACCAATAATCGATCAGTCCATATCATAGATCAGACCATAAGCACGCAGACAGGCTCCGAGAGAGTCGGAGGGAGGATGAGAGTCTTGCCCGCTGCCACACTGAGGGCTGTTTATTGGGGCAGAAGAGGCAGTATTAACACATCAGTGCCCAGCTCAGTGGCTCCGCCTTGATAACCAGGCTGCTGCTCCTCCATCACCGAGTCCTGCAGCACCGAGGAGATCTGCTGGACATGCTGCTGGTGTGGACGAGGACAGAGGTTGAGTGTGTGTGTGTGTGTGTGTGTGTGTGTGTGTGTGTGTTGCTCCCAGGGAATTTCTCAGCCACTACAAATCGCTGTGACAGTTACCCATACTGCCCTCTGTCCATTTGTGTATGTATGTGAGTAATGTCTGTGTGTGTGTGTGTGTGTGTGTGTGTGTAGCACAACCATGGTGACAGGTGAGAGTGTGTTGTGTGTTTTAGCATGCACACACACACACACACACACACTGCTGGTAAAGGTCACAGAGCAGTTAGCTGCTGCTTGGCGCAGGCACCTACAGGCTATGAGCTCATTACGCTCTGCCAGGATCCTAAAAATAGGATCACCAAGGATTTTTTGCCCCACGTTTGCCACCCAGGCCGACGACCAACCCTCTTACCCGCCCCCCCCCAGACTGGCAGGAGGCCCCACCCGACCCATGGCCTCTCCTTAATCAGCGTTTGGGTAGCAGAGCCTGTAATGGCTTCGTAAGCCGCCTGAGAGGAAGCAAAGCCTCTAAAGCAAAAACAAAAAAAGCCCTTGAGTTTAGCATTTTAGCATCTTAGTCACAGGCTGTGGTGCATTACCCACAATACACTTGGCAGATGACCTAAAAATTAGCCCAGTTCACCAATCAGTGGCCCCATAACACAGACTGTTGCTGTAGTGTGTGTGTGTGTGTGTTTGCATGTCTGACTGTCAGTGAATGCAACATTACTGCATGAGAGGAATATGCTAATGCTAATTTGCTAATTTCCATGCAGTGTACATCAGACTGTTGGATGTGTGCAGTACTCTGGCTCCACCATGTGTGTGTATGTGTGTGTGTATGTGTGTGTGTGTGGATTTGATGAGATGCTTCTGCTACTTATAGGATCTGCACTGGTTCTAGCACACACACACACACACACACACTTGGACAGTTTGGACCTGGCATTAGCATGTGTCCTGGGTGATCTGATCCCGTGTGCGTCAGTTCACACCTCACGTTACAACACGTCTCGAGTGACCAGCTGTGATCAGATCTCACTGTTTCATATTCAAACAAACATGTGTGTGTGTGTGTGTGTGTGTGTGTAAACATGTGTGTGTTGTTGTTTTAAATGAGTCCATCAGTGACAGACGTGGTGTCTGTTGTGACGGTCAGTGCACTGTTTGCCCCAGGACGACCTCTGACCCTGAGAGTTCAAATCTTAGATGTGTTCTGGTTTGTGGCTGTTTATCTACATGGATGAAACCATTAAGCAACTGGTTTACTGACTGGTTTACTGACTGGTTTACTGACTGGTTTACTGACTGGTTTACTGACTGGTTTACTGGTCGGCTGTGTGAATGATCGAAGGAGTGGTGACCACTGTGGTCTGTTTCTTCAGACTGTCTGTAATGTTTTCTGTGCCTCTTTGTCAGCATTGCTCAGGACTCCAGGGGTAAATAACACACACACACACAGGCCACATGACCACATGCCACATCCTAGTGCCTGAACACACAGAACAACATGGACACACACACACACACACACACACACCAGTGAACCTGGAGGAAAATTAGAGGAGAAACCTTGAGCTCTGCTGGTTCTGGTTCTTTACATATGGGGGATAGGTTGCCTAGATACAGAGCAGAGAAACTCCCATCTAAATTTAAACCTGGAGAGGAGGAGAGAGAGAGAGAGAGAGAGAGAGAGAGAGAGAGAGAGGGAGAGAGAGCTGGTGTGGAGTGAGATGAAAGAGTGAGGACAATGGAGAAGTGAAAGAAACGAGAGGAGAGAGAGATGAGAGGTGGAGGTTGATGAAAGAGAGCAGGGAGAGAGAGAGTGGACGGTGAGAGCCACACACACACTCATACACACACATACACACACAGATACAATAGACGGATGATGGAGAGATAGATGGAGTCTTGACTGAGCAAGAAAGACAGAAAGAAAGAAAGAAAGAAAGAAAGGTTGAGGGTTAAGAAGTAAATCTGTTGGAGCTAAGCTCCTCATCAAACACAGAGGAAGAAATCCTCTTCTTTCATTCTGTTTAATCGTCTGTGTGTGTGTGTGTGTGTGTGTGTGTGTGTGTGTGTGTGAATACTCGTCTATCTGTTCTTAGTTCCTGGTTCAGTCTGGTCGTGTCCCCACACACACATATAAACGGTGCCCTGGGCGTGTGTGTGTGTGTGTGTGTGTGTCATTGATCAATGTGTGTGTTTTCCAGTTGAAGCTCCTCTGAGCTGCTCGGATGTTTCTATCAGGGAGTCAGCAGCTCCCCTCCCTGGCCGGGAAATCACAACACAGCATGTGGCTGCAGCACTCACAACTTGCATCCCTCTCTCTCTCTCTCTCTCTTCCTCCCTCCCTCCCTCCCTCCATCTTTGTCTCATGGCCTCCTCACGTCTCTAAGCTTTACCTGCCTGTTTGGATTTGAAGCCCATTTCGTTTGTCATTTCTCTCCTGCTCTCAGCGACGGCCCTCTGAGGAGGCCACGTCGAGCTAACAGCCACTTGTGGAGGGAACAAGCGAGCGGGCGGGCGGGGGAGGTGGGGGAGGAGAAGGGGGGAGTATAAACTCTCTAAATTGCTTGTTGCACTTGATGAGTCGCTCTCAGTAAATGACAGATGATCTAAATGCGTTCCTGGCACGACGTCGTCCTGACGTCGACGCGCAGTAATTGAGGACCCGCTCCCTCCAAAGGTCGATTTGTGAGGCATCAGTCCAGCTCTCAGACTAATGGATCAGGACTCGGGACGACTCCCCCTCAGGGACGCAGAGAGCAGAGCTTGATGAAGGCTTGTTAAGATGACTAATGAAACAGGGACATCATTAAAAAATGGTCGGGGCTTCTCCCAGCATGCACTGGGCAGACAACAGGGAGAAAACCAGTGCAAACTGTCAATCCATCACAGACAGGAACCGACTGCAGCGGCTTTAATGGGGACGAGTCGAAACACAGGGATGAACAACACAGTCATGTGACGTCACACCTGCTGACTCTACCTGACTGCACACGGCTGGTTCCCCCACATATAACGTATAGTTTACGGGGGGGGGGGGGGGGGGGTCGAACTGCAGGAAGAAGCTTCAGCTGTGACGTCTTTCTCTCTGATTTTCTCTCTTTGTGCTCGAGGCTGCGTGAACAACAGACTGATCAGACAGATGCAGTTCAGTCACTTCTCTCCATCTTTTGATCTGAAGTTTGATCAGAGGCAGAACACACACACACACACACACACACACACACACACACACACACACACACAGCAGACTCAATGGATCTGACCTGCCTCAGTGGAAAAAAAGAAAAATAGAAGGAGTGGTTAATAATTTGTGTAGCTTGCAGGGAGATGATTTGTCTTCCCTCCAAATGGCCTGTAGCTGCAGCCGTTGGGGGGGGGGCGATGTGAGATCCATCACAAGGAGGACGACCTATTATTATTTCCTCTCCTGGCCTGATGGTGCTGTGTTTTCATGTGTGGGGGGCTAAATGATGCAGCCTGGGATTTTTTTTTCAGACTTCTCCAATTGCTCCATCTGTTTCCTGAGCTGCTGCTGCTGCTGCTGCATCAGGACCTCTTCTACGCCTCAGCAAAAATAACAAGTGTATGAAAGGACCATGCATGTGTGATGGGCACCAGGGCCACGAGGACGGTGTTAGAGAGATGTTATTAATACTCGGGTTGCGTCCGTGTCGTTAAGTTGATGGACGAACTGTGCTGCAGCTGCATGAAGTCGTCCATCATGAAACACACCACTCCTCCAGAACATCTATACGTGCTGAAGGAACCTGAAGGACACACACACACACACACACACACTGTGTGATCTAAAGACTGTGGAGGTTAAAATAATCTAAGTGACATCTTCTGACAAGTTTGTCCATGAGACGTAAGAAAAGAACGAGCTGTTTGTTCTCGACGGAGCAGCTCGTCCTGGTTTCTCTCTTTTGACCTCAGCGATCTGCACAATTTCATTCTGCGTCTCCCATCTGATATTAAGCTTTTCGTTTGAATCAATACTTGGCTGCGTTTGAAGACGACTGACATTTAGGTGGTTCCACCAAAAAGAAAAGTAGAAAAACCTTCTGATAACTCCTGAAACCGTTTTTTCCGCTGTGTGCAGTGTGCAGCTTCTTTCACTTGTTCTGGTCGACAAATTGTGAATGTTTCAACATCCAAATGGACGTCCTGAGCTCAGTGAAGCGTTTCAGCCGTCAGTGGAGGCCGCAGGAGTCGTATCATGTCAAACAGAGACAGCAGCACGTTGCACTCGGCTCTAAACGATCCTGCTCTGACTCAGCAGTGTTCACAGATCACAGATCTCACACACTTGAGAGGCAAACACACAGGCTCAGACAAGATGCACACAGTTTAAAGCTGTTTGCACAGAGTCCGTCTACATGTGCCAGTGAGGTAAATATGTGTAGAAATGTACATGTGCAACATGAAAACAACACCAGAGACCATGTGCACTTTACATTCACTCAGCTCAGAGCTGCAGGACGTTCTGTCGAGTGTGTGTTTAAAGCTTCTGCAGTTAAAAGAACTTGTTACTGCCCCCCCCCCCCCCCCCCCCGCTCTCAGGACTGCAGGCACATCTTCATGTATACAGGAGAGGAAACATTGCAGTGCAGAGAGAGAGAGGAGCTGCAGGTACAGGTGAGGAGGCAGAGAAGATGCTGCAGCATCGAGGTGAACTCAGGATCAATGGCAGGAATTCATCTCCATTATTTACACAATCAATTCAAAATTCATGAAGCAGAAGGTGAAGACGATGAACCGAGACCAGAACGCTGAGAAGTTCACGACCCACAGTTCATACGTTCAAAGGAAAACTGTACACGAGAGCTGCAGAGAAACATCTGGATACCCAGCGCTCCTCTGGAGCCGCTGCACAAAAACTACAACACAAATACTGTTTGTGAGATATCTGTTCACATCCAGTATAAACACTGAAGGAGAAGAAGAAGAAGTACAGAAGAAGAAGAAGAAGAAGAAGAAGAAGAAGAGTGTTGGGTTCATGATGACTTGGAGAAAGTTTGAGTCGTAAAGTGAAAAACAGAACAAACCCTCTGTGGCAGCACTTTGTTGGAAACATGCAGCAGCTGCAGCACTTTCTGAGCAAGTGTCCATGAAATATTCAATATGTCATATTAAACATGTGTCTAGAAAGCAGAGCGTGGTGACGGTCAGCAGCAGCAGCAGCAGCAGCAGCAGCAGCAGCAGCAGCAGGAGAAGAAGAAGAAGAAGAAGCTCCGAGCCCACTGAGGGTTCCATGAAGTACACACTGCCATTCAGCCTCCAAGCAATGTCTCTCACACACACACACACACACACACAGGTGCACATGCATGAGCAAACTAACGCAGCCTCAGACCGACACTGGAAAACCATGATTCACTCAAATTCATATTTGCGTCCTGTGGCCCGGGAGGAAATTGGGCGACAAAAACTCACGACACGTAACTCACGTCAGCTCTGCTCAAACTGCGCTTTGACAAATTGCCCAAATAAGGAAGAAGAGTCTATATATACAGTAATGTGTGTGTGTGTGTGTGTGTGTGTGTGTGTGTGCGTGTGTGTGTGTGTCTATGTGTGTGTGTGTGTGTGTGGGCAGACAAGAAGCTTTGTGTTTCCTATTGTGTGTTAGTCAGTGTGGCAATGTGCTCACAGGGCACGAGGGGGAATCAGAGAGAGTGCCCCAAAAATTCAAAGTGCCCAAAATTTGAATCCATTCTGGAGACCAGGAGGAGGTCTGCTGAGACCAGGAGGAGGTCTGCTGAGACCAGGAGGAGGTCTGCTGAGACCAGGAGGAGGTTTACAGAGACCAGGAGGAGGTCTGTTGAGACCAGGAGGCCTCTGATCTGCAGCAGAACTTCACAGAGACACAGAGCAACAAGACAAGAATCCAGAACAAACATCTGTGTGTGTGTGTGTGTGTGTTGTGGGGCGTCGTCATGGGGACCTTTCCTCCTCGCCCCAGCTGCCCTCTGACCTTTGATGACCACCTGTACAGAGATGATATCCTCAGTCTCTCCAGCCCATGACGTCTCCCATGATGTCCTGATTCACAGTCATAAAGAGTCTGTGGTCCAGAACTGGGGCTGTACCAGAACCTGGAGGAGGACCAGAGCCAGGACACTGGGGCTGGGACAGTAGAGGAACCGGGACCAGGGCCGGTACAGGAATCTGAACCGGTACCAGAACTCGAACCGGTACTGGTACCCAACCCGGGACCAGAACCGGGACCGGGATCCAAACCGGGACTGGTACCGGAACCGGAACCAGTACCGGGACCCGAACCGGGACCAGAACCGGTACCAGAACCCGAACCGGTGCCGGGACCAGAACCCGAACTGGTACCGGGACCCGAACCGGGACCAGAACCCGAACTGGTACCAGTACTGGGACCAGAACCCGAACCGGTACCGGTACCAGTACCGGGACCCGAACCGGGACCAGAACCGGTACCAGAACCCGAACCGGTACCGGGACCCGAACCGGGACCAGAACCCGAACCGGTACCGGTACCAGAACCCGAACCGGTACCGGGACCCGAACCGGGACCAGAACCCGAACCGGGACCAGAACCCGAACCGGTACCGGTACCGGTACCAGAACCCGAACCAGAACCAGAACCCGAACCGGTACCGGCCCTCGAACCGGGGACCAGGACCGGTACCGGGACCAGAACCGGTACCGGTACCAGAACCCGAATCGGTACCGGGACCGAACCGGGACCGGTACCAGAACCCGAACCGGTACCGGGACCCGAACCGGGACCAGAACCCGGACCGGTACCGGGACCCGAACCGGGACCGGTACCGGGATCCGAACTGGTACCGGGACCAGAACCCGAACCGGGACCAGAACCCGAACCGGGAAATGGGACCAGAACAGGGATTAGGACCGAGACCTGAACTGGGACTAGTCGGCTGCTCTGATTTGCCTCTCATTGGCCGGAACGAGCCGCCCGGCGGAAGTCCCACCTTCCTGCAGCAGTTTTCACAGCCCCCTCGGAGAAAGGAAACAACAACAACTGTGGGTAATTTCCTGAAGCAAAGTCAGTGTCCATGTTGACTGAAGGTGAGAGGACATAAAGTGACTTGATGATGTCACAATGGGACACGGACACACGTCACGTGAAGGAGCCTAAGTCATATAGAGTCTATGGTCTGTAAGAGACCGACTGGACCTCAGACATAACATTACGGACCAGGCCGGGGACACAAGGACCCAGTTCCCTTCCTCCTCTCAGGCCCTGAACCCTGACTGACTTTAACAAGGTCAGCTGTAAGTGAGTGAGTGTGAGAGTCTGAAAGGGTCCAGATGCTGTGATAGGAATAGGACAGGACCAGGACCACCAGAGGTGGGACTGAACCAGAACCGGGACGAGGACCAGAGCAAAATTTGAATCCATTTTGGAGACCAGGAGCAGGTCTGTTGAGACCAGGAGGCCTCTGATCTGCAGCAGAACTTCACAGAGACACAGAGCAACAAGACAAGAATCCAGAACAAACATCTGTGTGTGTGTGTGTGCGTGTGTGTGTGTGTGTGTGTGTGTGTATCCTCCTCCCTAGAAGAAAGAAGCAGTGAGCTGTGTTGAGGGTATTGTTGTTGAGAGGAGCGCACTGCTGAAGTGTCAGTCAGAGACGCTCGCTGCGTCGCGCTATGACACATTTCTGCTGTTCGGCGTTTTCAGCACGGGGCGGACGGCTTCTTAGCGAAGTGTGTGTTCCTGGACGTCGCTCCGAGACTCGTTATGTGATGTAACCACGAGTTGAAAGCTGCACTAAAAGGCTAAAAAGTGGACGAGCGAGTGTCGTGGAGCTCGAGCTCCGGCTGAACACACGAGCTAAAATTAGCTCCAGGCTACGAGTTCACATGTGATGTGGATGTGCTGCTGAACGTCCCGGCGACAGACAGACCCCCCTCTCCTCGGCTCGCAGCCATGCCATTTTGGCGAGAGTAACAACCCTGAGTCATGGCGAATACCTAGCGGCGCTTGACGGGTCCCGGCATCATCCTGTGGGGCCCCTCGCTGTGATGGATACCCCTGCCCCCCTTTGAGCCATTTGTCGCTTTGATGAATGGGCGTGGGACGAGCGGCGGACGCGGACGCGGGTGATAAACGGCTGCGGCGGAGACGCTGCCGTGCGACGGGAGACCTTGGCCAACAACCTCCCCAGAGGAGCAACAGACTCCGATGTCTGTGAGCCAGGAGCCCCCGAGCCCGTCCAGCAGCGGCGTCCATCCATCAGGGGGGACGCCTCCCTCCAGCGATGACAGGTTAACAACTGTCCCACCGGCAGACAACGGGGGGGGGGGGGGGGGGGGGCAGAAGAAGAACACACCAATAAAATATGTGACAATGAGGCGATTTTAAAAACGTCCTTGAACATGTTTAATCAGAGAAAAGATGATGCAACACATACGACTATATGATCAACCATTAGCTCCTATAGAGTGAACGCCTGAGGGCCATGAAGAAGAAGAAGAAGAAGAAGAAGAAGAAGAAGAAGAAGAAGAAGAAGAAGAAGAAGAAGAAGAAGAAGAAAGAGAAGAAGGAGAAGGAGAAGGAGACAAAACAAGAGGAAGGAAAGTGGCCTGTCGAGTTAAAAGGGGCAGAGACACACTAATGTGTGTGTGTGTGTGTGTGTGTGTGTGTGTGTGTGTGTGTGTGTGTGTGTGTGTGTGGTGCTGGAAAAAGATATCGTGACTGCATGCCCAGGAGTTAAGAGCTCATAATCCTAGATATAACTCATACACACACACACACACACACACAGTCACAGTCACACACACCTTGTACTGACCCACAGGGATGAGCATTAGGGAGGAGGGACAAAGTCTGAATACAAAAACCCCACAATGCATTGCCAGGTTCACACTATCGACCATGTTGGAATGAATCAGGCTGCAGCTGCAGCAGAAGAAGAAGAAGAAGAAGAAGAAGTGGTCATTTCTCTTCTTTTACCATCTATTTGTCACTAATGCTCCCAAAAAAGATGGAGGGATGTGGAGAGAGAGATGATGATGATGATGATGATGATGTCACTGTGGACATCAATGAAACCGATACGAGAACGTGTTAATAAGTCGGAGTCGGATCAGACGAGGTGTGAACAGTTCATCGTCACGTCTCCTCCTCCTCTGTCCGGTCACATGACCTCGATGACATCATATCTCTGCTGTGAACTACACTCACCTCCACGAAAACGCCGCACAAACCAAAGTCAGGACGTAGAAGTGAGAGCTGCAGCGACACTGAAACAGGAAGTCAGCTTCTGTTAAAGCATCGCAGCATCTGAACCAACAGACACTGTAAGACAAATAAGTGAAGCCCCCTCCATACATGGTCACAGCTCCTAAAGTTCTGTTGTTCTTTCTGTTATATGAAGCTGTGCCCCCCCCCCCTTCCCCGCGGGCCTGCACACAGCCAACACAAACAGGAGGAACAGTTACTGCAGGCAGAAATAGTTTCAGTGCTGAGAGAGAGAGAGTCAAACGTGCAGCGAGCAGTGCACTTTCTACCTGGTGATCACCATCATTCCAGTTCACCAGGAGCCACATGTGGCGGCTTCCACATGTGGCGGCACCACATGTGGCGGCTTCCTGGCAGCAGCGGACGGACGGACGGACGGAGGTGTTAATGGGATTTAAACAGCAGCTGCCCACAAGTTAAAGCTCTGGCACCAGCTCGGCCTCCTACACCCCCCCCCCCCCCCCCCAACGTGATCAGGTAATTAACTGCAGGTGTATGTTAGCAATGCACGGAGCCATAGCATTATGGTGGAAGATCACACCTGCGGACTCATGCCAGGTGTAAATGTGGTGAGAGAGAGAGAGAGAAGGCGTGAAGAAGAGTGAGGATGAGGAGGAGGACAAGTGATTATTATGAAACATCCCACATCCCCAGACTGGAGCCAGATTCACCGGGACAAAGAGGCCGAGACGTTGGTCAAGTTAGAGTCAATTACAGCAAGTAACTGTAAGAGAGAGAGAGAGAGAGAGAGAGAGAGAGAGAGTGATAAAGAAAGAGAGAGAGAGAGAGAGAGAGAGAGCTGCCAAGGACGAGTTGTCATCATCAGTACAATGTGGGAGGCAGCAGACTGACTATTGATTGGAACCTGAGGGAGGGTCTCAGCTGCTTTTGTTGCGAGTGTGTGTAAGAGTGTTTCTGAGTGAGGTTTAGTGTGCGTAGGTTCGAGGAAGAAACACACACACACGCACAGAGACTGTGTGTGTGTGTGTGTGTGTAGGAAGCCACCGTCTGTTCATGGTGTCTGAACGTGATGAAGCTCACGACGCTTCAGTCCAGTCGAGGAGCTTCTCCTCTCACCACCTTCTGTCTCCTGTGAGGAAAACACCACTGATGCTGTCAGTTCACACACACACGCACACACACACACACACACACACACACACACACACACACACACACACACGTACCGAGCTGCTAAATAAAATAGCAGATATTTGAGGCTCTGCACCACTGAGCCATCACCATCATCCAAACACACAAGCATGCACCTCAAACCCCAGAGACACACACACACACACACACACAGTGACACCTGCCAGGTAATTACAGGTGCTATTTGTGGGTTTTACTTCCTCCAACATTAGCATTAGCAGCCGTTTGCTTCAGCCGTCACTCAGCTGTGTGCTGTGGCTTTCTGACAGAGAGTCCAGATGTTCTCACTGCACACGACCCAGCTCCAGAAACAACATGGAGAACCTGCTAAATGCTAACAACAACATGCTAACAGAGTGAAGATGCTCACCTGCCAGTGAAACTGAGGCTGTAACACCAGGTGACATCTTCACCTGACGACAAGTTCCTCCTTCGTCGTCTGACATCTGGACCAACACACACTGCAGTCGATCCAGCAGCTGTTTCTATAGTTCAGTCCAGCAGTGAACGACCGACACGTGTCGGAGGAGAAGAGTGAAAGTTGGACTGAAGTCGCTCCACGTGTCAGATGCTAACGTTGCTCAGCTAACAGAGAAACACACTTCACTTCCTGTAAGTTGTTGCTTCTGCAGAAGCTATTTATGCTTGTGCTTCCAGCCAGAACCTCATCAGCTGAAATCTGTCATCAACAGGGATCAATACCCCCCTGACCCCCCCCCCAGTGTTGTGTCTTCACCTGCTCTGTTTTTGCAAAGTGATATAAGTATTACATCATGACGCTTCTTTCATCAGCGATTCATGATTTACAACACAATACCTCATCTGTTAAAATGTCTGCCTCCATTCAAGCAGCTCACACACACACACACACACACATGCGCACACACACGCACACACACGCACACACACGCACACACACGCACACACACTCTGATTTCTTTTTATTAAAATTCAGAGGTTATGAAGTGAGCTTTGATTCTAGTTTCACGGCTCTATGATGAAAGAGAAGAAAACACGCAGCGACACAATCTCTAATAATTCACCGACACACGCACACACACACACACACACACACACACACACACTCATCAGGCTGCTCCATCACCATGTTATTGAGTCTCCTGTTTACAGCAATCACACATAATGGCCTCTATAATAAACAATTGATTGCAGCGCCGCGCTGATTTGCGTCGTGCGTGACCTCGCAGGAAATTGCGGCTTGTTACATTCACACAGCTGTCAATCAAAGTCAAAAGATGAATGAACGAACGAATGAGAGAACGAACGAGTGGATCACAACTTTTAAACTTTAGAAAAAAGAGCAGAAACAAAAAATGAACATGACACAAAGAAAAGGCCAAACAAACCGCTCCTCCTCCTCCTCCTCCTCCTCCTCCTCCCCTCCTCCTTCGGTCTTCCACAGACGGCGAGCGAGCGTCCTCAGCTGCCCTCAGGCTTCAAAGTGTCCGTCCCCCTTCGCCCCCCCCTCGCCCCCCCTTGTCCTCAGTCACCCTCGCTCCCTGGAGCTCCACCGACCGATCAGCAGGGAATACAAGAACCGTCCAATCACCTTCCAGAGGAAAAACAACAACAACAACAACAACAACAAAGTGGACGGGGACGTGGACAAAGACAGACGGGATGGTGGGACGAGGGGCAAGAACACAGCACCCCGGGGCGAGCTAAAAACAAAACAGCCCCCCCTCCCCCCAGGGAGGTCAGAGACACACACACAAACATGGTGAATTAAAAGAAAACAAAAGTCACGTCATGTCACGAGTGGAGCTGGGTTTAAACCTGGCTTTGCTTCGGCCTGGAGTGCACACACACCTGGGTGCTCCTCAGCAGCGCCCCCCTCTGTCAGGTGTGCAGAAACACACTCTGACAGACACACTCACTTTCAAATTGAGTTTGAAGCAGCAGCCTGAGATTGACAGAGCGAGCGAGACGTGCAGAAGGAAAGAGAAAGCTGAGAGTCGCTCATGGGTGGCAGCCACACTTCATCATCCACCAACGAGGAGGCTGCAGCCGCGCACGTGTGTGTGTGTGTGTGTGTGTGTGTGTGATGTAGGGAGAGGATACAATTTAAGGCACAAGGAAGAGAGTCCTGATTTATTTGTCCAGTGCTACTGATTGCTGCATTCAAGGGCACTGCTGGTAAAGGTGATGGATGGGGATTGTTTGCACTTTCCTTCTCGCTCTTTCTCCTCCCTCGCTCTCTCTCCCTCTCTCTCTCCCTCTCTCTCTCCCTCTCTTCATGATCAGACGCTGCTGGAGAGACGGCCAACATAAGTTTTCCCGTGGGCAACAAAAAAAAAAGGAGAAGGAGTGGACAATAAAAAAAGCAATTTGTCACAGAAGCAACTGCAGATTTATTTCGCCTCAGTGTGGACGAGTCAAAAACCACACGTTCTGTGCACGTCCTCAAACGTGTGTGTCCAAATGCAGTGTGTGTGTGTGTGTGTGTGTGTGTGTGTGTGTGAGGGGTTCATATTAACATGCACACACTCATGCTGTAGTCTAATGTGCACAGGTGGGAAGTACATACCATCTGTGTGTGTGTTAATAACACTCTGGTATAGTCACATGAGGTCCAGGTAATGATGCAACACACACACACACACACACACACACACACACACACACACTAGACATGTCCACATGCTTCTGGTCAAAGTGTTGAACTGGTTTTGTTTTGGACACAGTGACACAGTGTCGGTGCACTCTGATTGGTTGATTTATTGATATTGCACATTAACTGCAGGTGTGCTGTTACAGTTACAGTTACTGTTACAGTTACAGTTACTGTTCTCCCAGTTTCTATGGTTTATCTGAAACAATAATGTGACAGAACCAACAAGCTGCTGTTTTCTCTTGTTTTATTTGAAGTGATGTTTTCAGCAGAGACACAAACACATGCAATAAGGCTGAGGTCATAAGAGCTGGGGGGGGGGGGGGGGTTGTGGGGGGTGGGCGAGATTGGCCTGTTTTACTGACTGTAAGCAGCTCAGTGCTTTCATCTACAGAGGTGTTTGTGTACTGACAGTGTGCACCCCACCAGTTCTTAGCTTGTGCCTTATGTAAACACAGTCATTTGTATTGATGACCCAGAGCCTGTATCTGTCCTGCTGCACACACACACACACAGCTCGTGTGTCAATACACACACACACACACACACACGTTAACACACACACTGAAGCTACAAACAAACTTGTCATAAAGAAATCCCTTTAATCGAGTGACGTGAGCGTCTGATGTCGGGAATAAAGAGCAGAGTTTTACAGAAAGAGAAATATTGATAGACTGCAGCCATTTACATACTGACTTCCCCTTCTTCTCCTCTTTCATCTCCACTCCTCATCTCTCTCTCTCTCTCTCTTTCTCCTTCCCTCTCTCTCTCTTTCTCTTTCTCTCAATAGCAGCAAAACTGTTAAACTCCAGTGTTTACAGAGCAGCTGAGCACGGAGCTTAAACGACAACGTTTTGAAGAAGCAACGACTAACCTCGATCTCTCTCTCTCTCTCTCTCTCTCTCTCTCTCTCTCTCTCTCTCTCTCTCATCACATACACACACACACACACACACACAGACACACAGAGCAGAGAGAGAGAGGGAGAAGGAGAGAACAGGTGTGGATCTGAGAGACACTGATTGTGTTTCTAAAATTGGGGTGTTTGAGCTTCACACTGTTCTGTAGGTGCCACCCTGGGCTGAGTCCTGCTGGATGGATGGATGGATGGATGGATGGATGGATGGATGGATGGATGGATGGATGGATGGATGGGGAGGGGTGGGGGTAAGAAAAGTGACAGTACAGAGGAGGGGAGCTGGGTTCAGTGCACTTTGGACCCGATGTTCCCAGATGCTCTGGTGCAGATGTGTTGTCTCTCTCTCTCTCTTTCTCTCTCCACTGACGACATTGGACACAGGCCCAAACACATGGAAACACAGCTCGCCCAGGGACCAGAGTCTCACACACACACACACACACACACACACACACACACACACACACACACACACACACAGGTCTATCACATTTCAGTCGGCACTGAAACGTTACACAAGCTTTCCTTTTTGCAGACTGTGACCATGGTTACCATGAGCAGGTCAGGTGATGTTTAGTGATGTCACTCAGGTATCAACCTGCCGGTCGGCTCCTGTGGTCAGCAACACACTCGCCAACCAACACACAACCTCCGCACAGAGAACGGTGACTTTTGATTTCACCTCCTCCTCCTCGACAGGTGGAGCCAGGTGACGATGAGTATCTGTCAGGTCATTGGTCGATTTGTCTCCAGCTCCACCCCTGACTTCACATCTGGGTTAATCAATAACTGATAAAATCTTTCATCAACGATCTCTGGTCATTTATCTGCATCAGTCTCATCACTGTAAACGTTTTCTGATCGCCCCACACACACACACACACACACACACACACACACACACACTGTATTGTCTCCTGATGTTGTGTGTTCGTACGTTACAGCAGCAGTGATGAGGTCAAAGGTCACGTGTACCAGAGCTCAGACCACTGATGACACTGAATTCATATTCATACACATGTCTGTAATACACAGCACATGTAGCCCGGTGATTGCTTACACACACACACACACACACACACACACACTCATCTCCCACTCATCACACACTGAGGTCTTGATCACACACTTTAATTCTCTGTTGTGTAATCTGCGCCTGACAAACACACACACACACACACTCACCTCCTGAGCCACGAGGGAGGAGATGCGAACAGCCCTTCGGACCCTGCCGTTCCTCCCCCCCTCCTGGGGGAGGCTGTCTCGCCCGCTCAGCGACATCTCGCTCATCTGGTCGACCCAGGAGCCCCGGCCCAGGGGCACGGCCACGTCCCGCCAGCCGTCCCCCATCCCAGCCCAGCTGCCCCCCCGCACCCGCTCCCGCCCGCCATCCACGCTTCCCCGTCCTGCTGCCACTCCGTCGGCCGTCCTCCCCCCTCCGCTCTCCCCCAGAGACGGAAAGGGCAAAGGCGGCACCACAGTTGGCACCGTAGGCACCGTCACCGTGCCCCCGAGGCCTCCCCCTCCTCCTACTCTTCTTCTTCGTCTCCTCCTCCTCCTCCTCCTCCCCTGCTTCCTCCTCCCCCCTGACCGTGCTGTCACTGGTCGGCCCCCAACGCTCCGACAAGACTTTTGGCTCCTGGCGTTCGTCCCTCGGTCTCTGTCTGTCCTGCTACTCTGGTGTCAGTCCGGCTCTGCCTCCCTCTGCCTCCCCCACTCTGTCCGCCGGTCCGTCTCTCATCGTCTGTCCCTGTCTCTGTGTCTCTGTCTCTGTGTGTCCCTGGGGCTGATGGAGACACCGAGCTCGTATCTGATCCACAGCTGTACCCGGTCTGACTGAGCGCTCAGACAAACTGCTGCTGCCGCCGCTGCTGCTGAGACTTCCCTCCGCTCAGCTCTCCCTCCCTCTCTCTCTCTGCTTCTCTCTGGTGAAGCTCTCTCACTCTTCCTCCACACAGGGTCTCTTCCCTCCCTCGCTTTTTTTTTTTTTGTTTTGTTTTTTTTGCAGGATCTCCTTCTCTCTTTCTAACTAGACTTGCTCTTTAGCCAGGATTTCCATTTATTCTCTCTCTCTCTCTCCGGGGTGTCTCATTTGCGTCCCTTTGTTTCTTCCTCTCTGCCTCATCCCTCCATCCTCCGTCTCTTCCCCTCTAATAAAAAATCCACAGCTCTTCTCTCTCTTAATGTGATGTCCAATTTTTACAGTTCACTCATCCGTTCAATCTGCACATGTTTCTTTCTTCCCGGGGACGGACCAGCTCCGTCTTCCCTCTCTCCTACGGACAGTTCATGCGACACAGTATTGATCTGTGTCTGTTTGATTTACTACTGCTTAAACAATAGAGTTAAAAAAAAAAAAAAATCCATGAAACCACAAACAATCGGCTGCTGATATGAAAATATTCTAATGGAAAAGTGATGCTGGGTGGAGGTGAGAAGTGTCTTTGCAGGACATTGTGTATTTCCTGCAGCTCTCATTTGGTCGCAGTCGTTGAAAGTAGAAAATGATATTTAGCTTCAGTTCAGAAGTCGTTTAAACTGGAAAAAAGTGGCACTTACAGGAAGTCGATACCCAAGATAATAAAGAAAATGAGTCCGTTTCCCCTTGAAAAGACTTTATTTAATGAAAAAGTTTCTTTCTAACTCCTGCTCTCCTCCTCTTCCTCCTCCATCCCTCCCTCTGTCCACACTGTCACCCCTCCATCCTCTCATCCCCTTCTGTTCGTGTCTCATTACTGAACACACAGCTGGATTACAGTGTGTGTGTGTGTGTGTGTGTGTGTGTCACTTTCTTCATCTCCCTCCACACTCTTCACTTTTCTCTTTCACTTCAGCGACTTTGCCGCCGTCGCAGCAATTTACAAAACGTCTCATTCCTAAACCACTAAACCACCGTCGCTGCATCATTATCTCTCTTTGCTGTTTTTCTCTTCTGGATCTCCAGCTCCAGTTCCAGCAGCATCAGCCTGAGTGATTAATTATGAAGGAGGCGGAGTCATCAATAACATCTCCAAACATTAATAACGCTGAAACGACCTCATCGTCGTCGTCTCTCAGCTCAGAGTTTGACCTCTGACCCCTGAAGTGAGAGGAGGAGGATTTTCCTGCAGGGATTTAAAACAGTATTGGATAATGATTCTTAAATTATTAAAAACCACCTGCTCCTCTGTGGACTGAGTGAGCTCCGTCACCACGGGGGGTGGTGGTGTGGTGGGGTGGGTGGGGGGGGGGGGGGGGGGGGCCTTCAAATCCAACCTAAAGTGGTTGGACTGTTCTTAAAATAATGCAGCGAGGAGGAACCTCACGCCTCCGGGAGCGTTTTCCTCAAAAATAAACCTCTTATCAGCGGAAAAAAATATGATAAGCAGAGTAATAACGCTGCTCACAGACGGTCGGCACAATCGGGGCCATTGTTGGAGAAGCAGATGACAGAGATCAAACGCAGATGAAGGGCTGGTGGTGCGTTCACAGACCGGCCTGCGTCACCGCAGCCGCTCATTGGTCTCCTCACAGGAGCCGTGCTTCATATTGATTTGTTGTGAGTCTATTTCTACGATGGTGGGTTATGATTCATACCAAACCATGCTGGCTCCTGCTGACCTAGATTGTCTCTGTGTGTGTGTGTGTATGTGTGTGTGTGATTTGTGCGGTGAAACCCTGACACTCAAAGATGGATCCCTCTTTGAAAAAACCAAAAGTTTTTCTAGATGACGACGCCAAAAAGAAAAATTGCAATGGCCTGGAAATATTCCTTGATGAATCACACTGAGAATAGTCTGCTTCATGAGTCTCATTACCCATCCAAAATTGTTTCAGGCAGGTTGTGTGTGTGTGTGTGTGTGTGTGTCTGAGAGAGAGTGCGTGTGTGTGAGAGTGAGAGAATGTGTGTGTCTGAGAGAGAGTGCGTGTGTGTGTGTGAAGTCCTGGTAATTATCTGTATTGAGCAGTAAGCGACACACTGCTGGCACTGCATGAACAGGACCTCAGAGCTCAGAGCTCAGAGGCACACACACACACACACACACACACACACACACACACACACAGATACAGTCTGGACCTAATGTAATTTGCATTTTTTCTGATGTACTTGAGGACTTTTGGACTGAAACAGCAGAGACGACCTCTAATGAAACGAGCTGCTGCACCTTCTCTTTGCTACTGAAACTGAAATTCACTCAAAATATAGAATAAGAACATGAAGCAGCTGCTAATTAACGGTGCGACTCACAGACCTGGACTGAGTCAGGACAGATCCTGTAATGTTTGTGCAACAGAGGGACGGGGTGGGGAGGGGGCTTTTATTTTGACGATCCCAGGACAGCATTGCTGGAATTTGAAACTTCCTGTGGCTCGTTTGAATAAAGAAGAAGCACTTGGAGGCTTGACGCTAACTTCTTTAGCAGTTTAAAGGGATTACTCCTCCTTCATCATTAATAAGCACATGTCTCTGATGGCGTGACTGTACAAACAGTTGTTAAAGTTCTGTTCAACTTCTGCAGTTGTTGTTTACGTCTTCAGACCAAACACCACCAGCTGCTGCTGCTGCTGCTGCTGCTGCTGCTGCTGCTGCTGCTGCTGCTGCTGCTGCTGCTGCTGCTGCGTCCGCCCGACAGCTCATCCCTCCTCCAATCTGAATGGATCTCTACGTCTCTTTCATCTGAGAGGCTCCATAAATAATAAACACAGCAGCGATGCGGACCTATATGCCAACGCAGGGTGGCTGCTGTGATGGATGAGGCCAAGTTTGACCCTTTAGATACGAACTGCGGCGCTGAAATATAAAGAAAAGACCTTGACCCGTCAGTCAGCGTACGAAGAGAAGTGGTCTGAGGCTGCAGCTCGTGCACACAGCGCTGCACGGCCAGGCCTCTGCTCTCTGGGCCGTTTTCACATTTTCTTTCTCCATTCCTGGTGATTTTTATAACGTAAACAAAGCCATATTTAGCGCGGCTCTTACCACGCCGTCCAGAACATCTCCAACTATGGACACGGCAGAATTACTACCACACTTGACTGCAGGTCCTGGCCGTGAGGCCCTGGGAGCGGCCGGTGCGTGATCTGAGAGCAACCTCATGTTTACCTCATGCCCCTAATATCTAAACAAGAGTCACCGACCGATGATGGAGGCAACGAGCTAAACAGATACCAAACAGTTCCAGGACCAGTTCACTGTCTGAGGTCGGGAGCCGTCAACACTGTGCCTCCATAAAAGGAGATGGAAAGTGTTGTTGGTGTGTGTGTGTGTGTGTGTGTGTGTGTGTGTGTGCAGGACAGCAGCTTATCAATGTTCAGTCAGCACAAAAACAACCAAACTAAATATGCAGCTCATTCTAGTTCAGATTAGATTTGAGGTTTATGAACCAACACTTCATGTGCACATCTTCACATGAACCATGGAGCTCCACACCTTCTCCTTCTCCTCCTCCTCCGTCTCCTTCTCCCCCTGCTCCGTCATAATTGGCTCACAGACATAATTTATCATGTGAATCATGCACTTCTCCTCTCTCCCTCCCCTCTTCCATCTCCCTCTTCCTTCCTCTCCACCAAACCTGGGGCGACGGCGGCTCTTTTGTTCTCATCCAGGTTGCCCAGTGGAATAAATTCATCTTTAATCACAGAGATTACCGAGGCTCTCTGCTCCTCCATTTCCATTAGCATGCTCAGATGACTCCCCGTCATCACTCTTCCGCGGGGCGGAGACAGAGAGCAGACTTATTAGCTATCATAACGCCATCATGACAGAATAAGAATAAAGGGCGGGAGCCGCCGTGACCCAATCAGTGACGGTTGAATCAACCTTGAAATGAGCACGCTGCACACGCCGCACGGAGACCCTGAGATGTTCCTACAGTGAGACCTGCTCCTTCGCTTTGGACCAGCAGATGACGGCTGGATCCTGAAACGATCTTTTTAATCCTCAGACGAACCTCAGTAACGACTCTGACCTCGTTATCAACATGAAGCACCTTCGTCCTTAAAATACACCGAGACAGAAAAGTGCTGAGTGTCCCGTCTGCCTCTGCAGGAAGCAATTATTTTTTCAGGATATTAGTTTTATCAGAGGAGGTAAACACTGCCGGGGATCACGCTTCCAATTTCAGACCCAATGTGGACGTCTGAACTGACACACAGGAGGCAGAGGTGCAGATCAGTCCTGCACATCCTCCCTCACCACACTGTGTGTTAGTCAAGTGTTTTCCAGACGTCACACTTCCTGGTCACGGTTGCCATGGTGCAGATGATGCCAACTGCACTGAAACACACAACTCAAATAATGACGTCAACAACTCGCACTTTACCTTGTAGCCTTAAAGTCTTATCTTGTTTTATGTGCAGTAACAGTAACAAGAACGATGCAGTACACACTGTTAAACACTGCACTTTATACACACCTACAATTACAAACACATATCCACCTTTAATCATAAACATAACAGCAGTCAAGCCTCTGAACCAGGAATAACCTCTAACACATGGTCTCACAGCTGATATCTGACTAATATAACATCACTATCCCACAGGGAGAGTGAAGTTTTCTCCAGCACGGCCACTTCAGTCCATTTGACTGGTCTGGACTCAGGAAGTCAAGTATGAAATGATAAAGTCAGATTTCACATTTGGAGGAGTTCATCGCTCGCTCAGGACAAATACATCCCTTCATCTACATCTTATGAAGTGCTACTTCACTGCTCTGGCTCCAGGACCCACATCACATTTAGCAAATGGGACGAGGCCTCAGAAGAGACACTGCAGCAGGAGCCAACAACAGCAGCAGCAGATGCAGATGCAGCAGCAGCAGCAGCAGCAGCAGCAGCAGCTCCAGCAGCAGCAGCTGCAGCTGCAGCAGCAGCAGCTCCAGCAGCAGCAGCAGCAGCAGCAGCAGCAGCAGCAGCAGCAGCAGCAGCAGCAGCAGCAGCTCCAGCAGCAGCAGCAGCAGCAGCAGCAGCAGCAGCAGCAGCAGCAGCTCCAGCAGCAGCAGCAGCAGCAGCAGCAGCAGCAGCAGCAGCAGCAGCAGCAGCAGCAGCAGCTCTGAGGAGAGGACGGGACGTTGTCTTGTCAGTTGTTAGCACCACACCGCTGCTCCCACACACAATGGGCCAGGCAGCCATATTTAATTAGCTCTGGGGGTTGATTTACACAAACACAATGGACACATCAGTTACTGCCTTGCTGCCTTGTCGGTGCACCCCCCCCTCCCCAATCCATCCCCTCCACCTCCTCCCTCCTCCCTCCCTGGGCCGGCGGGAGTCACTGCGACGGAGAGATCGTGACAAATGACGTGTGAACACTGCTACAGTGACAGCCATCAGACAGGTGTGTGTGTGTGTGTCGGAGAGTGTGTGTGTGTGTGTGTGTGTGTGTGTGTGTGTGTGTGTGTTGTTGGACAGGTGCAGCAACACCTGGTCTGCTGGCGACACACTGTGTGACCCTCGGCATGTTAGCAGCAGCACAGACACACTGACACTGACACTGGACAGTGAAACACTGATGAGCCGACCTGACCTGTGAACATGCTTCATCACCATCATCACCATCATCATCATCATCATCACACTCATCGCTCTGTGTGTCTGTTGCAGAGACGGACTGAGCCCAGATCCACCGTGCTGCTGCCCAGCGCCCAGTAAACTCCTAATTATTGCAGTAATTGGATTTTCAGACAAACGTGCTGGAAGGACCTTGTGAGGTTAAAGCCGCTGGAGGGAGGGGGGGCGACTCCACGGCCTAATTGAGTGTGTAAAGAAAATGACTTTGACTCTGATTCATATCCGTGTGTCATCGTTTTTTTATGACACTATTTTTTTTTTTTTTTTTATTACAGTGTCAGGAGGCGCAGCTCGTATCGATTAAATGGGAATCTTGTCCTCAAGTAACTTTGGACCTCCTTAAATTAGATTTCATCAACATGAGATGAAGGCCCCGGGACAGACACGCTGCAACAGACAGAGAGAGTGTGTGTGTGTGTGTGTGTGTGTTTTCTTTATTAGGTTTTGATGCATCAGTGTCACACATTAGTGCGGCTGGCTGTGACAGCAGTCCATGTGCTCAACAATCAACTGAAGAGGCTGCCAACGGCAGCAGAGGAGAGCGACACGGGTCAGAGAGTGGGAGGTGTTTTAATGGACCTGAGCTCCGTCTGCTGGTCCTGAGCTGCGTGTGTGTGTGTGTGTGTGTGTGACACCACCACCGTCCTCCGTCCTCTCTGATGAATGAGGAGCGTCACAGTAAAATCAGCTGAGTTCAGTTTGTTTCCTGGAAGCAATGTTTTTAATCAGCCTCATTCTTCTTGTGCTGGGATTTGAAATCTGGTTTCCACTTCAATGAACCTCATGACTGCGTCTCACACACGTTTACTGCATCCAGCCGGGTGATAACCATCGGCTTATTATGACCCTGATCTCCCAAGTCATGCTCTTGCATCGCATTGCATCTCCTTCAAAGACTAACATCATCCTGCAGAGAACAAAACAAGACGTGCACAGCGACAACAAGCTCCTGTGGTGTCAGAGCTCTGAGCTCTTCGGCCTGGACGCGGTCTGAGGTGAGCGTAGGACCGAGGCGGAGGTGGACCACAGCACCAAGCTGAACATCTGTATCTCCAACAGGCCGATGCACGACTGTAAAGTTTCACAAAAACAGGTAATGAGATAAGAAGCATGTGTCTCTCCAGGACGAAGCAGCTCATAGATGCAGCTCAGTGACTCGAAGGAAAACGGAGGGAGAGATAAAAAAAAAAACACTGTCAGACGCCGGTGACAAAAGACAAATAAAATAAACAGGCTTTTATTGTGGCGGCTTCACTCGAGGTGGTTTGAGGATATTCTTGGTTTTCAGTTTGCCAAAAACACACACACACACACACACACACACACGGGGCGAGCGAGGCTCATAACAGGCGGGGGAGAACGGAGCGGCGCTCGTTCCGTTGCACCTCGCGCTCTTGATGATCTCCGATAACAAATGACACCATTACTCCTCCTCTCCGAGGCTCGGCTCGGTGTCCCACTTAATGTTCGCATACTGCTGAGGTGGCCAGCGTTGCTACACCCCCCCCCCAACACCCACTCCACCAACCCCCCCTCCCTCTCCCATCTGGGGTGTGGGCTGCAGCTCCAGGTAGGAGGGTGGAGGACAGACCCCCAGCTCATGCATCTTCTGAAGCGTCCCATGAATGTGACGACCCCAGGTGTGTGTGTGTGTGAGTCTGAAAGAGACTCAGCATTACAGCATGTGTGTGTGTGTGTGTGTGTGTGAGATCATGTGTGTGACTGTGTGTCTACCGAGGCCCCTGACTGCGGGCCAGGTGCTCCTAATGCTCAATATGACGTACGACACGGTGACATCAGTTCTATATATGGACGAGTGTGAACGCCCTTGTGTGTCGTGCTCAGGTGTACACGTGTGTGTGTGTGTGTGTGTGTGTGTGTGTGTGTGTTGTGTGTTCTTGAGCAGGTTCAGATCGTTTGTTTTTTTTCTAATCACCTTGTTGTGCAGGTGGCAGTGCCTTTCCTAAAGTGTGTGTGACAGAGTTAGCAGAGCAGCATAAGCAAACATACGTGTGCACATAAGTGTGTGCATGCGTGCGACACCACAGCGCGCCCACCGGACGACGAGGTGACACAGGTGAGGTCAGAGGTCGTAGTGTAACGTGGCTCTGAGGGGAGGAAATGTCCAGTGGAGTGAAAGTGTCTCCATCACTCACAGGTTTTATCAGCACTGCAGAGATAAACACAAACACACAGGTAAATACAGACCCACTGCCTCTGATGGGGGGGGGGGCCAGGCGGAACAGACGGGAGGTGTATGTGTGTGTGTGTGTGTGTGTGTGTGACGTACAACATGGTGTACCCTCCACTAAAGGACGGGTGAAGGACGACCCCAACAATCCCTCCACCCTTGTTAATGATGGTTGTGGTTAAAAAGGGGGGAGAAATGGGTGAGGAGGGAAAAAGGAGGAAGTGAATGGTGTCTGTGATCTCTGGGGAGGACGGGCTGAGAGGAAGGACGAGGAAGAGGAGGAGGAGGAGGAGGAAAGCTCCAGGGAGGCAAGAGAAGGGGAGGTGGAGGTCAGGAGTGTGTGTGGTGGGGGGGGTGGGGGGGTACACGTGGAAAAAGCCCAGAGCAGGATGACACAGCCTGAAATCCAGGTTGTGGGGACGAGAGGAAGGAGATGAGTAAAACGCTCCCCCACCCACCCACCCACCCCCCTCTCTGGGTGATGCCGATGTGCCCTTGTGCAAAGACAGACACAACAGGACAGAGGTCAGTGTGTGTGTGTGTGTGTGTGTGTGTGTGTGTGTGTGTGGGGGGGGGGGGGTCCTCTTGGATGGATAAAAAAAAGTTGATGAAAGTGTTTTTCGCTGTCGACAAAGACAAAAACTTCCTTTAATCTAAAAAGTGAAGGAAGCCAAAGAGCAGGAAACAGAGGTGCAGAGTTTTAATGCTCCGAGCTTCGATGCACCCCCCCCACCCCTCATCCCCCTGCCCCCCCCCCCCCATACACACTCACACTGCTTAGATCTTGTAATTAATGAGCCTCTGTTCGGCGCAGCATCAGAAGGGAGCGGGGAGCGTGTGTTGAGATGAGAACAGGGTCGGCCCAGGAAATCCTGCCACTGTGGTCTGAGCTCCTCTACAAGCCTGAAGCTAATTAACAATCAGCCAGCGATTAGTCTGAGAGCGCAACAAGCAGCTCTGCTTGAGCTTTATTTGTTTTTATCCTAAGGACTCTGAAACCTTTGTTTTTTATCATTTTAGCTTTTGTAGATTTATAAAACAAAAAAAAAAAAAAAACTCAACTCAGAGGGGAATTACACAAACTGTGAAAGAGTTTCCAGGCGTCAGGAAGTATGGTGAATAAAAGTCCCTGCATTAGTTGCTCTTTCAACATCAGGAGGAGGAGGAGGAGGAGGAGGAGGAGGGGGGCTGAGTGGTCACAAATAACCTCCTGAAGGCTGGAGGACAAGGTAACATGGAGTCTGTATTGAACAGAGCAGCGACATGAGTGATGGGTATCGACTGTGTGGGATCAGAGGGGACGAGGTGGACAGGCTGAAGGCCGGGCCGACGCTGTGGAGAGCCCAGGAACCCAAGGCCTGGAGGAGCATTAGGAGAGAGAGAGTGCAGCTCAACGCTGGGGCGATCTGGAGCTAAAAACAGACTCAAGTGCAAAGGACGTGCACAGTTACAGAGCTGGACCACTTCCTGAAGCTGCAGCCCAGCGTGTCGGATGAAGACTGTCCCAGGAGCCGCTGCAGAAAAGGACGCCTCACTTCCTGTTGTCTCTCACACTTGTCATAAAAAAGTGACATTTACTTATCACAGCGCGGACGAGGTGGCAACGACTCACTTCCGTTTATGTACCAGTGAGTAAACAAGCGTGTGTGTGTGTGTGTGTGTGTGTGTGTGTGAGGAGGGTGAGTGTTGAGGAGCGACTGTGAGTTATGCATCTGTTGCCCGGCAGATAAAGGTCAGGGCTGATTGTGTGTCAGAGGCTAAATAACACACGACCCTGTTGTATAAATGCCACCGCAGATGATATTTAGAAACGCCGTGGTGATGGAAGCGCTGATCTGGAGTCAGCAGCCGGGGACGGAGCGCTGGAGTGTGTCCGGACCTCACGCACACTTGTTAACAAGAACACACACAACACACACACACACACAACAACAAAAACAACAGTGGTACCGCTGCATGTCCTGATAACGAGTCCCAGTGTGTGTGTGTGTGTGTGTGTGTGTGTGTGTGTGTGTAACCTTTACCCGCCGCTCAGGTTCACCAAACACATGATGTCACTTCAACCTCTACAAATTATTGCTGCCGGCAAATTCACTAAACTATTTACGTCACCTGACCTCCGTGATTCATGACGGCGCCGCGGCAACGCGGTGACTCAACGTATTCATCAGTACAATGTGTGTACTGTGTGTGTATGTGTGTGTACTGTGTGTGTGTGTGTGTACTGTGTGTGTGTGTGTGTGTGCAGGTGAGCTGGTTTGCAGAAATGAGAATTAATCATACTAACACACACACACACACACACACACACACACACACACTTAATTAACGTCAGCTTTCCTATTAATCAAAGTGGCCCAGTTGTTTGCATGTTTGTGTGTGTGTGTGTGTGTGTGCATGTGTGTGTGTGTTATTGAGTCGTACTGTAGAAGCTAGTTAGCCTAGCTTACTCCCATTAGCGCTTATGTCAATTTTTACAATGTTTTGCTGTTGTACAATGTTTTGTCTCCCAGACTCACCAGAACCAGAAGCCTCAGCGCTCTGAGCTCTACACCAACACGAGGATCTCTCACACACACACACACACACACACACACACACACACAGAGTCACTAACACACAGTGTGAAGTGGTGAGTGATGAGCTGATGACATCAGAGCTGCAGCTGATGGACCGTCCTGCGTCCAGAGTCGATACAAGAAACAAGTTGATTTTAATCCTGTCGCACAGACGAGCAGAAAAAATGACTTTCTAATTACAAAGTTATCACTGCACTGCACACACACACACACACACACACACACACACACACACACACACACACTCAGAGATCTCTGGGCACCTGTTTCTCCCTGTAATTTGCGCGGCCGTCAACCTTCACCATAAATAACCGTCTTTCCTGCTTCCATATGTTCAGTGCTCGTCTGACGTTTCCCAAGTTGCCAGATTAGGCAAGAGACACAAGATACACACACACAGTTACAACCCATCTGTTACCACAACCTGGCAACACACAACCCAACCCAAGTGGTGCGGTGTGTGCAGCTGCTCATTTTAACCGACCTTGTTAATTTGATGTTCATGTAATGACACTGTAAGCGACATGTGATGGGATTTAAACAGCAGCAGCAGCAGCTCTGGTAGAAAACCTGCTCTGGGTTTATTGTGGAGCTTTGTCACGAGTTTATTCACTTTAAACCATAAAAAATGTCCTTTTATCTCTGTGGGACACACACACACACACACACACACACAGGCAGAGTTTCCTCTTGCTGCAGAAGAACAAACACACCTTTATAGTCTGTGTGCAGCTTCTACCCAAGAGTTCATTCAGTTATTTCTATCAACATGTTTGTAACTGAAGTGTTTTTCCATCTCAGTGACGTCAGTTCATTAGAAACACTTTAAAACTTTATTTATCTGTTTGCCTTCCACACAAATCGCCCTAAACGGTCGAGCATGAACACACACACACACACACACACACACAGACTCTCTCCAACACAATGACAGATGGGATTTGACAGTTCACTTTGCGTGCCGCGCCAGGTGGGGATGACCTTTCAGGATGACTGGCAAACAGAGGGAGCAAGCAGGAGAAAGGAAGAAGGGAAGAGGGACCGAGAGAGAGAGAAGAGAGGGAAAGAACGAGAGAGACTCCCACAGAGAGACACTGAGGCTGTGAGGGATTTGCTCTTTCAGACTGTGAATCGTTGGTCTTTTGGAAATACCACAGGAAGCTGAAGTGTTGCACCTCATCGCCGCTCGACTGGAACAAATACTTTCAGTCTCGCCTCTCCGTTTTGTTTACGCTGACACTTGTTTTTTTTTCTCCTCCAGTGTGATTGAGGATTTCCAAAAAGCACTTTAAATGCATCCAAGTGACGAGTCGCTCCCTCATTAATAACCTCAGACTAAAGGCTCTGCAGCTTTACACAGCTGCTACCTGAGGCACAGCGTCTTATTTTGAAGGGCATGTGCTTTTTTTTAATACATAAAATGATGAAAAAAAAAACACATGAAGTGTTTTTCTTTACAAATATTTCCTAATCTTCTATAAAACTCATATTAGTTGGGATTATGTTTCCCTCTGAACAGGTTTATTCTTCCAAACGGATAAAATCTGAGCTTCAGGTTGTGTTTCACTCCAGCATGTTTTTTATGGTGCAGCTCATCAGGAGCCAACAAGGAAGAACAGGCCTGTTCAGTGTGTTTCTGCTGGGTCCAGATCTGTTGTTGGACTGGATACTGTGTGTTTCAGCCAGAACAACATACACAACAACAACAACAACAACAACAACAACAACAACAACAACAACAACAACAACAACAACCTGCTTCACCGGCAGCAGCTCTTGTTCACAAAGTGATGACGCTTCGTCCAGTCACATCCACATCTGTGCTGATGTGACGTCCACTGATGGTGGTGACTTTGTTTGTCCTTCCTCTGGAACACGAGCCGGGGGGTGAGGATGGGGGGTGGGGGGGGCTGCTGAGAGCCTCTCATGGGACACATTACAGGAGGCTAATAAACACTCACACACTTATCTGTAATTATGTTTTTCTCCAGCCTCCAGTGTCGTCAACAATAACATCTCATTCCCATGGAGAGCGTGATATCCAGAGCGAGCGAGCGAACCAACCGGGGGCTCGTCGCTCCGTCCTCGCTGACTAAGCTGATGGAGTGGGGGCACCGAGCGCAGGCCGTGCATGTAAAACAGCGTCATGACGGAGGGAAACTCACTGATACTGTTAATGCCTGCACAGGGAACTGACTATAATACAGTTTACAAGGGACAGCACCAGGGAACATGAATTAAATGTCGGATACGTGGAGGATTTTTGCTGAGTCTGAACAAAAAGGATCAGAATAATCAACAACAATGTTTTGTTTTGGTTTTTTTTGGCATTTCTCTTCCCCTGAGGGATAAAACGGAGCTCAGTCCCAAACGGCTTCTTGCACATCGACACAAGAGGCCGTTTGAGAACTTCTGCCCAAAATACCCTCACAGCCAAGTCTGCACTTAGTCTAAGTTCTCCAAGCTGAAACTACTGAGGATTAAATGCGCACCAAAGCTTCTTTAAACTGTCCCTGTTTGTCATTAATGCCGTGGAAACCAGCAGACAACACAGCAAAGACTATTTTGGGAAAATTACAGTGAGCTCCAAAACTATTTACTCAGCAAGTTTGTGCTGCGGCTTCACAGAGCTCCTCATGAAATGACTCTGACGTCGAGGTCAGATGTCGACTTTAAAGGAGGACGGCTTTTTTTTCCACGTCTCAAAACATCCGCAGAGTTTTTTTTTTTTTTTAATGTGATGTAACGTCTGCAGAGGTGAAGCTGGACTTCAGCATTAACCACAGAGTAAAATATCAAACTGTAGATTCAGATTCAGGTCGTGATCCAGAGACAGGAAGCAGAGCTCTCAGTCACAAGGAGGGAATGGACAAAGACAGGAAGGAGGGCGGACAGCTCCAATAAGGCTGTATGGACTGTGACAGCTGAGACAAGAGCTCCTAATGGACCTCACACACACACACACACACACACACACACACACACACAGTTCGAGCACAGAAACAGAAGCACTAGAAGCTTCATTGATCCCTCCGATGGTCTGAGGTGTGGACGGAGCTAACGAGGGTCCAGAGCGCCGAGGACAGAGGACGTGTCCAACGAGTCCTCAGACTTGGTTAAACGTCTTGTACACGTGTGTTTTCTACTGTAAATACGACCGTGGATCACACGTTCCTGAAACTCAGTGTGACATCTGAACCTGAGAAACAGAAAAACCTGGACTGAGGGAGGTTTGGTTGGTTTTATGTTTAATGTGCTTCTCTGTTATTTCTTTTTTTTTTTTTTTTTTTGAATCCGACGACTAAGATGCAGCGATGAGGACGAAGGAGCCGAGCTGAGAGAAGAAGACACATGAATAATGGAGAATCCTTCTGCTTGTAGTTAATCCAGAAACATGTTTCTGCAGTCCGGCTGCCAACGTTCAGACACTCAGCTCTGATCTCTTCGCCTCTTCGTCGCTGCAGAACAAGTCGACGGTGTAGAAACTTGTGTTGTTTGCTGATGTGTCCGTGGTGCAGAGTCTGCGTGACACCGCTGAGACAAACTGCTGACGTCAAACATTTCTCTTTTTCTTTTTCTTGAAGGGAAGCTGTGGCGGAGGTGACTTCGCTGTCACAGTGATCACAGAGTCCGTTTGGTAAACAGCAGGAGCGCGGCTTTGAACCCACCATGTCAGCGTCCTGTCCTCACATCACCCGGAGACATGTCCCCCGGCTGAACCGCGGTCTCCGGTCCACATGGCTTTGTTCCAGTTCAAAAGTCAGCGCCGTCTGCTCGTCTGCTCGTCTGCTTGGCGCCGGTCCAGCCCGAAGACGGAGGTTTGTTTCCCTTGAATTTTACATGAACGTCGAACAAAACGCTCCAAGTGTTCGAGCTTAAATTAAAACTCTGCAGGTCGACGTCACTGAGGATGTGAGGGAGGGAGGGAGGGAGGGGGGGGGAGAGAGGCCTCCATGATTCAGGGTAAAGGCAGAGAAACAAGGGATGAGGAGGAAGCAGGAAAGAATCAGAGACAGAGAGAAAGAGACAAATGAGAAAAGGAGGGAGAGAGAGAGAGGGAGTGAATGAGAGCAGAGGGAACAGACGAGAGTCTCCCACAGAGTTTAACTTTTGGAAAATGAGTCAGTCCCAGCAGGAGGGGTGGAGGGGTGGAGGGGTGGAGGAGGGTTGACGAGAATCTTGCAGCTCCCATGATGCACTGCAGTGGCAGCAGCTGCGGCGGCTCATGACAGGACGGACATGACATGCAGCGCTGAGGTGTCGTGTTCAGACGAGCGACTCCTCCCAGCTTTAGTAGGACACACACAGATGTGAACGGGCAGGTGGTGATGCTATCACACACACACACACACACACACACACACACTCACACACACACACACACAGGTTGGTCCGTTCCCCAGTTAGTGAAGTTGTGAGTTCAGCATTTTTCGATACAGGAAATAAACTAACCTGGAAAAACACAGTGGAGGGTGATTTGTCAACAGAGCACGTCGCACTGGGGGAGGCATGAACAGAATCTGCTGTGTGTGTGTGTGTGTGTTTGTCTATGGGAGTGTGTGTGTGTGTGTGAGTGAATTTTATTTGTTAACACACAGATGAACCAGAAAGAGAGAACAGAAGCAAATCAATGCAAGCTGCACATGCAGATGGTTCAACCACAAGCCAATGGGCAGACACTGGGGAGACACACACACACACACACACACACACACACACACACACACACAGTCATCTATTGCTCCTCAACATCCATAATTTTCTCCATGTAAGAAAATTAAAGTTTATTGAAATGTTAAAACTCAACCAGACAATACATCTCATGTGTGTGTGTGTGTGTGTGTGTGTGTGTGAGTGTACAGTGTGTGTGTGAGTGTACAGTGTGTGTGAGTGTACAGTGTGTGTGATCTCCCTCAGTCCATTACAGAACTTCTACAGTGGGCAGCAGAGCGGTGGTGTCTCTGCTCCGCTGCTATATACCGTGATATTTGTGCAGGGCTCAAGGTCTGCACCAGGGTCATGGATAATGACTGGGTTTAAATGGCAGCTCCGCTTTCCATTCCCAGGCGGCCGCCAAGGAGCCGACACCAGGCTAATCTCTGGAGAGGTTCTGTGGTCTCGAGAGGGCCCCGCTGTCCTGATACTGCTGCAGGTAATCAGATTGGTGTGTGTGTGTGTGTGTGTGTGTGTGTGTGTGTGTGTGACAGCTATTGATTTCCTCGTCACAGTGTAAGCACTGACCTTATGGGTGATTTAGAAAGTTCACATCCATGTGTGCGTGGGTGCACGAGTACTGTATGTATGTCTCTGTCCCTGTGTGTGTGTGTGTGTGTGTGTGTGTGTGTGTGTGTGTGTGTGTGTTAATCCCTGTACACATTTACAGTCATTAACACCAGTTTGTTAATGTACAGTGCAGATAAGATGAGTCATCAGGAGCTCGTCAGATAATAACGTCGAGTCAGACTCTGGATTAACAAACAGCACGTTAACACAGATTAATTAAGAGATTGCTGTTTAATCTCATTAGCATTAGCGCAAACAGCACACACACACACACACACACACACACACACACACACACTGTGTCTGTTACAGTAGAAAATAGCGGAGAGCAGGAGGAGCTGTCAGTGACGGAGCACCTCAGCTCCTTCCCTGCTTCACCCCACTGCCTCCCCATTCACTCCCCCACCCCACTCCCCCCTCCTCTCCTCAGCCTGTGATGGATTTGGCCGAGGTGGGACCCTGCCTGCCTCACTAACCCGATCTGGATGCTACCCCCCCCCACCCCGCCCCCATAGGGGTTAACGGCAGGAATTGATTGGTTAAAGCATCGTCATCATCTCCAAATAAATCTGAAGCCCATAAAAACTATTTATAAGACACTGTAGTTTACAGACTTGCATGTGAAGGCACCACAGAGATATGAACAACGACTGCTCTGTGCTAACACACACACACACACACACACACACTGAGCTCAGTCCTGGTTCATTATTGCACCTGATCGTGGTGTCGACGTTTAGGAGTCATTAGTGAGGAGAAGTCACAGAAACAGGAACCTGTGTTTCACTCAGGAGGTGAAACCTGCTGCAAACCTGGTTCCACTGGTGAGAACTGACTGAACTGACACACAGGGTTTATCTGCTGCCTCCATGAACTCTGTCCCACCTTCGCACCTGCTCTTACAACCCACAGCTCGTGAACATTTTTCTCTTACATTCAGCTTTTTGAAAAGTTAATCATCAATAAAGTTCATCATTCAGTCAAAGTCCTGAAATCAATCACAGTGCTTAGAGTTTCCCACAGAGAGATGCAGCACGTCGTCGTTCTGTCTGCAGACGAACCGACTCCACAGTTTGATGAGATGATGCAACACACCTGAACACACTGTCTGTTTCCTTCCTGTCAGTGTTTAACGAGCAGCCGTCCTCCGTCTCACACACACGTCTCCACCATCACACCTGCTTCAGAAGCAACCAGGTCACGAGTCAGCCAGGTGAACAACAGACTTATCAATGGCTGCCTGGTGCCCGGGACCTTGAGCACCCCCCCCACCCCACGCCCCCCACCCTCTCTCTCTCTCTCATTCAATTACCTGCTATGATGAGGAAGGGCAGCCAGGCAGGGAGGCAGCGGGCCGAGCCCACGACTCTGTGATTAATGGGGCCAGGGCGGAGGAAATGGGTCACACAGACGGAGAGAGAGAGAGAGAGAGAGAGAGAGAAGGAGGGAGGAAAGAAAAATTACAGGCTGAGAGATAAAACAAAAGGAGGAGAGGAGGATAAATGAGGAAGAGGAAAGAAAGGAGGAGCGGTGGAAGACAATGGGAGAGGAAAGGACACGACGGATAAGATGGCTTATATAACGTAAGAAGATCTGTGGGGAAACGAGAGGGGATGGAGGGATGGACAGAGGTGTGGAGGCAGAGCGGGTGACCTTGGAGGCCTCCACTCTTTCATCTGTTGCTCTTTTGAACTTTAACCTCTACGTGGTCCTTCGTGGTCGTACGCTCTCCACCCTTCCTCCCTTCATTTCTTCCTTTTTCATTCCACCTTCTCTCCCTCTTTCTCCTGCAGTCATCCCTCTCTCCATCCTTTCTTTCTCTTTCCTCCCTCCCTCCCCGGTCTCACTTTCTCTCACTACATGTCACTCTTGCTTTTCCAAGTCCTTCCTTACATCAGTGTGTGTGTGTGTGTGTGTGTCGTAGCCCTTCCAGCTGTGGTAAAAAGGCCTTCAATCAAACTGCAAACAGATTGAGAAGCTTTTGTGTTTGGGTGTGAATTAGAGCCAAACAGAGTCAGTCAGCACACACACACACACACACACACACACACACACACTTCTGCATAAAAAACATCAACAATCTCATATTTACATTTACACACTCAGTAGTTTTTATTACTCTCCTTCATCATCTCAGTTTCTTCCACTTCAGCGTCTCTCTCTCTTCAAAACTTTCCATAAAGTTGCAGAAACAAACTCTTTGTCTTTGTTTTGTCTCTGTCTGTCCTTAAAGTGTCTCCATGTTTTCAAAGACAAACCAAAATGAAGTCGAGCCGGGCTCACGTTATATAGAGCGTTACAAATGGCCGAATCGATGTCTGCTAATGTTGTTTGAATGGGAGGAAGGAGGAGGAGGAGGAGGAGGAGGAGGAGGAGTGGGGGAGAAACAGATCAGTCTGATATAGATTAGCTGCTTGACAATGAGCACATTTGTTCAATAGGGACGATGCGTTCAAAGTCACTTATGACAACACGCTCCTGTTAAAACATGGACTTCTGGATTTCACCTGAGGAAGAGGAGGAAGAGGAAGAGGAGGAGGAGGAGGAGGAGGAGTCTCATGTAACGAGGTTATAAAATGAGCAGTGGGACAGTTTACAGCAGGATGATTAATGCGTTATGTAATCCACTCCATCCTACACCGCCTCACGCAGCTCCTCTTTGTCTTCGTGGTGGCATCAAATGAACCGTTGTCAGCGAGTGTGAACGCGCACGACGGACGTGTGTCACCAGTGTGAATCCATACAGCTGCCGCTCAGTGCACCGGGGCCGCTGGTGACGCTGATGGTGTTTAGGTGGAGACAAGTGGCTCCGAGACGCTGACAACATGCTCTGCCTCATTGTGGGTCATTGCCCTCACATGGAGGAAGCACTCCATCAGTCTGAGCTGCAGAGTGGGCTGGGGGCTGGGGGGCTGGGCTGGGGGGCTGGGTGGGTGGCGGCTAAATTACAGCTCTGCAGGTCGAGTGCATCACGCTCCCACACTCCACTCTCTCTATTCCAGCTCATTTACCTGGTGGAGCCGGGGCGCCGCCTCCACCACATGTGCAACTCCGACCAAAATCTGTATTATACTGTGTCATTTGAGACGGCGGCGCCGCGGCAGCATGGCGGCTCCACGGCGGCTCCACGGCGGCAGAAAAGCCAATACATTAGGAGGGAATGGGGCAATTTGAATGCAAATAAAAAGGCTGTTTAAGATACGTGCTGCAAACAGGAAAACGGTCACTTGGCTGCGGCACATAGCCCGAGTCATAAATCCTGTTTCCTTCTGTCTTCATAGGTGTAAAAAGTCATTTCCATTTTAGGTGGATGAATAAAGCGCAAAACATAAAACACCAGCCTCCGTCCAGACCCAGCTGATGTCACCTACACAGAATAAATGCATGAAGAAGTTGTACATGTGACATTCAACCTGAAACACACTCACACAGCTGGATGGAGCATATGAGACAATGAAAAAAGAACTGACTCCCACTCATTTCTGCCCTATTTAACGGACACTGCCCGGCTGAGGGGCAACAACCACAGAGTCACATTGGAGCCCTGCGCCCCCTCTGGGGTTTCCTCAGTTAAAAAAAAAAAAAAAAACATGTGGCAGAGCTAAAAGTAGCTGCTCCTGAATCATTCACGTCATATACTGTTGAGGAAGCTCATGCATACTCATGACGCTATGCAAATGTGACTCATCACGCCGGCTGGTGGGGGATTCAGTTAATTGAGCTGCAGTCGCTGACAAACACGAGCGTGTGAGGATAATGACGAACTCTGATCAAAGTCTCTGTTGTAACTTTAACCCCCCCCCCAAAAAAAAAAAAAACAGGCAACGCAGCTTTTTTTTTCCTCTTTTTCCCTGATGCATAATTAAAGTTTGTGTTCTCAGTTTGTTCTCAGTTTGTCACCGTGAGAACTTTCCCAACTTCAGTTAGTTTGTGAGTGGGCTGCAAAAAAAGTTTGAGGGACACAAGTCGTGAAAATGGACTCTGTGCCAGTCTGAATGGAGACTAGAAGACTGTCTGATGGGTGTATGGATGATTATAGATGTCTCTAATGCCACTGGAGACAAAGAGCAGGTCACGTCACGTATGTATCAGAAACAGGCGACTGCACAAGAATCACATGACGTGTTAAAGTGTGAAGGACGAGAGACGCAAACGTCCCAAAAAGCAGCACTGGAGACGCACACAAATACACAAATACACATACAAACTTATATATTATGCATTTTCTCCATCACAGAGGCAGATGCATGCAGCACACAAACACACACACACACACACTCCCCCACAGGAGGCAGTAAAGACGTGACACACTCGCCCTGCCTCCCCGCAGAGATCTGCTCCTCTCATTAAAGAAATATACCCAGAGCACTCTCCACTTAACATAATGTAAGTCTGCGATGACATAACAAGTGGTCTTTGATGAGCAGAGCTGATACACTGCACATCTCTGCACATCCACACAGCAGCAGCAGCAGCAGCAGCAGCTCCACATGGAGATCTGCACAACAATGAGCGCTCTCTGATGGTTCATGTGGCAGTGGCAGCGCCTCACAGGGAACCGGCCCGCTCACACTAACTTAAACACACAAGAAACGAGACGAGTTGTGGCTGAAACCATCCACGACTCCTCCGCCAGTAAACTTTCTGTTCCAACTTTGGAAGATTACTGAGCTGCTTAATTGCGGCTGCGTGTCGTCAAGCCGACACCACGGCTGTCTCTGCAGCCGAGCTCCTGGGTCTCATCATCGCCACGCAGCCCCCTGAAGGCAAAACTGGATGTGCAGAGTTCTTAACAACAACCAGACCGCGACGTGACAGGTCGGCTTCTTGGTTTTATCGCTTTATAAGAAAATAACAGAGGAGGAAACCGGAGGAGTGTGAAGACATGCAGAGAGAGAGAGAGAGAGCAGGGCTGGGAACAGCAAGCCTGATCTGTTATTGGTTAGAGAAGACTGACAGATGAAACCGTAGATCTGTGATGAACGGTTACTGCACATAATCTGCACTGTGATCCATATTTTATGCTGTGACCTCATTGATAGACTCTTAATTTGAAAAGTAAAGTTGAATAATTGATGATAATTTGAATTTGTGCAGCTAAAATAACAAATCGTCGCTGAGCGAACTCTTATTTTCACCAACATCGTCCGTCAATTTGTTTGTACATGGCACAGCTGGTAAAGACTGAAGTGGCTGCAGCAGAGAAGGAGTGAACACACTCCACATCAGACACCTGAAAACAACCTCTTCTTTCATCTGCACCTCTCTGTCGTCTCCTGTTTCCTCCTCAACATTTTCAACATGAGCAGAAAACTCTCAGACCTCTCTCAGCCTTCAGCTCTGAAAACTGAAGACGACAGCAGCGCCCGCCGACGCTCACGGGTTCAGAAACTCACAGCTCAGACTTCAAACTTCCAGAAACACAACCTGAACTCGCTCTCTTTCACAGTTCTGTAAGAAGACGGAGACGGGTCCTACCACTTTGCTGCTGGGCGCCGTGTGTGCCATCCATTGCTCCATTGGATTTCACTGTGACAGGCGGCGTTGAGTGCAGAGGCAGCGTGAGAGTGTGTGTGTGTGTGTGTGACTATAGGAGAGCACCAGGGTGTATGTGAGTTGGCTCTGCCGTGTGTGTTCACCATGTATGGAGTTGGGTGTGTGTATGTGTGTCAGGAATATTGTATGAGCACTGTGAGTGTGTAGCTAATCAAGTGTCGCCTATAGGACGGGACTATAGTGTGTGTGTGTGTGTGTGTGTGTGTGTGTGTGTGTGTGTCCAAATGTGCACTGGGGCGTGAGCTGTGTTACTGGTCTCCTTATCCCAGCATGCATCTCACTGAGGAGCTTCTTCTCCGCCCCTCCTCCTCTTCCACATCCATCCATCCGTCCATCCATCCTCCATCATCACACTGTTTCACCTGCAGCTCTGGACCAACTCTGCTGCACCGTGTCCAAACAGCAGCTCATGCTAATGCTAATGCTAACTGAGGACAAGACATTTAAAGGAAACTGGAGCATGTGCAGTTCACAAAGCTAAACACGTTAACATTCATGAGCCAGTGAGAGTGCAGCAGCAAAAAAGAAAAGAAAGAAAGAAAGAAACCCAACGTGATGAAGGAGGAGAAGAAGAAGGAAAAGGGGGACAGAGAGAGCCAGGAGTGATTTCATCTGACGATCTGCCCGTGTTCTTGTTCAGGGTGTCAGATGTTTTATGGAGCAGCTGAATTATTCAGCCCTGTTTGCCTTTCAACATCTTCTTCTCTGCCTCTGTCTCTGAGGAATTTTGCTGACGGCTGTCATGGCGCTTCCTGATGTGGTGCTGCCATCTTCAGGACGCAGACGGTACTGACAGCTGCTCGCACAACACACTCCCAGAGCTCACTGTTTGTGGATATAACCAATTATTTCTCCTCTGCCTCAGCTGCAGAGATCGAATCAACTGAAAAACCATCAAACTCCACAGGACGACGACTCGGAGGAGGCAGGTTGAAGCAGGTTGAACACACACACACACACACACACACACACACACACACACACACACACACCCTGCTGTTGTGACGTTATTATGAATTCATGACTTCTGCACTTCTTTTTTCTTCCCTCTAGCTTTCTCATTACCACCCTCTGATTTCTACTTTAGAAAAAGAAATATATAAAAGAAAGAAAAAAGAGTGGTTACTCATTAAATGGAAAATGCAGCTCACTTTGTGATTTTCCATTCGCTCCATAAATAGCAGTGCAGAGCATGTGGAGACGCAGCTGCTGCTGTTTCCTCCATCTGCACTGTAACATGACTACAGTATGCATTATCATAGGTTAATGCATAGACACACACACACACACACACGCTGAGGGTTATATAGTGACCTTCCCAGCTGCACTTCACATATTGTGTAGCATGATTGCATTAAGTTCACATTGTGTAACTTTGGATTATTGTGTGCTGATACTTGCAGAGAGAGGACGCGGTGACTCGCTCAGAGCCGGTCGGTTCATGCTTCCTCTCCAGTGGCTCTATGTAGGACACAGTCCTCTCACACACACACACACACACACACACAGAGCTTAACTTAATCTTCCTGCTCTTTGCTCATCTCTCACCTCCCAACAAGGACCTCCATGTCAACACAAACACAATGACTTCACAGGAACAGGCCGGTGCATGAGGGCGTCCAGCAGGAGGAGGAGGAGCAGCAGTATCTGTCAATCAATAATTAGTCACTGCACATCAGATGCGACCTGGTTGTTCAGAAATACAGATGGGATGTAGGTACGTTTGCATGTCTGAAGCTGAAACAGTGTCGGTCTTTTTGGTATTTTGGGAGTTTAAAAGAAGAAGAACTTAATTTTTTTCACACCAGAGACAATAAAGAAAGGATGCAAGACACAAGAGAGGAGTTTTGATGATCGATGATCAGTCTGAGAAAGTACCTCAGCAGTGCAATGAAAGAAAGGACATGAAAAAGTATGACCTCTGCTCTGAGAGGAACAAGTCTCCACTGGAGTTAACAAAATAAGAGTCTGCATGTTAAAAAGCAGCGTAAAGACACTACACACACACACACACGCACTGCTTTTTGCTGCATTCATCAGACTAAGACTCTGCGAGGCGACGTCCTCATTAACCTGCTCCCTGAAACGACTTCCTCTGATTAAAAAAAGGCTGAATATCAACTTCAACTTTCTGCACAAGTCGACAAGAACACCAGCTCCATGTTACTGATACTTTCCCTCAGTAAAGTTTATTTTCCTCTGATAAAACTCAAAGACTTCCTCAGCTGTCATTTCCTCTTTATTCACCTGCTTCCTGAGCAACAGAGGGAAACACAACGACCAAGAGTCTTTCTGTGTTTCTCTCCATGTGGTCACATCTTCTTCTTCTCCTCCTGTGTCTCCTCACATGAGTTACTCAGACAAATACTTCTTAAACCAAACGTGGTGAGAACACACAGCTGGCGGATCCAGAAACAACTCACAGCCCATCTGCCTCAAAACACAAACATCTCATTTATCTTTTTTAAACCAATGATGGAAGAGTGTGAAGAGATGAAAGTCAGTCAGCTCCACGCCGCCCTGCAGCATCATCATCTCATCAGAGCTCAATCAGCTTCATTCTCACTCACTTGAGCATCATCTCCTCAGAAAGACTTTGTCAGATTACAGCGATTGAAAGAAGCTCCGAGGAGGAAATTAAAATATCTCGACTTAGTTTCATATCTGCCCGAGAACACACACACACACACACACACAAGATGAGCGGAGAGATATAAACACACAGCTCCGCTGCTGATTGACACCAGCGCTGTATCTCTTCAGTTCAGCAGCTCTGATTGGTCGACGTGGTCTGAAAGCCTCACTACCAACACCACGCGGCCTCTGACCTGTGTGTTAACACCGTGTCCTACCTGTGTGACCTTCTCCGTGACATTGTGTGTGCGGTCGATGAGTTTGCAGGGAGCGATGATGTCCATCTCCCCGGTGGGCAGCGCGATGAGCGGGTCGGGTTTGAAATCCACAAAGTTGAGTGTGATCTGAGGGATTTTGGAGATGGTCCTGTACCGCATGAGGTCCGAGTCCGACGTGGAGTTCAGTATGTTGGATTTACTGTTTACTGCACCTGCACACACACACGCAAGGTAAGAAAAGACACAGTCAGGTGAGACTTTAAACAGGTAACAGGGCGGAGTCTCCCGTGTCTCTGCCTCCTCTCTCACCCGTGCTGCTGCTGCCCAGCCGGATGCTCGCCCTCCGGTTCTTCCGGTCCCAGTCGGGCCTCATGGCCTCGATCTCGTCTACGGACGACGCGCGGCGCATGCTGTGGAAGCTCTCCCGCGAGCGGCTGTGCGACAAGGAGCAGTTAGAGCCTGAGCCGTCCGGGTTGAGGCTAAGGCGGTGGTGGGGCGCTACGCAGGGCGACGACTGGGTGAGGGGACCCACCCGGTGAGACCCGTGTGACGGAGGCGGAGGTGGAGGAGGGGGTGCAGGAGGTCTGGAGCACAGTAAAATGTGCTGGTCCTCCTGTCGGTCCTCTGGCCAACTCTGTAGAGCTAACCTGCGACAGGGGAAAGAACATGATCAGCTTTCAATCAGCAATTAACTTGAAGACGTCTGAACGTCCTCAACCTACCTGCTTCCACTGATCTGCTCTTGGTCTGGTGGTAAGGGGGGCAGGGGCAGGAACTCCCCCAGGCCTAGGGACTCGTGGTCCGGGTGCAGCGGCAGCGGCGTGGCGGTGGGGATGTGACAGGCCTCCGCGTCGTCCAGAGACGCCTTACTGTTGGACAGGGAGCGCAGCAGGGGGAGACGCAGCTTGAAGCCTCGTGGACGACCTGGAGGAGGGACGAAAGACTCGTTGGAAAAAGTGCGAAAGACAGAAACAAGAAGAGAGACAGGAAGTGGATGGGCGTTGTAGTGGAGGTCATGCCAGGAGGGAGGGAGGGAGGGAGAGAGCGCGCTGAGCATAATAGACTTTCAAAATACAGCTTCAAAAACAATCTACTGGAATCTGGGACAGTTACATTGATTAGATTTTGGTTTGAGCCACAAAGTTAAAAACAAGGAATTTATCTGACTGAGAGAGAGAGACAGAGACAGAGACAGAGAGAGACAGAGACAGAGGGAGAGAGACACTCTTCACATCTCTGTCCTACTTCTCCCTCTCAGGAACATTAAGTGCACAGACAGTTCATGGAAAAACAAACCAGCAGGATTGTGTCAAACCTGCTGATCCCAAACAACAAACACCCAGGATTCACAAGACAAGATAAGACAAGATAAGATAAGATGTTAATCCTGATCTACCGGTGACGAGCCAGGTGGGCAGGCGGTGGTTCAGCTCCCGTTTGTGGTCCTGCAGTGCGTCGTCTGTCATGACCTCAAAGTTGAGGATGAACATGATCACCACACCATCCTCGTTCTTCACCGGCACCACGTCCACCATACACAGGAAGCACTGACCTGCAGACACAGAGGGGACAGACACACACACACACACAGAGCTCAGTCACACACTCTGATTGTATATGAAGTTTATATGTGTGTGTTATGAGTGGCCACACATGCAGCATGTCACACACTCTCACTGTGAGCATATGTATATGCCCTAATTACACAGGCCCACTTTCACACTCACACTCACACACTCACACCCTATTAAACGTGCATCTGCGCTTAATCAGCTCACACATACTTGTCCGTACGAGGCCGGGCACGTTCGCTAATCTGCCACAAGTGCTAAAACAGCTAAGTAAGCGTGAAATTAGACGACATATGACCGTAAGTGGCCCAGGAGCTTCGAGCTGCCAGGTCCACATGCCTGAGCAGAGAGGCTGGACGAGGAGCGAGCTGCTGCGTTAAATCATCAGCAGGCTGTTCTTCTACTGTTAATATTGGCAAGTGCAGCGGATCAAAGGGAATCAGTGCTGCTACATAAACAGAGTGTGGACGCACCTCAACGTGACTGACAGAGCACTGGATTTCACATTCAACTCCAATTATTCAGAAACATACCACCAAAGTGTCCTGGGAAGTCTCTGCTGCGCTGGAACGGACGACACGACTACTGAGGAAAAACGAACCCAGCTAATAAACTGCAGGTCAAAGTGAGACAAAACTGAAACAGCATCCAGGTCCTTGTATGTCCACATGTGGACATATTTACAGAGAGGTCCATCTAGGGGACACTGAGACACACACAGCAATTAAATAACTGCACTTTTACATTAAAAAATGCGTCTGGCGACCATAGCAACGCCGTGTCCTAAAACCAGGATGTCAAAGTAAAGGTTCAGCTTCTTCAGATTTTCAGTAAATTCCTCTGATCTTAAACTGGTTTTCTCGTACTTCCTGGTCCTGTCCCATCCCGTCCCCGTCCCCGTCCCCGTCCTGTCTCTTACCTGGATTGTCAAAGTCAGTGAGGAGCTCGACCAATGGCAGCCCTCTGCAGCGGTGTGAAGCGTTCACAGCCTGCACCGTATATAGTACAACCAGATGTACAGTACATCTAGTGCATGCCTGCCTCACTAACTAACCCCCCCACCCACCCACCCACCCTCGGGCCTGTCTGTCTGTCATTCATCCCACATCATCACTGGAGAGTGGGATCAAATCCGATTGGACAGCAGCATAATCCCAACACAGGAGGGAGGAGGGGGTAGTGGTGCTGGGGGGGGGGGCAAAATATGAAACACGGGGCAAACTAAAGGATTACACCATCTGGCCATTTCTAGCAGTGTGTGTGTGTGTGTGTGTGTGTGTGTGTGTGTGTGTGTGTGTGTACTTATGTGCACATATGTAGGTAGATGCCCAGTCATTCATAAGATAAAGATCACCGGACGTGCTGGTGCATCATGGGTAAAGCTCTGCAACACACTGGAGCTGCTTCTGATCAGTTTAAGACCATGATACATACATTTATATTCACATTCAGTTCACACAGGAACTGAAACACAGAGCAAACGTCGAAGCTGCAGCAGCAGAGCTATAAAAACCAGGTGGACGTTGATGATGATGTCACTTAGTCGTATCGCAGGTTAACGTGGACTCATGGATTCTCCAATTACTGTCACGCAAACACTGCTCAGACACACGTTTCAAACACCAGCCCTCCCTCTGGAGCGCTTTCACGTCACTTCCCATGATGCCGTGTGGGTCCCTCTCTCTCTCTGAGCTGGCGCAGCATCATCTGAGAAACTGCTCAGTGTTATAACAGACTGTCGGAGCAGAGCGCTGTGAGTTATGTACGTCTGTGGACACACACACACACACACACACACACACACACACGTGCACACACAGCCACAGTGTGTATGATTAAACGTGACGTCACTGTTTCAGTGTTTATTGTCAGTTCTTCTGTGTCTCGACTTAACTAAACACATGATGTGTGATAATCGTACCTGCGTGAATGTACGAGCTCACTGTCCAGAGCGTGTGCTGTAACACACACATCACTGTGTACGTGTCCTGAATTTGGCCCAGAGATGAAGATCAAGCACTAAGCTCCGTATTTGAGGCCCATCATCAGGCCTATCTGCTGCCGCGGTGTGTGTCGAGTGGCCTCCGTCCACTACAGAAGATTTCCTCCGAGAGCATCTGAAATGAATTGAGCTGCGAGGTTAACGGGCAACGCCATTTCATCTAAATGCTCCGCCTGGATGTTTTCCAATTCAACATGTACCAGCTGATAATCTGATTCAGTGTTGCTGACTTACAAAGCTCGGGGAGAGATTATCACAACGCGCTAAAACACATCCAAAAAAGCACAGAGTGCAAACTGCTCATGGCCGAACAGGGACGGAGGGAGGAGCAGCAGCAGCGGCGGCGACCACGCCACGACACCGACACAATCAGCTTCCATTTACAGCATGCTGGAGGTAACTAGGTGATGACATATGTAGACGGAGGGGGGGGTGGGGGGGAAACTGTCTCCAAGGAAAAGTCGTAAGATGTAAATATATATCCATAAAGTTTTCTCCTTTGATTCAGTGTCGTTCAGACTTTGTGAGCTGCTGCAAACACAGATGTTGCTTTGGGACGAGTCAGAAATCTATTTGTCGCTTCTGAAGATAAATCATATCTTGTCTCCTTTTCAAAAAGCATTACAGTGATTTACATCTGTGTTATTACAAGTCTGCTTCTGCTTTTATCTTTGAGTTCCTTGAACAATATTTCAAGAGCTACGGCCTGATAACATCTGCCCACATGACGCTCAGAGACACATGTGGATTAAAGACAATGTAAAGGCCTGGAAACATAAACAACTGACCCGTGGAGTGTGTGTGTGGAGTGTGTGTGCGAAGTGTGTGTGGGTGATTCTGGGTCAGAACAGGGATTGGAAAAGATAAGATGGATTAGTAAAAAAAAAAAAAGTTTGGTGAGATGGAGGATGAAAAAAAAAGAGGATGGTAAAGAAGTAAAGGCTCAAAAATAATGGAGAGAGGGAATGAGAGGATTTAGAGAATTATAGAAGGATGGAAAACAAAAACTTGGAGGAGGGAGAGAGAGAGAAGGAGGGAGGATGAATGAGAGTGAAGCCCACGGTTGGCTGAGCCAGACCAGACCAGGCCGAGCTGAGCCAGGCTGTACCAGGCTGGACCGGGCCGCCTGGCACGAGGTGGGAGGGTGTAGCTGCTCGAGAACCTCTTTGTGCAGTTTAGCAGATGAGATGAGACTGGAGAACATCAGCAGAGATTTGGATGCCCCCAAGTAACCTGAGATCTCTGCACCCCCTCCCATGTTACAAACCCCCCCCCCCCCCCCGTCACACAGAGGTCAGGGAGCGTCTCATCTCTGTTTTAACAGATAATCAGGTGAAGCAGGAGGGAGGGAGCAGCAGCGTGTCGGATTAGAAGTTGGGATCATAATCTCATCTGGGGAGCAAATGGATTAAAGCGAACACAGATCAGGAGAGTTCGATTCACCGGCTCGAGGTGAAGTCATCACAGAAGTGTGAGGTCAGAGGTCAGGGTACAGGCACATTCACTCTTTCCACTATGATGTCACACGATCACAGACATCACCAGACGAGGTCTCGCAGCAGTGCAGCTCTGAGGCCGGATCGAAAACACGTTTGATCAGAGCCTCTCTCGGTCGCCTCAGTCTCAGAGATGCTGTCACTGGATCAGAGCTGAGGTTACTGCTGACAAACATCCAGAGGAAACTCTGACAGAAACCAGTTTGTAGTCGTTCATCCACAGGACAGAAGACAGGACGGGTTTCTATAGGAGAGTCAGATCACCTCTGTAAAGCTCGACACCTGCTCCTCCTAGTGGCCGACACCTGTAGTTACAAGCTTTTATGATCAACTGTGCAGCAACAACACACTGTATATCAATACATCAAATCCCACAGCTTCACCTTAACATGGCGGCGTTACAGAGCACCAGCGTGTCCAGCTCTGCTCAGTGTTTACACTGTTGTAAAATAGAGCATCAGTTACATAACACACTGTTGGATTCATATGGATTTACTCATGTATTGTGAGAGTGTCCTGGAACATGTGGACGTCAAATGTGAAACCCATTAGCTCATGGTTTGTGTCCATCAGAGACAAAGGGACAGAGGATGTAAGCTGTGTTTCTTCTTAGCTGCTCTGCTCTTTATCACTCACACACACACACACACACACACACACACACACGTACGTTGACAAAGTGACAGACGGGAATGGAAAAGGCGGATAGTCTCATTCACAGCCTCACCCCTCCTCCTCCTCCTCCTCCTCCTCCTCCTCCTCCTCCACCACTCCATCAACAGTTCAGATCTTCATCTCCACTGAGAGCGAGGCTGTAAATATTGTGGAGGCCGGCTGGCCGCGGTCCAGCTGGACCGCCCGTCCTGCTCCGTCCCTGGTTGTAATCAGAGGCAGAGAAACTCCGCTTTAAATCCAAAACACTCAGGCCGACGTGACAACCACACTCACCTAATTGCCTTAAAGTGTCATTCGTCAAAAGAGGAGAAATACATATAGCGTAACGTATCGACGAGTCTCAGCGACAACGGACGAGCGTCGCAGGATCTGGACGTCGTCATGGTAACCGTCACAAACTGCAGAACTGTCTTCGGCTCACGGGGGTTGAATCTGAAATCTTTTATCTTTTTACAGTTTAATCTGTTTTGCTTTGTTTTTCTATCTTTGTTTTTAAAGTGTTTCAGCACATCTGTCCTGCTCCGTTCGCTCAGCTGCTGCCTGGAGATGAATCCCATCATGTGGATATTGTACTGGGCCGTTTTGAAAACAGTAAAATCATCATCAGGTCGTTTTTTGCATTCTGGTGTAGCTCCTTGCTCTTAGCTGCAGACCACATACTGCACATTACTTCCTGTTATGTATGTACGTAAACAGCACAGAGGTGGAGTCCAACAGATGTGACACAGAACCTGTTGATATCAACAGTTCAATACTCTTCATCTCTGCACAACCAGATGAAGGTCGAGTTTGTTTTTAAAACGGCTCTAGAGAACATTTCAGTCTGACTGCGAGGTCTTCGTCAAATCAAAGGCTGAGAGATTCCCTTGTGCAGTAGGTGCACGCTAACGGGGGGGGGGGGGGGGGGGGGGGTATAGGCTGTGAATGAAATGAGCCCTGGGAGAGAGAGAGAAGCCCCCGTGTGACCTTGTGTTGCTGTGGTGAGAAGAGATTCACTTAAAAGATACCAGATACTGGAGACATGTCTGCTCCTAGCATGCTAATGTGCAGCTGAGTCTGACCTCTGACCCCCCCCCCCATCCACAGACTCTCTGCTGCTGCCATGTGACCAGAACAAGAAGAGCGAGTAAAATGTATGTTGAAGTTAAACTGTGTGAAGGATGGGGGGGGTCCAGGCTCTTTCTCTGCAAACCCAGGTGAGTTTAACTATATTGATGATGATGCAGGAACATGTGCTGTGAGATTGTGTAGAAACTCATACACACACTCCTGTGGTGTTTTATCCTGCGTCTGTGAAACTGATCCCATCAAAACCACTAGGTGGCAGCACACAACCACTTTTCCCTCCTTTGGGGTAATGTGCATAGAAGCAAATACACACACACACACACACACACACACACACACACACACACACACACACACACACACACACACACACACACACACACACACACACACACACATTCAGGAGCAGAGAGGGGTGGGTTTAATCTGTCTTTTCCACACCACAGCACCGAGCTTCATACATACAGTGTGTGTGTGTGTGTGTGTGTGTGCCAATGTCACACTGGCCACCAGCTGTCCACTGATAAGTGATGTAATTGCTCCATCTCTGGACGCTGATAACACACACACACACACACAGTGAAGTCATGTGGTTGACCTTTGCCCTGTTCTCTAGATTGTTCTGTGATGAGAAGCAGTGGAAGGACAAACCAGCGCAGACGACGCCTCCTCAGCCTCCCTCACCTGTAATAGAGACAAATCACCAACTGACCGTGTGTTTACGCAGCAAAGTGGGAGCTGCATCATTATCGGAATTGATTCTCCCATTTCTCTGTGTGTGTGTGTGTGTGTGTGTGTGTGTGTGAGAGTTCATCATGTACCTGTGTATGTTTCATATGATTTGAGATGAAGCGATGACAAGGCAGTGGAGCGGTGGGTGTGATGGATGTAGCCGAGCCGACGGGTGCCGGGTGGCGCAGGAGCTGACGGAGCTCTGGCCTCCGTGTGGGATCCATTAGAGCAGCTTGTCCGTCCCACAGGGCGCCGGCTCCAGGATAAAGGATGAGGTGCGCTGATGGTGAGTGTTGTGTGCCTGACCACATCTGTACAGGGAACACCTGAACAACCCACCAGCTCTTTACCTGCACGCTGCAGTGACTCCTGGTGGGGGGGGGGGGGTTGCCAAGTGATGCGTTCAAGTGCCACGGTGCTCAATCAGTTTTATTTCATGGCAACAATAATAAAGGCAATGATCACGTGCCCCGATCGATCCAATGCAACTCTCCTTCCCTCCATTTACTCTCAGTGAGGCAGTCGCTCCCTCCTCCCTAATGATCACTGATCAATAAAAAGAGGTGTGGTCAGGTGATCAGAAGTTTACAATCGCAGGCCGTCGAGCTGCATCATCTATGACCGTGTGTCTTCTACCTCCATAACACACTCTGTCAATATATTGATCCTGAACCTGATTAGATGCAGTTGATTATTGAATAAACGTCGTCACTGAAGGAGCCCAGAGAGCTCACACACACACACACACACACACACACACACGTGCACTACAGTGTGTAAGTGACAGACTGATAAACCACCTGTGAAGGATCAGTGGCCGACCTGTCTAAACGTCTCCCTGGGCGACGCCGTGCGAGACCGCCGTGTCAAACACACACGCTGCGTGGACAGGCTGGAGGCGTCGTTCACGTCACACACACTACTATTAACAAATTACATGTCAGCTCTGGAGCACGGTCACACACACCTGGACCAATGGAGCCCGGCGTGGCCGTTAAGTGAAGAAACACACACCACCTGATACCTGCACATTTCCAGGTGTGGATCACACACACACACACACACACACACACTGCAGCAACATCTCCACAGATTACATGTCAGGGGGGGTTTCAAAGCACCACACGCTGTGAAGACGAAAGGTCAGGACACACGGACACGCTGAGGTCCAGCCAGGTGAAGCTCGCATTAATTAACCCACAGTCCAATCACGTCCGCTTCCTGCTGACAGGAAGTGGACACGAGGAGAAACCAGGTCATTTCAGTTGGACGGTTTCACAAAGTGAGAAGAAGAAAAGAAGACTCTGGTTGTTTTGTCAGATGTTCTGCATCATCGCGGACCCGGCCCGTCCGTGAGGCGTTTGAGGACCTCGTTCTGTTCTCGCTGCGACTCCTCGCGGAGGCGTTTTAAACTCCTCGCTGATCCCAGGGTCGGCCATCGGTGTGTGTTATTTACTAACTCCCTGCAGCACTAGATTCTTCTTCTCCAACATCCAGGCCCCCCCCCCCGGACAGGATTCAGTTCGACATGTTGTCGGTGGGTTAATTAAAGCTCCATCCAACGTCTAACGGCTTTGCAAATTGTGGATTCCCTGAGAAAGGGCTCATTAGCAGAGAGAGCCGACGCTCCTCTTCCCTGGGTGAACCTCCTCAATTAAAGCCAGTGAGGAGGAGGAGGAGGAGGAGGAGGAAGGAGGGAAGAAGTGAGACGGAGCCACTCCACATGGGGCTGCCTGCAATTTACTGGTTTTCTCCTTGACACTGAGTTAAAGGCAGAGCACGAAGCTCTACGGTGCCACAGAGACGATGCAGCTCAGCCTCAACAGTAACAGAGGAGAAAGCTGGATATAGGTAATAACTGTATTGATAATCTGTTTGACTGTCCTTTACACACAGGACGTGGCTTTTTAAACGATCGGCGACTGAACCGTGAGAGGAGCCAAGAAAATGTTGAAAGCTGCTTGAAATAACAGATGTCAGAGCTTAATGTGTGTGAAGAGGCCGAGCTGGCAGCGGACAGCAGAGACATAAACCCAAGGACAAACCCACCACCTTCTGATTTGTCTCCCGTGTCCCAGACACACACACATCTACATCACATGACATCACATGCTGCTGATCAGGTATCAATACTGATCATTTAAAGGTTCATCAGAAGCTCAGCTTCATGGATTAAAGGCAAATATTCTGTTTTCTATCGTTTCTAGAAGTAAAGAAAGTGATGGAGGGCGTATTGATTTGACTGAATGATGTCGTCATGTGACATTGATTGATTGTGATCACTTGTTCACACTCAACCTGTGTGTTGCATCATGTGTTATAAAAATGAATGAATGAGAGAGAGAGGGAGAGAGAGGGAGAGAGAGGGAGAAGAGAAAGAGAGAGAAGCCAAAAAGCTTCACTTCCTGTTCGGAGCTGCAGTTGTTGAACATGTTGATGATTCCCATCCTCCTCCTCCTCCTCCTCCTCCTCCTCCTCCTCCTGTCCCGCTCGGCCGGACGTTCCTGCTCGTTCGTTCTCTCTGTTTACAGCTGAACAGGTAAAGTACAGTATGTACGTTAAACCCTCCAGGGAGCGAGTCTCAGAGACGAACAGAGAGTTTCTGAGGTTTGAAGCCGAGATATCAGAGTCTGAACAAAACCAAGATCACACGGGCGCCAGCAGGAGAGAGTGACGAGATGTGTGTGTGTGTGTGTGTGTGTGTGTGTCTGGCAGGGCTGAGGTGGTGGGATCGGTGCCATGTTGACGTCAGCTGAGGTTATATGAACAGAGGAGCACAGAGGTGATTTGAATGGAAAATTCTGTGGTCGTGTCTCATTTTCATGGTGTTTGACGAAGGACAGGGGCCACAGAGGACAGGGGCCACAGAGGGCAGGGGCCACAGAGGACAGGGGCCACAGAGGACAGGGGCCACAGAGGGCAGGGGCCACAGAGGTCAGAGGCCACAGAGGACAGGGGCCACAGAGGACAGGGGTCACAGAGGGCAGGGGTCACAGAGGACAGGTGACATGGCTGTAATGTAATGTGCTGTAATGTACAGATGTACTTTTCAATTTTCCGTGCTGTTCTTTCTTTTAGAGCCCCCCCCCCTCTCCCTCCCCCTTCACCCCCCTCCCTCTCCCTCCCTCCCTCTCCCTCTCTCTCGAACTGTATTTATGTAAAATCTCCAGACTTCTCTGCTGCTGTTGAGAGACGAGCAGAGACGAGGTGCAGACATGTCCCCCCCCCCCCCAGCAGAGTATGGAGGACGTTACCACCTTCAAAAAAAGTTGTGCTAATTTCCCCCAGAAGGAGCTCTTGAATGCAGCACACGTTCACGCCGCCGCTCGGCCTCTTCAGAAAACACAATGTGTGATTGTCTCTGCCGTGTGGAGCGCAGACACTTTGAAACACGGCGCCTAATTGTCGGGGCTGATGCTCCGCGGTTCGGCTCAGCAGCGGCGAGATAAGTGTTTCTGGCAAACGGGCAACAAAGCTCGTTTACTGTAATGAGCCAATCGTCTGCGTGAGAGAGAGAGAGAGAGAGAGAGAGAGAGAGAGAGAGAGAGGAAGAGGATCAAGGTGAGAAGTTGAGTAAAAAGGTAAAAACAAAGTGAAAGGAAGCAGAAAAGAGAGTTGGACATGATGTCATCATCATCATCATCATCATCATCATCAGCTCATGTGATTCACAGCGACGGGACGTTTAGACAAACCGCCACCTGCTCCCTGATTTAAAGGGACAGCTTCATAAACTGTGGGAACGTGTTGCCTTGGTAACGAAGGTGGAGAGACGGACGGTCTCAAAGGTGGAGACGGTGAAACTGCGGGAGCAGAGCTGAGAGGAGAGAGGGAGGGCGGTGTTACAGCAGCGCTGACATGGAGCCTGACGTGAGTGTGTGTGAGTGTGTGTGTGAGTGTGTGTGAGTGTGTGTTTGTGATTCTTCACTGCCGACTGTCACCAACCGTGGGTTTATAGGCTGTGTGATCGGAGCCAGAGTGTAAGTGAGTCTCTGCTGCAGCTGTTACCGTCACACACACACACACACACACACACACACACACACACGACCATCACATCCACATCAGTCTCAGCATCTTTTTCTTTGTGCATCCAACTCTGCTCACTTCTACACTCACACACTCACAACACAGTGACGACCTGCAGATGAACTTTAATTTGAAGGGTCGGGCTCCAGCAGTGAGCGCTCGTCTTCACTTAAACACAACACACACACACACACACACACACACACCTCAGACAAGCTTCAGGTCACTTCCCTGTTTATACAGTCCTGACATATTAAACACTGACGTTAACTAAACCAACCGTTTGTCTTTGGGTCCAGGTGAGCGTTTTATTTTGAAGGAATTCCCTCCAAGTCCTGAATCAGACGATAACATCTCCGTCTGCTCTTATTCATTCATACGTGTGTGTAATGAACGGACCTCAATGATCACACACACACACACACACACACACACACACTGTACCCACACTGTGCTGTGAGGCTCATTAGTTTGATGAATATGATCATTATTCTAATCAATAACTGACCAGCTAATGAGGCGGCAGCCGACCAGAACCACAACACACAGACGTGAACAAACCACCACAACAGCCAGAGCCAAATCAAGTTATTAATGTGCCGCACAGAGGAGCGTCGGCGCCGCGCGTTCGGTGATAAAACCTCGAGCTGCAGGTGAAGCCAGGACGTGACGCGACGTACGTACGGATCAGAACGATCAGCAGGAAATCTGATTGGCTCGCGGCCTCTGTGACTTTACGATGTGGTTAATAATATCACCTTTCTATTCTCAGGGCTCTTTAAACCGAGCGGCAGCTGACGGAGATCACAGCTAAGCAGTGTGTGTGTGTGTGTGTGTGTGTGTGTGTGTTTGATGGAGAGAAAGAATGGAAGTGTCAGTGAATTAGCTATTGGCTGTGTGAGTGTGAGATAGAGAGAGAAAGAGTGTGTGAGAGAGCGAGTGAGTGAAAGATGGAGGCAGAGGACAAGACACCAGTGTGTGTGTGTGTGAGGTGTGTGTGTGTAGTAAAGAGTTGTGTAAAGCATTCATCTTTGTAGGTCATTCATCAGTCTACAGACAGGACACTGGCCAACTACATGCTAGATAATGTGCTTTGCATAATGGCTACGAAGAGTAAAGGATATCACTATACGCTAGCCTGACACACACACACACACACACGCACACACGGCAACCCAATACAGCAAGGCTTAAATATTTAAGAGGAGCTCCTGCTGGGCTGTTGGACAGGGGTTCTCAGTGTGTGTGTGTGTGTGTGTGTGTGTGTCTTGTGGATGTGACACAAATATTTCCAGTCTAGGCCATGTGGAAAATTGCCTCCCCTCTCTCCAGCTCCACACACACACGCGCACACACACAGACACACACACACACACACACACACACACACACACACACACGTTGTCTAGTCCATGAGCCTTTTCTTCTGTCTTCATTCAGAAACTCAGATCCAGTTATTAAGACTTTATTTATTGATCCGTGCAGTGATGAAGTCGTCACCTGCTGGTCTGCACAGACATCTCACCTCGCTGATACAGATTCACGTCACGAGTCGACGTCTCTGAGCTCCTTTATTATCTCCTACAGGAAGTGTGTGTGTGTGTGTGTGTGTGTGGTGACGGGGGACTGCATCCATTTCTTCACTTCAGACTACCGGCAGCGAAGGCTTTAGCCACATTAACCTGCTGAAGCTGAGAGTGGTCCGCCATGTTGGAGATGACCTCATCACCTCAGCCCTTCCTGTTCCTGATCCACTCCCAGAATGCATCTGTTTGTTGTGATCTCGGCATCTTCGTTGTGTTTCACATCCTGGATCGATTGCTTTTCCTGCAGTTTGATGTACATGCAGGTCTCTCTTTAAATGAGATCACATCTTAATGAGAGTCTCCTGGACAGAAAAGGCAGCTCGTTCTCCTCCGTGAGCGACGGTTCTCATCCAACGCCGGCGATGAGGTGGGAGCGCTTCTCTGTGTCTCTTATCTTCTTCCTCTTTAAGTTCTAATGTGCAACATTTCCACATTAAAAACATCTAAACTGTGACATTTAAGTCGGGTCAATGAACGAGCTGCCCGGCGTCACTTCAGATCTCATTCCTGCTGAGGCTCCAAAAAGTAAAAGACGTCCCACAATCACAGCTGCACTCTCCATCAGATCTAACGCAGAGGAGGCGAAGGGCAAGAGGCAGGAAAAACAGGAGAGGTCAGAGGGCAAGAGAGAGGGATTATGGGAGGAGATGGAGTCAGACAGGCGACAGCTATTCAGGATTTGTGCAGGAGTGACCTTTCACCATGATGTGTGTGTGTGTGTGTGTGAGTCTTCTTTATGTCGGGAGAGCCTTTAGTGTCAAAGCACTTCTTTCACACAGTTACACAAAGGCTACGGGAAGACAAACGATTACACAAGAGCGTCTTGATCCGAGCAGCGGCCCCACACAGCAGAGTAGAGGCTCGGCCGAGCATGTGCTGAAGGGTCAGTAAACTCCTGATGGAGCCGGTTCGGGACGTTTCCTCTGCAGCGACACTGAACCAGGGCAACGTGTTCAGTCTGAGGATCTGTCCAGGACGTATCTGGGAGCGCATGTTATGAAGTTATGACATGTTCCCCTGTGTTTTTACGTTTTTATATGAGTCTGTAGTTTAAAGTAAGAAGTGCATGACTTTAAAGAGAAGCTGCTGCTGCTGCATTTGAAACTGTAAGGTGTTGCATGACTCAGTTGCTCACTGAAGTGACATGACATAACTGGTGGTTATATAAGAGTCATCCCAAACAAACAGCGCTGATGGCACCGAGTGGGATGATGAATAAAGGAGTTAAGCGGTGAGACCTGCAGTGGCTTCACAAGAAGAAGAAGAAGAAGAAGAAGAAGTGATGATGAAGTGATGATGAAGTGATGATACAATGCAGGAGAAGACAGTATGTCTGAGTATGGTGCATCACTGTTTCACCACGTGCTGTGTGAGGATCTCCAAACATCCACGTTCACAGGACAAACATGTTTATTTCCAGAGCTACCCCCTACCCCCCCCCCCCTTCTCCTCGCTGCTGCTGGTCGGCACACTGACACTAATTACAGCTCAGGTGACTTAACTGTCGACGTGACAGCGGTGACACTCGCTCTGCAGCTCCAGCTGCAGGAGCTTTTGTTTGTTAAGCAAGTGTTTCAAAGTTTGCGGTGTGATAAACACAAGCAGCTCTGTCGGCTGCTGGACTGTGTCTGAGAGCCTGAAGACAGCAACTGTAGTCACTGACCCCACACACACACACACACACACACACACACACACAGATGCAAACACACAACAGTGTTTGGGATCCATCATCACCTGGCAACTGCACGTCCAGCAGCTGAAGCACTGGAACATAAAATAACAATTCAAATGCAGGAGCAGGGGCGTTCAGAAAGTATTCAGACCCCTGCATTTTATTATTATTATGTTGTGGCCTGTGAAGCTCCACAGTGTGCACGTGTTCACACCATTCATTATTTAAGTCAGGTGCCTCGTTCAAACACAACATAAAAAATGGTGTGCAGGTTTTTGCAGAGAGGGTCGTGGTCATGTTGTTTTCAGCAGAGCGTGTATTTACAACTCAACAGCATGTGAATAATGTATACGTACGTATTTGATGTTTTTGTCCCAATAAAAAAAAAACACACACAGCTACAATTACACAACAACCACTGACACACAAACAACAACGGTGCAGGTGCATGTGATGTTGCTCAGCAGTTTTAGGCAGGATAATAGATGGTGCTGCCAGTTAATGCACATCTCAGAGGAGAACACAGTACAAACACAAACACAGTGCACGCTGGGAGCGCACACACACACACACACACACACACACACAGCTGGGTGAAATCCAACACATGTATTCGCTCTGACTGTAGGAAATTACTACGGCTTCACCCAGATCTTCACAGAAACTCACTGTCTTTGAATAATGTAATGAAACCATCCCATAATTCACCTCCCAGCCTTTTTGTGAATCCGATTTCTTCCTGCATTTTTAAAAAGTTCTGTAACTTTTTTTTTTTTTGTAATGGAGTCGAGGACTGAGGTCTGATCTGAAGCATCAACTATATCCATTAAGTTGTATTTTCCTCCCTAACATTCGTATCAGCATCGGCTCCAGACATCCCATAACGCTCAGGCCTTCGTTGTCACGTCTTCATTACTGTATAATGAGTTTGCGATATTTCTACGGTGGCCCAGAGCAGACAAACATCCACATCTGGATGAGGAGAGGTGAGAAGTTTCCACTCAGCAGTAAATCCTTACACGCCACAGCACCGGCAGCAGCATCACCTGCGTAACCTGTGTAACACACACCTGTGCTGCTGAGCCGGCAGGTGCGTCTGAACAAACAACAGGTGTGTGAGGCTCAACAGAGAGCAGCAGGCCGTGATGCTGCGTTTACGGCGCGGCGGCGTATTAAAAGCAACGATACACGATGAGACGGCTGAATAAGCGCTCTCCTCCATCTTCACTCTGCCCTGCTCCTCTCTCATCATCTAGAAAGAGTTATGGCGTCTCATTAGCGTTAACGAGCCCATGGCTGGCTGCATTCAGAAGCTTAATGACGACAGGGGTAGAGATGGCTGACCTGACCCCCACACACACCCCCACCCCCCTCGCTGCCTCTGCTACGCTGCTCTACATACATCCACTTCTGTTCTGCTGTGCCCAGACGTCCACGCAGCCAGGAATTATCCAGTACCACTTAATGTCCTCTTAATGTCCAGCTTTTATTTTCAGCTCCTCCTCTGCCAGGGAGATGTTTAGTTCGCCGGCCTGGAGTCTGCAGAGAAGATCCCACATCGATTACTGTGTGGTTTTAAGGCGCTGACCCCTGTAAAACGCAGCGAGCGCGCGGTATTCTGCGGCTTGATGGGGTCACCGTTAATCTGCTGCTGGGAGATGATGATGACAACGACGATGGTGATGCCAGCGCATCCACCTCACGCTACGACGGGAACGAGCTTGACCCTCCGACAAAAGAGGAGGCCGTCGAGGAGGTGAGCGGTTTGACGTACGACGCACGGAGCTCAGGCCCACAGCAATTAAACAGTTATTACAATGTCAATGATTGTGCTACAGGCGATCACACTCACTGTCCCCTGATATGTGCACAGGCTGCAATTTGATCTGAGCAATTAGAAGCTGATAGCAACGCTAAGACAGAGTGCGCCTGCACTCCTGCTCCCCCCTCATTTCTATTCTGCTCAGCCCCTCCCTCTCCAGGGCATAGCCATCAGTTTCACTCCTCTTCCTGTTTAGCATCCCCCCCCTCCCTCTCTCTCGCTCTCTCTCACCCCTGAGTCCTGTCTCATCAACCCTCTCCGTCTTTGTCTCGGATTCTCTCTCTCTCTCCAGTGGATTTGTTTAAGACACTTTTACGCCTGCTCTGCCTCCAACAAGTCGGATTGTCTCCTCAGTCAGTGCCTTTCTCCTCGGCTCTGTCGTGTCCTCTGGGTCGGAGCAAACGCTCTCTGTTGGAATAGTTTTTAAGCATCAGGTGAAGAGACGATGGCAGAATAACAGACACACCAGCACCACACAATATATGGATATCAGCAGGTGGAACAGGACTGATCAGGATACCAAATACTGTGTGATTAGTGCTGCTCCTCAGGGGGCGTTCAGAAAACACTGAGCAACTGTGGCACCAAGGTTTTGTTTTAATAAGGTGTAAAAATTCACAAAGAGGGATTTTAATCAGTCACCACATTAAAACCAGTCACCTGTTTTAATGTGAAGGCTGATCAATGTGCTTCTCTTATAATAACTTCATTTATATAGCACATTTCCTGACGAATGAATCCACAGCAGGATGGAGACGGAGATGGAGCTGCACACGGAGGACAGACTGATAGAAATAAGGACAATCAGACTAGATTAGGTTGCAGCAAAGCTAGACTTTAGAAGACCAGTTTGGCCCAGGCCGGTCCGGTCCAGTCCGGTCCAGTCTGGTCTGGTCGGGCCCGGCCTTGACCTCCGTGGCCTCAGTTCCTCAGATTAAAAACGACAGAGCTCATCGGCCTGCTTGACTGGGCCGGTCCCATTCTGTCAGTCGGCCTGTCTCTTAGCAGGAACCTGATACATGGTGGGAGATAGAGTGACAACTGGGGGAGTCGCTACCCCCCACCCATCAATCCTCCCTCCCTCTCTCCTCCTCCTCCTCCCACTGGTCCCACTCTTCACCTCCTCCTCCAGTGCTTATTCATCATTTCTTCCTTTATCTTCCTCATTGATCTTCGTCAGTTGTCTAACGTTCTTCTTCCTTCCTCCTCTTCTCCGTCAGTTTTCTGTCTCTTTCTTCGATAAGCTCTCATCTCCTGCATCCTCCAGTTTCAAATGAGACAATAAAGTCTAAATCTTCCTCACAGGTGACTCAGCAAATCAAAGTGTCTTTTCAACAAAAGGTCAAGCGCCGAGGATGCTGTTAATGTCAGAGTCGTCAAGACCTCAGGGAAGACACCGACACCGCAGCACAATAAAAACACCTCCGACACGGCGCTGCTGGGAAATGTAGAGCATAATATAAGGAACAGGACTCATTGTTCCTGGGAACATGTGCCTGGGCACAAAGAAGCCGACGTGTTTGGATGTTTCAGGTTAAAGCCTTTGTGATGAGCTGTGTATAAAACAGAAGGACTGAATGAGAAGGAATCACATCCACCGTCCCTGCAACTGGATCAACAACACCCTTCAATCAGCTGGGAATCTCCACCTTCATCCACTCTACAGGAGCTGCTTTGTTGTTTTTTCCTGGGTCAGGATCCATCTGGAAGAGAGCAGTGAAACTTTGATGAGAGTGTACTTGATATTTATTCAGCTTGATGCTTTGCCCACTTTCCCTTCCTCGCAGCATCGCTCCGTGCAACAGGAGAGAGGTTGTTATATAGGCTATGTAAATGTCCTGGCTGTAAGTGATCCGGCCCGGTGTATGAAGTGGAACTGCGCTGCTGCATGTGGGCCAGCGGGGATCGTAGGTCAACCTGCCAGTGTGAAAATGGCACCGATAATGGCGACTCCGGTTTCAAAGAAGCAACTCGACCCTCTTGTCTCTGCTTGATGAGTCAGGGAACTTTTAAGATAATCTCGTCTCGTGGTCTACGCCCCCCCCGCCCCCTCCCATCCCCAGCCGATCACTGAGTGACAGGCTCTGGGAGGGCGAGCATGCTGTGCCATGTGTGTCAGCATTAGCCGAGTGAGTGATCTCCGTGTGTCATCATCCTTCACAGCCGTAAGCGAGCTGGCACGCCGACTTCGGTGCCCGCCTGACGAAGGCCTCGGCTGGCACCTGTCAGTCAGAGGGCAGCCAAGTGTGGCACCCTCCATTAGCCTGGCTGACAGCCGTGAACCCGCCGCGTCACTCACTCCCTCGCGTCGCCGGCTTTACGCCCGCCCTGTGGGGACCTTTGAGCAGCACACATGCACAAGTGCACGGATCCAACAGCACACACACACACACACACACACACATCCTTGCTCAGAGCCGTTCACCTTGGACTTTGTGACCGGAGTCACAACCCGGACGATGCATCGCCATGACATCTGCTCCCTACTGTCACCGCGCCCTTCACTCCTCCCATCGTGTTCTTCCAGGACGTCTTGCCTCTCGTCCTCTGGAGGTCCATGGTTAATTCATGGAGCCCGTGTCTTTGGGAGCCGGTCGCCAGGAGCTGGTCGTCCCACTGATCCAACTTGGCCCGGCTTCAAGGTTGAACAGGGCACACGTTCATCTGAGACCTTCTGGATGCTCACAGCTTTTGCCAGAGACCCACTGCTCCTCTTCAGCCTCCATCTTCAATCTTTTTTCTTTCATTACCTGTTCTGGGGGGGGGGGGGGGCATCTTTATTGCTGTGGCTTATAAAGGATTAAAGATTAAAAGATCCTTGATCTTCAGTTTAAATAATGTGGTGTCCTAATTAGGTCAAAAACCCGAGGTCTCCGGGCGGCAGCAGCGGAGCTTTGCCTCCGTTTTGCCTCGTCTGTCCTGTATCTCGTTAGCTGCTCAGGGATGCAGAGGTAATTTTCAAATCAATATTCACCTCCTCAAAATTCACAGCGCCGCTCGGCACAGGGCGAAAACCTTTGCAGCGCTGCCACGACTCCAATCCCCTCCAACCTCTGCGGGTGAATCGATGCGTTTCATCGGGCAGTAAACACCTCTGACATTGATGTTGGGTCCCACACACACACACACACGGAGCTGAGGCTCCCAGGGCGACCGCATCATGACTTACATGGCCATGCTGGAGTCAGAGCCCCTCAGCACTGCAAAGGGTTAATTTATGAGGACTGGCCGCTGTAAATCTGAAGAGGTCTAAATCAAGGTGTTTGATAGCTGCTGCTCACACGTGTGGAAGGAAGGACACACGTCACAACAACGATCTGAGGGACAGATTTTCTCATCTGTGAAGAACAAACTTTTAATCTTTAAAGAAAAGCGTCTGAATTATTTTCCGTCTCCTCCTCCAGACTGAAAACTTTCTTCTTTTATCTTTTAATCTCTCGATTTCTCAAGTCAGCATCTTTAAAAACTTCATTTCTGCATTGTAAGTGTGTGTGTGTGTGTGCATGTGTGTGTGTGTGTGTGTGTGTGTGTGTGTGTCTCGTCCTTCTGTCTACTGATCAATGGGAACGTGTGTTAATGAGTGTTTACTCCACGGCTGACTGGACCATCAGGGTCCAGCACTAACCTCCTCTGTCTGCTGCAGTTACTGATCCAATACATCCTGCACACACACACACACACACACACACACACACACACACACACACCATCTTTTTACATCCCACTGGCACATGAACATGTACAATGTTCTGGAAGACTGATCAACATGATGAACATGATCAAACATCTGATTATTACAATCAGTTGATAGACTCTTGGACATCGATCGGCTGCTGATCATTACTGTTATAGTGATCGACTGAGCTCCTTAAAACTGGTCCAGTGTGTGTGTGTGTGTGTGTGTGTGTGTGTGTGTGTGTGTTACAGTAGTTACACACACGACAGGCTGCAAAAACAAAAAACAACACGTCAAACTTTCACAAAGTGTCAGAGACTCCAACACCGTCTGTATTGGCTGATCACATTCTTAGATGATCAGTTATCAGTACCAGACATAAACAAAACACACACACACACACACACACACACACACACACACACACACACACACACACACACTGGTGCCAGAATAAGATAAAAATATTTCTATTTCCTGTAAAAATCCCTGTAGAATTACTTTCTGTGTGTGTGAGTGTGTGTGTGTGTGTGTGAGTGTGTGTGTGTGTGAGTGAGTGTGTGTGTGTGTGTGCGTGTGTGGTTTCTCTACAGCAACACACCTGTATAGATCTGTAGACTTAACCTGTGGGTTACAGCAGAGCGTGGGACAGAGCACTTGTGTGTTTTCTGCATCACAGCCTTGTACAAAATCAATTAATAATTAAAGTATCATTAAAGTATTCATGTTTTTTTTTTTGGGGGGGGGGGGGGGGGCTGGTTCTTTCATATTTACCATCTGTCTATCCAAAAGGTTATCACTGGCCATTACCATTCAGCCCCGCTGAGCTCCGTCCATTGATACCCGACGGCGCTGTGTAAATGTCACAACACGGACGAGTGAGCGGCTGCACGGCCATAAAGATGAGGAGCAGCTCAAACACGCCTGCTGCAGGGAGCGTCTCCTGGTTACAACACACACACACTGCAGCAGAGGGTGATGATGAAAACTGCTGTTACATGACAGAGACACTGCTGTGTGTGTGTGTGTGTGTGTTGAATGTAGACGCGAGGGAAAAGATGACTTCGTTGGAAATGACTCGACGGCTGTAAACGCATCACAACATGCATCTACTAACCAGGAAATGCAGCACACTGGGCTCCTAATCAACAGCACACGGGCCTGGACTTTGAAAAGTGGAAAATTTCCCAAGAGAGACAGGCACTGGTCGAATCCAATTTCCCTCTAGATTAACCGACCGTTCACGCAAATTATAACTCAAGGAGACAGTGATGTGATTAGAGGAGGCTTATCCTCTCTGGTCTGGCAGTTCAAACCGAGACAATCAACAACAAGTAAGGGCACAAGTGCTGCGTGTTGACAACTGTATGTCGAGCTTCTGACTGTACACGTTTTAATCAGAGCACATTCTACATGCAGCAAAACACACACACACACACGTTGTGTTTGTAATGTGACAACAGGAAATATAAGTCTGTGAAATCCACAGGTGGGAAAATGTCTACTGTGGTTTTAGCTTCTTCCAGATGAAGGACCGGCTGTAAAACATCTCTCTCTCTGCTGAAGGCTCATAAAAGATGGTGACGGTGATGGAAGTGGAAGGAAAAATAAACAGGTGGAACAGCATCACCTGCTGTGTACCCACTCTGTCTGTTTGCACAGTAACATCCTCTGCCAACCTTATGGAGAACAGCATGTGAGGAAGTTCTTCTGTCAATCTGAGCGGACGTTTGTGAAGAAGTTCCTTCACGGCGTTTCACCTGACGATGAAAGAAACAAATGGAGAGCACACATAACCATCACTACAACGCAGCCTCGGAGGATTAGACAGTGACACGGCGGATCAATGCTGGGGCGGTGTGTTTGTATCGTCACCTGTAAAGAGGGAAGAGGAACATAAACAACATCTGAGGACGCATCCAAATGAGATAAAAGCTGTGATGGTGGCTGAACTCTGGGGGTTCAAGAGCCTGCAGACCTCTGCAGAAAAGATGGCCGCCGTGTTAAAATGCACAACAGCTGCAGCAAAGACAACAAGGTCAGTGTCACTTCTGTTTCATCGTCGTGTCGAAGTCGAGGCTGATTCGACACAATCCGATCATTTCCAAACGCAACCCCAGAGCTTTCGGATGAAGACGGTCCCCAGAGTCTCATTTCACACCGCTTCAACCCTCAGGAGTCGTGTGGACGGTGGACAGAGAGCTTTAACAAACAAAACCCAGCAGTGTGGACGTGGCCTAAAGGCTTGAAAGTCACAAAGTCTCTCTGAACCTATAATATTCCCGCTGCCTGGTCAGTGGCGGCGGCGGCGGCGGCGTGCTCTGGCTCTTATGCAAATAACCTGCGCTTGTAATTACTATGCAATTTATTTACAACGAAACGAGATAGTGTGAAATACTTTCTATTTGCATAATAATGACAGAGGAAGTCTCAGAGGAGTCGAGAGGCTTTGAAGAGCTCATCGGGGGGGGGGGGGGCAGGTCGGCGCTGCTTCATGACCACTGTTGTGTCACTTATGTGATGTATCTTCTGTGACTGCTGCTGTGACACACACCATAAATGTGCTGCACACAGTGAAACCCAGTATAAGCTGCAGTGGTTAAGTCAAGTGTTTCAGTTCTATGCTACTTCCTAATTATGGCCGACCTCACCTGCCCGACAGGTGTGAAGGGACCGAACAGAACACAGCTCTGACTTTTCATAGAGTTCGCACAGTCTGGTTTTATGAGGATGTGAGTAAAAGGAGGACAGCTCGATCGACGGTACAGATGTTGCCGGTCGGTTAAACAGCTGCAGTGCTCGTTAAAACCAATCACACCTGAGTGACTAGATACGCTGGAAGGAAAACAGGTGAGATGTGTGAGCGTGTTTCATCATCCTGCCTTGCCTCACACCTCCACCATGTGTTCCTCTGCTTCGAGTTCAAAGGGCGAAATACGCCACAATCTGACACACGTTTCCAGGCGGGAGACAGAAGGCGGGAAAAGACAGAAAGGAAGAAAACACGGAGACAGGAAGTGACTTCAATAGCCGTCACGTTCAGGGATAATTGGATATGAGGCCTGCGAGCGGCTGCAGGTCTGGCTCTTTGTAAACCAGCAGGACGTTTGTGGGGAGTAATTAAGAAGCTACAAGGCGGCGTGTGGGTAAAGACTCGTCACTTCTCCTCCTGCGTCGTTTCCCAGCTCTCAGTGGCGTTGGAAAACAAGGATAACAACAGCAATAATAATGAGACGTGTCTTCTCTGTTTCATTCGATTTCATATTCACCTTTAAGTCACAGTTCTGGGTGAGTTTCAGGAACAACAGGTAAAGTGATGATCCTGTCGACACAAGTTAACGCAACACAAACATGTGACGACCAGGCCGGGGACAGGCTGGGGCCTTGAGTTTGGTTAGCTTAGCATTAGCCTCCAGCCGGGTCAGATTTAGGAGCAAACTGATGAAGCTGTCGTCTGATTCGTAGCATGTTTGTGTGTTTGCAGGTGTTTTCTTCAGGTGTCAGGTGTTGTGTTTACTGCTGCACAGTTAACACCAGTTGTATTTGTTACCAAGTTTTTACACCAGTTTTTAAACTTTCCATCCGTCTCGCCTCTTTTTTTTTCCTCCGTCTGCATCTCACTGTCTGCTTCTCACGCTCCGTGAATCAATCCCTTCCTTTTCAATTAAGCTGAAGTCAACAGATTTTTACTGGTTCAAGTCTCAAAGAGCTGTTACTGTCGAAGCAGGGAAGATGAGAGCTGCACATCCAGCCACAGCCTCCCTCCTCCTTCTCTCCACCCTCCAGGTGAAGGAGTGGATGAGATGTGCTGAGCCCGGTGGAAGCTGAAGGTGAAAGCCAGTCATCCTGAACTGTACAATTAAACCGGCGAGTGGCAGCATGAATGGGCTGCTCCCCTGGAGGGCGGCAGATAAAGGAGGGTGGCCGCTCCGCTGGGGGAAAAAGACTTTATGGTTTATGGAGGTTCCTACTAAAGCACCGAAAACAGAGGGAGAGAGAGAGAGCCGGTGTCTGACAGGCCGTCCCTGTCCTCTCCTTTAACAGTCTCACTGTACTTCTATCTGTCACACACACCCACAGCTACACAACACAAGTCCACCGAGCAGCTGCTGGGCTGTCTATATTTGTCTCCAAGTGATCTGAACTGGAGCCGAGAGACCAATCAGGAGCAACGATGCTTTAAGCCTTTCCTGACTTTCACATCACATCGTTTAACGAATCAAATGAAAAGTTGTTGTTTTTGTTTACGTCACATACTCGCACCTTTGTGTGTTACCTTTATATGGACACTAAAACACACCACTGAAAGCTGTGTGTCTGTGCTGCTGCAGAACCTGCTGTAAATGTGACATTCAAACACAGGCCTGACTGATCAATCATCTGATCGACTGAGTCTTTCTCTGACAGATAAGAACCGATGTGAAGACTTTTCCAAACTTTGCACAACTGCAAAACTGAAAGTTATTTATTGTAAAACACTAAAATATTGTGATTTGTCCAACGTGTTCGAACCATATTTGAGGGATCAATGCAATCTCCATCTCTGTCTCTGAGCACAGCTCCACCTTCAGGGGAAACCAGTGTGGCCTTTCAGTGGACGGAGTCGAATCCATCCAATTCAAATGGCTGTGAAATTGGGTTGGAAATGAGGCGACGTGTTGGAACGAGGCGAAGTCAAATAAGAAGAAGAAAAAAAAGAAATGGAGGTGGCGCCGAGCAGCAGGTTCAACGGAGCTTAACGATGAGATGCTCGTGTGGAGACCAGACCAGTTTCTTATACAGAGAGACAGAGAGAGAGGCTGATAGCTGAGGGAGAATGAAGGGAGGAGGGGGGAGGAGTATGGTTCATTAGGGAAAGGCCATGTAGTGATGCATGATCAGTCCTGACATTAAAGTTTGCTCAGTCTGCAACGGGTGTCTAGTTTTACAGCCATGTGAGAAGTAATTGTGTAAGAGTTACGTCTTTTAAAGATGGAAACTCTCCGTGTGTGGATCATCGTTGCTGATCCATGAAGCCTCTGAGGTTTAACGTCCACAGCCGCCACACATTTTGTCAGTTTAAGCAACATTAATACTCCATTGTCTCCGTCTGTATGAAAAACCTTAAACCGTGTGTTATGTGGCTCTGTAACTCGTCTCTGCCCCCCCCACCCCCGCCAGCTGCAACGCCTCGACGTTCCACTCATTCCCAGCATGCACTTGGTGGTTTCCATTACCCCATTAAGCTTTGTTGGAGAGATAAGGCTGTAAGTGAGTTCTCTCGAGATCCCAAACACACACACACACACACACACACACACACACACACACAATGACAGAACCAGCCAAATGTATATGTTTATGCTCCTCCTGACAACACTGAGGGTCTGTGGGGACAGCTTGTAACCTGTGTGTGTGTGTGTGTGTGTGTGTGTGTGTGTGTGTGTGTGTTCATCCTGTGTCATGTCGTGTCATCCTGTGTGGTCTCTCTCCGTCTCTCTCCAGCTTAAAGCTGTTGTTTATCCTCTTTATTGCCCCTCCTGAAGCCTCTGTTAGCCCTGCTTTAGCTGCAGAGGGACAGAGGGCGACTTTAAAAAAGAGAGGATATGAAACATGAGCTGCAGGAGAGAAAAAAAAACATGTTAATGACCAAACAAAGCAACAAACTGGGCTATTTAAGGGTTAAAGAGGAGCTGTGTTCTTGATTGACAGGCCTCAGAGAGAAGATGGCTGCCAGTGAAACATCCCAACACTGGGAATCAGAAAGTCGACTTCAGTGACTTGGTGTCAGCCAGGAGTGTCAGCTGATAGGAACAGTGTGAAGGAGTGGGACGCTGAGCAGTTTGACAGGTTGGTTGGGAGAGGAGAGGGGAGGGGGGTGAATAGACTGCAAACCGTTCATCATGGATAATGTCAATCAGGCCCTGAAAGTCAAGTATGTAGTGACGCACAGTGGGTCGACGACACAACTGTAAAATGATCTGAGATGATGCATGTCACAGTATCAGGATGTGTACACAGCAGGAGGATGTCATCAGTCTTCTCTGCAGGGTCTCCCCAAAGTTTATTTAGTCACTAGAAAAACGAGATGAGGGTTTGAAGGAGCTAATCGTAATGTTTGCTGTTTGCTACTTAGCCAACATCAGCATTAACAGCTGTTTTACTTGAGTTCAGCATCAGGTTTCATTCCTTGCTAACCAGCTAGCACTGATCACTTTCTAATACAGAGTCACTGCAGTGCTCCACTCTCATCATCTTCCTCTGTTTCATCCTTGCCCGACTCATCAATGACGACATCAATCAATATCCAGCACAAGTCTGTAGCTCTGTGTTTTCATGCAGAACAGCGACCATGAACTACATGGTGCGTTGTTTTGTTTAATATTGATGCACAAGTTCTGGAAACACTAAAGTGTTGTGCAGAAGTTGGGGAACTTGGTATCCATCACAGCGTCCCATCAGGGAGGCGTCTGATCAGCCTCTCATTCACTCTGCAGCCTGGAAAACACTGAACTCAAGAGGCTCACAACAACACACAACTCAACATCATCAAGTCAGAGTGAGTGTTGTTGTACAAAGGAGACAGAGGCAACTGAGACAGACCCAAACCCACAGAGCAACCAAGGCTTTTAAACACAGCACCTGTCGAGCACGGGTGAACCCCAGAGAGCTGGCGCTGGTTTAAAGGTAATGGAGGTGGGTTTGATTTTGCTTGCCTGCACGCTGTGTGATGTCTTCAGGGCCCGAGTCATTTGCAAAGCTCTGCAGGCTGCGTGGATATTGAATCAGCTTCTTATGCTTGATGAGTTAAACTTAACCAGACACTTGTATTGTCGGATCCTCACACATCTTTGAGCAGGAACTTCAACAGCGCAATGAATATTTAAATAAAACAAAATCACACTCCGTAACAAATGAGTTTGTTTTGGGGAAGAAGCAGGATGTGGCTGGTCACACACACACACACACACACACACACACACACACAGCACTTAGCAGCATGACATTCCTTAAGACAATTTGTCCTGTGTTTGTTTGTGCGTGTGTGGGGGCCCTGAGGCTGTGCAAGGATGTGTGTGTGTGTGTGTGTGTGTGGCTCCCCATTGATGACTCATGGGAATAAGTGGTGGTGGTGGGCTGCTGAAGGGCCACGGAGGAGCGGCCGGTGAGATCGGCTCTGAGACAGGAGAGGAGAGGAGGGCGGTAATTGCCGGCGTGCGGAGGAAGATGGACATTAACAGGAGGAAGACTTCGTCATTAAGGCTGTGAATGTGTGCAGGAGTTTAAGAAAAGGAAGGAGAGGGGTAAATGGGCAAAACAGGATGGTGTGTGTGTGTGTGGGTGTGTGTGTGTGTGTGTGTGGGGGGGGGTGTTATAAAATACCACCAAAAGTTTCTTTAAATGAGTTTGACTGTCAAAGAAAAACAATGTCCTCCCTGGTCACGATGATGAAACTCACAGGGGAGTGTTATTAAGGAAAGGAGGGACACCAAGGAGGAAGCAGTAGCCGTAGGGGGGTGGGGTGGGGGGGGGGGTGATAAGGACTGTTGGTGAAGGACCCAAAGGAGTCAATATATACAGCAATTCAGCCAGCACCCAACTCATTCAATTACAGGGCACCATTACCTGCAGTAGTCGGGGCCTAAGGTGAACAACGTAAATTTCAGAGGAGGCCAGATCTGAAAGTGAGCGGCGCAGGGACTGAAGGTGCCCCGAGGCTGGCAGCTGAGATTTACGACCGCGGCGGCTAAAGTTGAATTTAAAGTTCGGCGAGGACATACAGCATCACGACCAACACATTTCCTCTTCCTGTCTGCTGTGTTGTGTCCTGTGTAAATTACCGCAGAGAGGAGGACCTTTGTCGTCAAGGTTGAGGATTCAATTCCAGCTGGAACATCACACAGCGGATATATTTATATAACACAAAGTATATTTAAACGTTTTACCAAAACGTGCAGGAGGCGAGGCCGTTGAGAGGAGACTTAAAGGTTACAGAGGCAAATCTGACGACACAAAGACTCACACACACTCGCACGTTTAAATCCTCCACATGCTCATTGATCAAGAGCCCCACGGTGAGTCCAGGGGTCACCAACCTGTCCATCACAAGCTCATCCACACCTGGGGATAGGTGCACTGTTTGTGACTGCATATAAAAGGGGGCGGGGCTTTGTTCCTGTTATTAACGCTGCTGGTGCTGCAATGGAGAATAAACAATATCAATACAGATCAATACTCTTCAGATTAATAAACACATCTGACCTGGTGGAGGAAATGTTTCTGAAAATGCTGAAAAATGTTCAAACGCAATCACAAGTTGTAACTTTTCAAGCTTCACTGACTCCAGCATTTAACAGGTAACAATGAGACTTAATAGAATTTGTTCACTGCAAATGTGAAGTTTTCGAGCAAATTAGTTTTTACCCATTAAAATGTAAAACAGGACACACGCCTTTATTTTCTGTTCGAGTCAGAATTTACACTGAGAGTCATTTTTTAAAAGCAGGAAGCTGTGGTTTTCAGAGTCTGGTCACAGTCACAGTCCTGGTGTCATTCATTTCATTTCAAAGCTGGAATTAAAGCAGCTGAAGTCACATAAAGTTTGTCCAAATAAAGTTAGAGCAGCGGATGAAGGTCCCAGCTTTACTTTCTAATGACTGCTTTTAATGGATAAAAAAAAAAATCAAATTCAGAAATGTATAAAAATGAAAATCTTCATTTTATAGACAAAAGCTAAATGTCAGGTGAAAATCACCTTGCAGCAGGTTTTGCTGTGGTCGTTGCTGGCTAACCTCGGCTGCAGTGAGCAGGTGAGGGGGCTCTGTGACACTTTAACTGCACACTGATTAGCTGATGGATGACTGTGGAGATGGAGGCGACTGATACAGATGAGAGTTGTAATGGCTCTGACAGAGAGAAAACACAAGGCTCCTGCATGGAGGCTGCAGTTTGCACTGTTACACTCTCTGCTAATACTGTGCCGCTGCCGCCGCCGCCATGAGCTTCAACAAACATGACGACCTGTTCACTTGAGAAACAGAAAAACACACCATGAACGCACTCTAACCTCGGAAACCATTGTTTTTTCATCCCTGCGTATGAGTTACACATGTTTGATTGATCAGTGAACGGTACAGCTCGTTGTATATGATAAAACCGAGCGGAGAAAGTTCAGACGTTTCATCAGCCGCCGACAGTAAAAGGGGAAAAACTCTGACCGAGATAAAGGGCAACGTCTCAATCTACCTCTTCCAGCAGGAGAGCTCCTGACACTTAGCGACAGGAAGGTGACCACTCTGAGACGCCAAACGCCATCACTGCATCATTTTGAAGCAATCAGAGACCACTTTACGCCGAGCCAGCCCCCCCGACGGCCATAGGGCTCTCTGTGATGCTCTGTCACGTCTGTATTTCTCAGGAGGGGTCAGCGTACCTATTTGAAGGGAAATGCACGGTCAGGTAGAAGTCCATTAACTTACACAGAGACCTGTAGGACGCCGTTCACCTTGACCGCACGGCGCTTCGTATCCCCAGAGGAGCCGGAGTGCTGAATCCACAGAGTGAGAGTTTCTACCTCTGCCTCATCTTGCTAAAATTACCCCGTCATATCTCCCCGGCAGCTCGCTCGCTGCTTACTGCGACAGATTTAAAAAAAAAAACAGAGAGAGGGACAAGGTTACGAGTTGAAACTCACATTTTAATTACGGCGCGCTTAAGCCATTCTCCAGAGTTGCATTGCTAAGCAGAAACCAACGTCTGCTAAGTGAACAGAGAGGAGCAGCTACCACACAAACAATATAACAATCCACACACGCTCCATCAAACTGAACCACAGAGGAACATCTATCTTTTGAAAAATCAAAACACTCGTCCCCGTGTGGTTCGGAAAAGTTTGCAATTTGAAAAACTTACAATAGATTCAATGATAAAAAAAAGGCTCCTATTCACAGATTGAAACTTTAAAACCTCTGTGTGTTCAGTCAGTGTGTTTTCAGACAGCCGTCCTTTCACCAGTACAATCAATCACAGGCTACTTCCTGCTTCGTGAGCACGCCTTTAACATGGAAACAGACAGAAACAACTAAATGGGAGCTTGAACACACGACGGTCGAAGGAGAAACGAAGAAGCAACAGATTTCCAAAGTATGTGCTGCTCAGATAATCTCCCCATCGTGTGCTTGTGTCTGCGCTGAGCTGCAGAGGTCCAGGGGTGAGTCATTAATTACATGAGGTCCACACACACACACACACACTACCACTAATCCCATGCGATGGAAACTAAAGAACAAGGTGGTGGTGGTGTGGGGTGGGGGGTGGGGGTGGGGGGGTAATTCAAAGGCAGGTTCTTTACATAATGAGGTGCAAATAGGAAAGCTTTCATGCTGCCTCCAGACACCAACATACTCAGGTTACGGCTGATTTGTGCTGCTGGGGAAAAAGCATTTATAGGAGCACAGGGTCGGATGTGTGAGGAAAAGAACCCCCCCCCTCCTTTTTCTCTCTGTGCCTGTCATTCATTCATTCATTCATTCATTAAGATCATGCACATTTGAAGACTGGGCTCACATATGTAGTCAACCCTGAGCTGCTGCTGCTGCTGCCAATTCCTGAGTCTCGCCTCCATCATGAGAAGTAAACGACATTTATTAGCTGCACCATTATCTGTAATGGAGGCAGAGGAATGAGTAAACACAAGGCTCACCGAGGAGCAAGAGACAGAGGAACGCCTGCACGCAAAAAACAAAAGCATCAGAGTGCTTTTACTTTGAAAAGGCTGCAGGAAGTTGTGCTCAATCCTGATGCCGTTGCGCTCGCACATTCAAGGCTGAAGGGGTGAGAAGTAGATCTCTCTGTAGCAGGTTGAGCACATGAAGAAGATGTGGGAGGCTTCTCCAGACAGTACACAGGTTTTCTGCTGTAATGGCTGCCACAGAGACAGAAGAAGTAATCACAACAGCAGCGAGCCGAGCTGCGAGCCGAGCTGCGAGCCGTCTCAGAGGAGCCGCCGAGGCCTTCGAATACAGATCAGATCCAAGAGGCAGGAGACGGAAAGTCTGGCAGGAGCGGAGCGCGGGATTAGAGGTTGTACGTACAGTACGTCAACACCTTTCTGCATCAACAAGCAACCAAGACGGAGCATTGATCCACTCCAGGTGAGAGACTGGACCCTCCGCCTGCTTTAATTAACTAGCAGGGGGTCAAATCAACACTACCATAAGGTGTGTGTGTGTGTGAGTGTGTGTGTGTTTGCTCCCAGCTGATTCATAGGCAGCAGCTGCTCTTATAGTTCAGCTAACAACAACCCCACAACCTGGAACCTTACTGCCACACGCCGCAGTCTATAGTTTAAGTACCTGCACTGCACATCTGTCACAGTGGTCAACGATGAAGGAGCCTCCTCCTCCTCCTCTTTATAAGACACAGCAGTGATGTAAATGAAGTTGTCCTCCCCTGTTTCCTGTTTATGGAGTAATCCAGCTCCAGGCTGCAGATAACACCTTGGTCGTGTCCTTGCTGTTCGTCTGTAGTTTTAAAACCGAGGCCTGATCTGATGTGAACACACCTGCTGCCTGCACGCCGTGCCTCCCTGGCTTCACCATCAACATCTTCATTAAGTCGGAAGAGTCCACGTGACGTGACTCTCCAATAAAAAGTCATATTTTTGTGCTGAGGTAGAGACCAGCACAAAAAATACTTTCCCATACATGGAAAAGTTTGGACAAGCACACACACACACACACACACACACACACACACACACAGTGTTGGACCCTCAGGCTGTATAACAATATTACTCTGCATAAACTGAAGATATGAACATATTTAGCTGTCTGCTGACACATGGACGTGTAAACAAAGCTGTGCTGAAACCCAGAGAGACTCTGCGTACAAGTGACCACAGCAAACACACAAACACACTGCACGCTCTGCACAACGACTCCAGCTGCTTAAAGCAACACATGTGATGTTTTTACAACACAAATAACACTGAATAACAGTAAAGATGCATCTGTAGTAAAAGACTATATACACACATGTGCAGGGAAACGCTCATCAAACACACACACAGAGTGACAAAAAGCCAATTTGCCTCATCAGGAGTTAGAGGAGAGAGAGAGAGCAGTGAGATGAAGAGACACAGCATCACGGCCCAACAAGGAGATTAAACGTCTTTGATCTAACAGAGGATCAATATCTCGCTGCCCAACTAGTAAAAAGAGGAGAAAACCAGCTTCAAAGCACCAAATCTCAGACTTTCTGCTTTTATTCTTCTTGTACATGTAAGACATTTACCCTTAAAGAGAAAAACAGAGCAGAGCCTGTATGAAACAGGACTGAGTGACCTGCTGGACGCTGCTGGCATTTGGCTCTCCGTCAGTCTGACATGGGAGAGGGAGAAATGAAAACCATCAGGTAAAACACACAGCTGCTGCACGTGACCATGTGAAAGTTGTTTTTCCTCTCGTTACTTCACCTCGGTGGCTGCTGCTGCTGCTGCTGCTGCTGCTGCTGCTGAGCGCAAATGTCACTTCTGTGCTTCAGAAACACTCACATAAAACACACTCACAGCACTTACACACACAAACAGTGCAGATCAAGTGTTCTCCACACATTTAACCAGCCTCTGTGGCTGGTCCCAGGTCAGCCTCATCTGGATGCACACTCCCTTTTATGCCAATTATGAAGAGCACAGCAGAAGGGGTCATTTCTCTGGGCATTGGCATGGCGACTGTTGCCATGCCAGCGATGAGATGCTCCCTTTGCCAGGCTCAGCGGAGCCGATGGTCTTTGTTTTGATGATGATGGCTGTGGTGGTGTTGGTGTGTGTGTGTGTGTGTGTGTGTGTGTGTCAGTCCTCTCCATAACTACTGTACAGTATATTTCCTGCACTGTATTACTTATAGACTAAACGTGTGTGTGTGTGTGTGTTACTTCCAGGTCATTAGAAGTGAAGCACCACCAGGGCTGAATGTCACTGGGGTTAAAGCAGGAAGTCTCCACCGCAGCCTCCTTCCTGCTACATGCAGCGACGCCTCCCCCCCCCCCCCCCCCCCCCCCCCCCCCCATCACGTCTCCTGGAGATGTGTTTCCCACTGAGTCATCATTTCCAGGAGACCAACGGGCAATCACAAGCAGCTAGTTCTGAAAACCTCAGGGTTAATGACCCGCTCCTTTCCATGGCGGGTGCAGATAAAACGACCCGCCGCTCCATCACAAAGCAGCACCACAGTTACCAGGGAGGATGGGTGGTGTTCGAATGGGAGTGCGAGTGTAGTATTACATGTCAGAAAAATACAAACACAGAGGTTTCTTCTCCTACACCGCCTGCCAGCAACCAGCAGCACCTCCTGTCTTTATCTGCTGGGAGGCAGAGAGAGAGGGAGAGAAACCAAGACACCATCATGTCCCTGCAGGAGGGCAATGATGGAGGAAGACGAAGAAGACGACAGAGGAAGATGAGAGGGAGAAAATGAAGGTGATGGAGACAGGCTTGAGATGGAGGGAGGGGGTGAGGAGTGAGAGAGCCAAGATGTGAAGGCAGGCTTTTACCCAATGGGTAGTGACAGCTATCAAAATGTGTCACTGTGTTAGTGTGTGTGTGTGTGTGTGTGTGTGTGTGTGTGTGGGCGGGGATGTCTGAGTGGCACATAACATGTCATTAACAAGACTGCTCGACAGCACATTCTGTACCGCGCCACTCACACACATGTAAGTGGGTGTTTCTCAAACAAGATGGTGGGTGTCCCTATTATGATGTGGGAGCCCCCCCCCCACCCCCCACCCCCACCCCGCCCCCCTCCCCGGCTGCAGAAAACTGTTTCCAATCACACAAAGCAGAGGAGCTGGAGGTGGTGCAGGCCTCACGCTGCATATGTCGCTCTACAGAAAATGAATCAGGAGATAAAATGGAGCTTTATGAGTTCTGGACTCACACGGTCTCTGAGCTGTTGCTCTGAGTTCATTAGTATTGGATCAGGACAATCGCCTCTGTCTGGACGCTTCACTGTCTTCACTGAAAATGAAATACTCCGTCAAAATATCTGATTTTTTGGACTCGCTCCCACTTCTCTTCTGCTCCCTATAAAACCGTGACAGGAGTCGATGCTGCTATTTATAGGCGTCAGACACAGCTTCAGTAGAAACGTATGTGATGATGATGCAGCTCTGTGGAGACGCGCCGTGGTTCTTCTATGGGGTCGTTTCTCCACATTTGGGATCGTCATCACATGCTGAGTGGATTTTACAGAAAAGAAAACCCACCAGACTCAGAGTCGGTTTTGTTTTCCCCCCCCGGTGCCTGAAATGTGCTTGAAAAGCAGTTTCTCTGGAGATTACAATTCTTGGCAGTTTATTATGACAAGAGGAAAAGTGTGGGGGGGTGGGGGGGTGGCAGCGCCAGGCTCGGTCCACAATACACCACACACACACACACGCACACACATTAACGCTGACTGGAGGAGTCTGGACAATGCCGGCAGGTGTCCGCCGAGCAGAGCCGCTCTCCTTCATTCTCCTTCCCCCCATTACTGGCAGACAAAATGTCTGTGTGTGTGTGTGTGTGTGTGTGTGTGTGGATGCACATGGCCATGTGTGCGTCGTCTAATAGGTGCAGGGGATTATAGAGTTCCCACTGTACTTTGGGGTTCATCTCCTCCCGTCTCAGCGGCGGCGGCGGCGGCGGCAGCAGTACTGCAGGCTCCTGCCCTGAAGATTTTTACCAGCTGCTCTGAACACACATCAGCTACGAGGAGGAGGCTGGTGGATTTCTGCAGCCGGTGGCTTCCACACTGTAGCAGCCATTTAAAATGATCAAAGTGAAGTGAATGCGCTTCAGACAGCACCACTCTGATTTGTTATGCATAAAGCCTGTGGGGCCTTCACTGAAAACAGGCAGGAGCCTGGTCCAGCTGCCTGTGCAAGACGGTGAACTGTCCCACATCCTGCTCGACCATCTGACCCTCCACGTCCTGCATTTTAAACGGAGGCTGCACCGACGCCTGCAAGAGATTTGTTTTGTTTTTTAAATGTAATTACACAACACTTTGTGCTAAGTGCAAGTAACTTAGAGGATCTATGCCAAAAAAAAACAGCTCCAAGTGTATTAGGATATTTATTTATTAGTTACCCAGGCGTCCACTGCCTCGACTGTTTCCTCTCCAAAGCTTTTATTTTGGTTGTGTGAAGCAGAATAAATAAACGATGCTGCATCGAGCACAAGCAGCAGAGATGATGAAGCAGTTTACTGTTCGTGTGCCTCCTCGCTAAGTGCAGTGTATATCCAGAGATTAAAAACAGCATAACTTACACTGTAAGAGCATAAAGCTGGATCTGTCTTCCTGATTTCACAGGGGAAGAATCACTGAAATCTGCATTTAATGCGACGATTCACGCAGAGTTTTAAGTTCCCTATCTACAGAGAGTAACTTTAATGCTCAAAGATGTTCAATACAAAAACACACAGCAGGACGCTGCAAGTCCTTGAGTCTATATTTACATCACAGGGAAGTGAAACACACAGAAGGAACAGAGCACAGGGACTGTGACAGAGATTAAAGCAAAAGAGCAAGTCGTCCGTCTTCAGTTGCATCCTGCATCTCATGATCACTACGTATGCATCCTGGTCGATCTGGAAACATCTGGCCTGCACTAAATGGGCTTTAAATACAAATACCAGAGGTCCTCTGAAGGCAGCCGCAACGCAAACTCATTTTAAAGGAGTCGGGCAATAACTGACCTTCTTCCATTATTCTGTGAGTAACCGTGATCTGATTTCATGCTGCACACACACACACACACACACACACTGCATGAATCTTGAAACAGACGGGCCACAGTGAAAAGGGGTGGGCTACCTGGCTGAGATGATGGAGGTGTGAGGCCAGTCGCCTGCAGCTCTTCATCATCAGCTAAGAGCTCGCTGTGGATTCACCTTCCTCTCCCATTACTGCAACACTGATGCGCTGTCAGACCGAACGCCGCAGACGACCTCTACCTTGTTTCGTCGAGGCTTTTCTGATGAACATTAGCAGGAAATGTCTGTTTTGCAGTGGCACAAACTTAATGGAGCATCCTTTAGAGAACAAAATCTGCTCTGCTCTTTATTTCCCATCAGCCCCCCACCCCACCGACCACAGTCCGCTGTACCAGGCCTGTTGTTTACCTTCGACCTTCAGGACGCCCGTCTCTCACTCCCACAGCACTTTGATCGTGCGCCAACCTGCCATGTGCTGAGCTGCCAGGCATACCGCCGGAGGCCCCGCCGCCGCCACCACCGCCGCCGCTGCCGCCGCCCTCGCTGCCCTTGGGTCAGGGACTGATACAGAAACACAAGCCCCTGACGGGTGTCTTGTTACTGGGGAGAATTCATGAGGACAGCTCGGAGGCCCAGAGGAGCTCCGGTCCATTAGTACAAGTCCCAGGTCAGTGGGATTCATGTGGGCCATCATCACTATCATATAATCAGCACCTTGCTCCCACGGCACACACACACACACACACACACAGTAAACACACTCACAAAGTTGAAACAACACAAGGTTCAGCAGCAAACACACACACACACACGCACGTGTACAGTATATGCGTGATAGTGTCTGCTTCCATATCTGTCTCGCTCTGACAAGACCCCTGTGGGACTGAGTTGGAGGGTGAAGGGGAGGCAGAGGAGAGACCATTAATGATGAGATGACATTATGATGAAGGAGGAGATGAAGCTGGAGGCCAGACACAGATTGACAGCAGCTGATCTCTCATTCAAAACCCCCACGATGGATAAATCCAATGAAGTTTCAACGGCTTCAGAGAGAGAAAACTTTCCCCTCTGAGGATCCACAGACCCTCGATGCCTTTCCTCTGCAGCATTCGCCCCTTAAAAAGCTCTGCCGACTGGCTTCAAACCCCGCACAGCGAGCGTACGTTGCCTGGCAACCTCTGCATATTTAACACTTAAAGAGTGAGCAGGCTCCGGCAGCACAGCAGTTTTTAGACTCTGGGAGCTCTGGAAACAACTGGTCCAACTCGCAGGAACACAAACAACACGTAAGGAAGCGAAGGCAGACGGCTGGCAGCTCCGCCTCTGAAACACACAGCATCATGTTACTCAAAGGAAGCATGACGTCATGTCATTTTCAATTATGAATATATGAACTATTGCAAACTTTATTTATTTATTTATAAAGTACAGGTTCAAGTGAAGAAAACAAACACCAGTGACCCAGTGTGGAAATAACAGGCTGCTGTGTTTGTCTTACATGATTAAATCTCTCTGCTGAAAGCTTTAAAGCCTCTTTTACAAGTTGTCCCTCTGATGTTGTCGTCCCCTCTCCACCCTCTTCCATCCACACACACACACACACACACATATATATATATGCACTGTAACACCATTGGCTCACGTCTTTCTAGCACCTGTCTGGTCACTGGAAAGAGCCAACAGATGGAAACACTGCAGAGAATGAAACGACTTTGGGATTAAAGCCAACCGATGTGTAGCGAAAGACTGGTATACAACAGATGCATGGGAACGAACACACACACACACACTCACAGACACACACACACACACACAGTTTAGCTGAAAGTCAACAGTCAGGCAGAGGAAGTCAGCTGCCATCTTATTAAACCCTCACACTGTACAAAACGCTGTGGGGGCTGAACACGGAGCAGCACTTCACACACTGGAATAAACACGACAGAGTCAGAGCAAGAAGACGGGGCGAGTGGAGAGCGTGTGCACTTGTTATTACAAGTGAATGAAGCCAAATGGAAACGTAACAGCTTTTATTTAAAACATCAGAGACTCAACACGGTCTGGAGAGCCAGCCTCACTTCCTGTCTGGAGGGACAATCCGTCCTATCGGTGACATTTCTGTTTGTCCATGAACCTAAAGATCAGAAAACCAAAAGGTTTCTGTTCTGTGACAAAACTGTAAAATGAACAGTGACTGAGCTGCAGGTTGATTTTGGGTCGTGTGGAAGTGAACTGGTCTGAACTGGCCTTTGAAAACAGATCAATGTTCCTCCGTGAGTGAATTCAGCACCAAGGACAGAGGCAGAGGCAGAGAGGAGGAGGAGGAGGAGGAGGAGGGAGGAGGAGGAGGAGGAGGAGACGATGATGATGATGATGAACCGGCACCACTGAGCCATTCAGCCTGAAAGCACAAAAGTTTACACCACATCACCACGGAGGCGGCCACAGCCGAGGCAAAAAACCCGACACACTTTACCTCCCCAGGGTCAATTCAATCATCACGTCTAACGCTGGGCTGGAATATATATCTGGTTCTTTCTTCTTAAAGTGAGAGAAGTAAATAAAACCCCTGCAGCAAAACGCTTCTTCCTGCTCCTCGAACAGCTCCTTAAGTCATTAGGCCTTAATTCAGAGACGGTGATTAAAACAATCACAACTTCCCACAAAAAAAAAGATGAGTAATTTTCCATTACTGTGCCTGCGTTTGCATTTAGGTCGACAATCACTCTGACAAATAAGAACAAAACACTACAAAATGCTGCTTCCTGGTTATTAAAGGTCCCACATGGTGTTTACATGCTTAAAACGAGCAGCTGTGTAGGGACTGAGGTGCTGACCTCTGGTCAGGAGAGGTCACACAACAACAACAACAACAACAACAACATCAGCTTGTTCTGAGATCGTTCAGATTTCTATGACTCGAGTCATAGAGCCGTGTGTCCCAGCTGCTAAATGATGCCCATAAAAAGACACCAAACGCTTCAAGCTTGAAACGTCCACCATGTGAAACGCCATTCAGGAGCATCAGTTAATGGAAACTGTGGAAGTCGGGACATCATCTGGAAAACAACTGTCAGATGAACCTGGAGATAAATGCAAAATAAAAACGACTTCAGAGGAGCTGGAGGAAGGTGATCTGATGCACGCTGGTGCTGCTGGTGCTGCTGGTGCTGGTGCTGGTGCTGGTGGTGGTGCTGGTGGTGCTGCTGGTGGTGGTGCTGGTGCTGGTGCTGGTGCTGGTGCTGGTGCTGGTGCTGGTGCTGGTGCTGGTGCTGCTGGTGCTGGTGGTGCTGGTCCAGAGTCCACATGGAGTCATCAAAGGCACGTCTCCAAAATGAAGCTGTTTCAGTCTGCTGGACAAATGTATAAATAAAATCACGCCGTGTTGTCTGGATCATTACTGCAGCAGCTCTCTGAACACAACAGAACCAGATCATCTGAAGAGACGACGCATGACCCGCAGTCTGGACGCAAATGTCACACAGTCGCTAAAAAAAAATCCTCCACAAACCCGATTCAGGAGATGCAACGTGACACTGCAGCGTGAACAGATTCACTGTGCATGAAGACAACGACCACACTTTTTGCATTACAGACCGTGCGAGACGTTTCCTTCCGCAGCTCTGTTGTTTGTAATCCTCCCTTAAACGTCCCGTCTATTCACAAATCAAAAAACCAGATGGGATCGTGTGTGATTTGTTCTAATTTCCTTCTGATTTCTCCTGGCGTCGCACAGTAGGCTCCAATTTCAAACTTGAGCTGTTGAACCAACTTCAGTCAATAGCCCACCGGCAACGGGCCAACACGAGGTGCACAACACAACCCTCGTCTTACACAACAAAAGTCTGAATGTGAGAGCGTTTCACCTCACCTCCTGCAGAATCAAAGCATCTTTTCCACAAGTCATTAAAAACTCATTAAGAGTCAAACAAGTCGTCGGCACAGGAGCTACAAGCATCGATAACTCAATGCTTCACTTACAGGTGGTAATAAATGAGCCCCGTCTCAACATATTGGTTGAGACGCTAATATGAGTCCACGGTTCCATTCAATTACCTGTCGCTGTCTGTCCACACACACTCGACTCGCCGGAGCTGCTACACTGGCCCGTGATTTATTTGCACAGATGATAGTGTATTGAACCGGATTCAATTTCACGCCCCTCACAACGAAATGGTGTCCGACAAAGACGGAGCTCAGGAGTGAAAGCCAGTGCAAACACGCGCCAGAGTCCATTTCACATAAACCCACCTGAACTGTTAATTAAAGTTGCAGCAGAGAGTTTCATGACATGACGTGGCTCAGTGGGTGGAGCCGGTGGAGCCGGTGGAGCCGGTGGAGGATATCGACACTGTGGTATGTGCTGCATGCATTGAGTGTTAACTACAACATAAAACCAACGCTCCATTATCTCAGCCTGCTTTTTTTTGTCTTTTACCGTTCGTTATCTGTCATGGAAGAAGACGAGAAGATGAGGAAGACGAGGAAGAGGACGCCACCTACACTGATCACCCTAAAACACAGAAGTTTAAATTAGCAAGTGACTCAGTGAGCCTGTACAATCCAATCCCTCTGTGGGCTTTTCTTTTTTCCTATTTGATGGCAGTCCTCGTGTCGGGAGCTGCCGGCAACGAGACACGTCTCATTATGTGGAAAATCACACCGAAGCGCATCGGCCGATGTCATGGCAGGCAATAAGACAAGCCGCGTCGTCTTTCAACGCAATTTAAACGTCTGTGAGAGACAATTGGAAACAACAGCGGCACTTCAGAGATCACGGACACACGCCGTGGAGCAAATTGGACAGCTGGCTTTTATAAGTCTGTATTGAATCTGCTCTGTAAAGTTTTAATGTGCCCACAGAGGAGGAGGAGGAGGAGGGGGAGGAGGAGAGAGGCAGGGGGAAGGCAATTCAGAGAAATGCATCATAGCACTCATCGTAGCCGGCCGCCGTCTTGTCCAGATGCTCATAACCCCCCCCTCTGGAAGCAGACAGGATAATAAAAGGTGTTCACAGACACTTCATTAAAACCCTCCTTCTATTAATTAACCATCACTATCTGACAGAGAGAAGAGGGACAATGGGTGGTTAAAGTGCAAACTTCATCCCTGCACTTGAGGAAACGACCAACGACCAGCAAAAGGAGCCGGAGTGTGAATCCTGACTGCGATCAGACGGACAACAGAACAAACCAACAGGAGAGTCACCGACCGGAGCCTGAATGATTCATCAGCTGTGAAATATTAAGGAGCTGTAAATCAGGGAGGAGTGGGGAGGAGGAGGAGGAGGAGGAGGAGAGGACCTGTAACTTAAACTGAGCACTGATGCGCCCTGGGCTAATTAAGAATGGGAAGAGGAAGAAAGAGAGAGAGGTGAGGATGGGGGAGGAAGAATGTGGAGAGAGAGAGAGATGAGGGATGAAAATATGAGAGAGAGAGGAGGCTGGCATTTAAGTAAAGGATAATGAGGTGCAGAGGAGAAGAAAGAAAGAAGAGGCCAAACAGGAAGTAGAAGCACGGCACACAGGCCTGACTCCTTCATCTCACTGTGATTTATTAATGAGTATGATCTGAGCGATGGGTGTTTTCTCGTGTGTGTTGTGCTGCATTTAAAGCAGGGCTGTTGCTGTTTATTACACTTTATAGCTGGGTTTACTTCTCTACAAGCAGGAAAAACTAAATGAATTGAACTGTCAGCTCTTAATTGTGCTGTAAGTGCTTCTACAGAGGGAGCCCACTTTGCACAGCGGCAGCCCGCGGAGCCCTGGAGCAAATCCCACGAAATCCACAACCGCAACCAACAACCCACCACCACCACCACCACCAGATCCAGAGGAGAGAGAGCCAGCCGCTCAGCTCGCTAATGGGACGGGACGTAGGAGCCATCAGAGCAGAAAAGAGCTATGGAAGTTAGCCTAGAGTATACACAGGCACATCCCTGGTAATTAGATTAGATTAGATTACACCACGAGACAAGAAGCTGGGGGCTGATGAGAGAAAAGAGCTGCTGCACCACACCACACAGTCCTGCTCAGCACCGGCTCGTCAGAGCAGCTGTAATGAGCCCAGGCCCCACAGTGGGGAAAACGGCCTTTCACTGCTCTGACACATCACTTTCTCCATCAACCACCCACCCCCTCCTCCTCCTTCTCCTCCTCCTCCTCCTCCTCCTCCTTTCTCCTCCTCCTCCTCCTCCAATTACAAACCCTGTCGATGCTACAGAGCCGGAGCGAGAGCTGCTCCAGGGCTTCAGTCATATTACAATCAATTACTCCTTGTCTGATGTGCAGCTGAACATTTGCTCCTCTCGTTGTGCAGCGTGCAGAGGGAGGAGGAGGAGGAGGAGGAGGAGGAGGAGGAGGAGGAGGAGGAGGAGACTGGTCAACACTGTCACACGCTGTATAATACATTCATCCTGTTTATGAAAAAGGACCGAGACACACGCTTTTAATCAGGTTTCCGTGACGCAACAGATCGCAGGCTTCACTTCACAGCCGTTTGCACTGAGATGTAAATGAAGGCGTTTACTCACTGATGAGACGAAATAAATCAGAACTGGACCCAGTTACTGCTGAAACCTGCAACAACTGGCACACGTGTTGTCCTGTGAGGCAGGTCATCAATCCTGCAGCCTGTGTGTGTGTGTGTGTGTGTGTGTGTGTGTCGCCTGGCACAGTCGTGACGTGTGTTTGTCTTTAGTTAATCTTCAATGAGGTGAGGATCGGTGTGTAACGTCCTCGTACATCAGTCTGACTCCAACAACTGTGAATCACTCTTTCCATCACTTTGACGTTTTCATTTTCCATGTAGACTAATGTGCATCTCTGCCTCTCGACACACGCTCTCTGTATCTGCACGTCTGTCTGTCTGTCTGCGTGTGTCTTGGTCTGTTCGGTCTCTTACCAGTGTATCAGCGTTGTGAATGAGAAAAAAACGCCAATATTTGGATAATGAGCTGTATCATAAAGAAATCTGGGAGCAGCTGGTGCAGCACAAACAGCCACCTCTTCACGCACGCTCCCACATTTATACTTCTCTTTATTTATTTATTTTTTGGCACATCAACCTCTTTCAAACAAAACTCGCCATGTTACAAGTGAGAAGCCGTTTCTGTTCTCGCGGTCTGCGCTCCCATCTTTTCCTGACGGCCAATTAACAGGGTCTCAGGGTGACAGCGAGGGGAAAGATGTGACTGCGGCGTTACTCGACGACGATGACAGCGAGATGAGGGATGGAGCTGCCGTGTGTGTGTGTGTGACCCAAAGCCTAACTCTCAGAACCACTGTAAATCACCCAAATCACTACACTACACACACACACACACACACACACACTTACACACTCCTCTGATCTACTGGGCCTGGACTCACGGTACCTCGATTCATTTCTGGGGCCAATTACCTGTCAAAAAGGATTTGACTCAGTGGGAAGGGAGACAAAAACAAAGAGAGAGCTTTGATCACTGAAGATGATGAAGAGGGTCATTCAACACCCAAACTACACACATGTAAAATACATGAACTCACGCCATCTGCTTACGGACCGTGTTTCTGCCCTCGTTCCAGTCCTTGCTTTTGTTCCCTCTGGATCTTATTAAAGTCCATCGAACATCACAACAGCTGGAGAGGCCGCCGACAGTGAGGGAGAGGCTGACACTTTCACCACCCAGAGCACAAACAAACGCTCTTTCAATAAGATGCAATGGGTTATCAAAATGCACTGTGGCTATAGATGGATGGAGCCGAAACTGGAACTGGAGGTTTTTTTTTTGGCTGCAATTGTTTTGGCTTCGTGCTCCAGTTCCCCGGCGCACGCCACATTGCTGGAGTGTTATCATTATTATTATTATTTATTTCAACCACTTCGTCTTAATTAAAAACTAACTGGTGGAAAACATGAGTGATTTCCATCAAACCCTGACCCATACAGTCCAGCCGTCCCTCCTCCCTCCCTCCTCCACCTCCTCCCTCTGAGCCAAAGGTCATCCTCCAACACAGCAGTGAAGTAATGAGCTGATAAAGCATGCATAATGTACACTCAATATAGACCCTGTGTTATTTATATAGACAAACAGCACTTGACAGGTCATGTGTCAGTCTGCTGTCGCCTGCTGCTGATTGATTCTGTATCCGTGGATTAAAAAGGGACGGATTTAGAGCCGGTCCCGGGGTCAGATCATCTGATCGTGGTCATTATGTAGGTATGAACACAACAGCAGCAACAGGCCGCTGGTCAGAGACGGATGGATGGCAGACTGTGCATACAATACATACACTCACCACACGGCGGCCAAGCAGCGAGAACCTGAATAAACGTCAGCATTTGAGACGTTAAGTGTGAGAGGAAACAGATGAGAGATTAAAACAAACAAGACAGAGACATGAAAACAAATGAGTCGTTATTCATGTTGCTGGGCGAGGACGGACGGCTGCTGCCGCTGCTGCTGGTGTTGGTGATGGATGACCGTTGGCACACACCACCACCTCCGCCCTCTGGGCTGCACCACAGAGCCATTATGGTGAGATCTATTGGAAAGCTGGCATTAAGAATGAATGGAGCGGCACTGGCTCCTATTAATTAAGCAGACGGCCTATTGAGCACCCGTATGAAATGCAAGCCACTCAGAGAGTCGGTCACTCTCGCTCGGCGTGCGTACTACACCGACCGTTAGACGGAAGACGAAACACGTGCCTGTACCGCACAAACACACACGTCCTGTGTGTGTTGGTCTGACCTGAATCCTGACCCACTTCACAGCCACGAGTCTGGTCCGAGTCCGGGCAGTGAACTTTTAAACAGGATCCAGTTCATTTTCTGTTTCAATGATCTCATGCAGCTGAAGCTACGATGACTGATAATGAATCCTTTGTCACCTGGATTCAGGCCCACGTTGGAGTCACAGTCGAAGAAGGTCTACGCAGGATTTTTCTATTCATCCTGAGCCACGTTAACTCTTTCTCTGAAAAGTGATTAATCTTGGTAAAGGTTGGCCGAAGGAGGATCCCGCCCATTATTGGATCTTTACTTACCCAGGAACACAATGTGAGCTTTGAAAGGCTGCACCACCTGCATGTGGACACTTTTATAGCTGAAACCAAGGCTCTCTGTTGATTAAACCTGGCTGCCAACCTGGAACCACATCTAATGAATTCAGCTGTGTGCTGTCATTAAATATTCACTGAGAGAGGTCGTTAGGCTGTGAGATTTCCACAGGGCACCAACACGCTTAAATAATGGTGCTGAGACGTCATTTGAAAAAAAAAAAAAAGGCAAATAAAACATTTAGATTAGATATTACATTTAAACCGAGCCGGTGCTCTACAAGCTGCTGAGTGATCAGGTCTGTGCTGCACCATGTTGTGGCTTAAGCCTTTTCCTCAATCGTCTCCGAGGGCGTCTGCAGGTTGAGCCTTTAATAACACCATGTCCTGATGTACGCAGCGTAAAACAGTGGCACACGCGTTATCAAGATCTGACAATGTAAAACAGCAGAAACACAATCCCTCCAGAGGGCCCATCCAAGGCGGACGGGCCCCCGACCAGAGGCCTCAGACTAAAAGGTAAGATTAGACCCCTCTGAAAGGCTCTTATCTCTCTGTCCACAGTGTAATCTCATTTCCTCTGGTCTGAGATACATCAGATAACACCATTACCACGGCTGTAACCGTGAATTAAAAACCGTCCTAATCACTCTGCTCTGCTGAGGGGCTCTCGCAGCGCCGCCACCGCCAGCCAGACAGACAGGCAGGCAAAGTGCATCGTCTTCATCGTCCACTAAACTGGCAGCATCATCTAGTGTTTCTGTTGACGCGACCTATTGCCGTGACCTTTTGCTGGCAGCGGCTGCTTTGATTGAGGGCTGCCAGGCTTCAAAGGGGGAAATCTGTCTGAGAAAGGTTTGGATCTCATCTCACCTTTTTTTTTTTCTTCTTCTTCTTCTTCTTTCCACTAAAGGATGTTTCAATCAGACCTGACAGGTGGAGGTGGGAATCATCTCGAGTGCACACAGTTTTTACCTGCTTCAGTCGACGGCAACACAGAATAATCAACTTTGAATTCATTAATTACGGCGAATATGTTACCACAGACAGAGATAATAAGATACTAATTATTGAAGTGGCCGGAAATAAAGAGAGAGAGGGAGAGAGAGAGAGAGAGGAAGTTCAGGAGAAGAGGAAGAGTGAGTGAGAGGGGCAGATAACATAACGTCAGCTTGTTGCTTCATTTACAGCATCACAGCATCCATTATCATCAATTAAACTGGTGGCCTGCAGGCTCACACACACACACACACACACACACACACACACACACTGCATCCAGTCGATAAGTGAATCATCCCGGGTTAAACAATGAACTAATTGGAACCAGTGAGGGGTTTATATCAGGAGACGGAAATCAGGAGGAGGAGGGAGGAAAGAAAAAGACTTGCATGAAAAGGGACGAAGAGTTGTGCACCTCCCACTGAGCTCATCAGCGAGGCCGAGCCACCCACCCAGAGGCTCCTGATTAATACCCAAGAAAAACCCCGGAGCACTTCTCATTCACTTTTACCACGACTCCTGCAGACAGACAGACAGACAGGCAGATAGATAGACAGACAGACAGACAGGCAGACAGATAGACAGACAGACAGGCAGGCAGGCAGACAGACAGGCAGAGAGACAGACAGACAGGCAGGCAGGCAGGGCTGTGTTAAACAGGCCTCACTGCTTCACACTCACACTGTCACACATTCACATCTGTTTGCTGTCATCTACAACACAACACAAAGAGACACCGACAGTGGAACAGTTTAAAGATCCAGTAAAGAAAGAAAGAAAGAAAGAAAGAAAGAAAGAAGGACAGTGAGTGAGAAAGATGAGACTGCAGCAGCAGCAGCAGCAGCAGCAGCAGCAGCAGCAGAGGGAAGGAGAGCGACAGTGAGGCAGCACAGGAAGGGACATAAATTCAGATCAATTGAATAATGAAGGAGTGTTAATGGCCTTCCTAATTATAACCAGGCCTGCCATTAGCAGATGCAGGCTGACGATCTGCCTCAGTCGGATGAACGCTGGCTCTGCAGCGAGCGGCTCGACGCGCCCGTGTTCACGTCCACAGATGTAACAAACATGCAGCAGCATCTGTCTCCTGTAACATCAGCACACGCTCATCTGATACCATTTTGCATGGGCTGCCTTCACCACGGCGTGTGAACAGTGGTGATGAAAATATCTCACTCTCACGTCATCTCTGGTGCAGCTGCATGCACAAATGTGACTTCATGGGGTGGGGGGGTTCAGGTGCCCTGATCCTAACATCATTACCACCATGTCAGCATGGTGTCTCATCATCACAGTGCTTGGCCAGACCAGAGAAGGCCAGGCCAAGGTCAGCAGTCACACACACACACACACACACACACAGTGGTGTGTAGAGTCTCCTGCAGCCTCCTCTGTTACCTTCTCTGTCTTTCTGTTACTCTGGTGCTCAAATCAAGATGGATTATGAGTCAGCTTCTGGCGGGGCACCACGCACGGCGGCAGCACCGATGGTCACATTAACCTCGCTCTTCCTCCGAGAAAGTTTAAGGTGTCCCGCTCCCTCGCTGTTCTTCTCTTTCACACTCTCTGTAGAGGAGAAACTAAAGAAAGGAGCTCAGTGAGAGGGAAGGAAAAGATGATGAAGTGCTCGGTAACAGTCAGAGGAAAGGATGCGAGTTACGTCTCAAAGCCTGAGAAAAGTTACGGCGTGGACTCGGTTGTTTACGCGCTGCAGAAGTAATGAGATGCTGAAGATTAAAGTGCAGGAGCAAAGGCTGTGGAAAGTCTTAATTAAAGGCTCCATTCATGACTTGACCTATTAGACGAACTGATCAGTTTTGATGGACTGCTTCAGGGAACGAGGGAGTTCTGCAATGTACGACGTCTCTGTCTGAGCTGCCGCCGAAGTGTGTGTGTGGACGTACATGGCACGTTCGCGTACTTCTGTATGCACAAGTGGATGTGTGGCGGCGGCGGTGATTATGTATGCTCCAGTCACCTTGCCGGTGACACGGCTGACCTCTCACGTGGTCCGTCAGGCTGAGGGGGATCGATCGAGTGTTTCCCCTCTGCTCCCCCGAAGCTTGAGCGAGAGCATGAGAGCCGGATTAGCACGCCGCTCCAAGACGGCTTCACGTCAGCTGGAAAACCCAGAAGGACAGGACACACACACACACACACACACACTTGCAGAATCCATAAGTACATAAGTCTGAGTGCCTCTCCTTTCATCTGTGGGAGCTGTAATGAACACCCCTGTGAATATAAGCTGATCATTATCTGAGTCTTGAAGGACTGGGTGATGACTTCACATACCGTGGTGTTTTTTTTTGGGACCGTGACACATGGATCCATAAACTTCCTCCGTCCACGGTGTACACTACGGATGGATCGATCAGTACGATCATCATCACTCGCTACCGCTAATGCGACCCATTATTCTGTATTATATTGTATTAGCGCTAATGGCCCTAAAATCAAATGCGTTTTTACCTTCAACCCGGCTAATTGCACATGCTAATCACAGCTCGTACATAATCAGATAAGACGTTTCCACGAGTAAAATTACATTATTCACAATTACGAGCATCCGTCCAACTGTGTTTGTGCGTAATCAATAGTTTTCTACCTCTGTCTGACGGCTGTTATCTTTACAGGCCAGCTCCTCCAGCTGCCGTCCGACAGCGTGGAGAGAGAGCACTCCTTTATTCATGGGTGAACGTGCACAAATAAAAACTTCTCTGATCCTCGATCAGTTTATAAAACCTGCTCGTACGGGTGTTTCATCACAGAGGGGTAAGAAATGGAAACCAGGAGTCACTTTCCTCCGTCGCTTACTTCCCTCGAGCTCGGCACATATTCTTATCCTGACTTCTCGCTGAAGGTAAAGATGGATGGTCAATACGCCTCATTACAATTTACAACCCACAGAAACCGATGTAAGTGCCTCCTGTGTTACAGAGCAGCAGTGATGTATGGGAGAACAGAGAAAGTGCTGATTCACTCGCTCACTGCACTCTGGATCGACCCAAAATAAATGACACAAATCCAAAACCAGAAGCAAAATATCAGCTGGAGACTTCATTTGTACGAGGATTTCCTTATTCCTCTGCAGCATCACCATGGCCCCATGCACACACACACACACACACACACACACACAGAGGCAAGGAGTGTATCTTCAGCAAACAAAAACTACTAGAAGTTGTGCAGCAGATGCTTTGGCCCCAGCAGAGGCCTGGATTTCAACACCGAGTCAGTCTGGCATCACAAAGTGGAAAGTTCTCCAAGATGCCTGGTACAATAGCTGCCAAGTACCTTCGCAGTCTGTGCTGCACAAGTGCCCCGAGGAGACAGGCTGGCCTCAGCTCATATTAAATGCTCTCTTCATGTACTTTACTAGTGTTGATGCCAAATAACCCAAAGAATTAATGACATCCTATCTAAGCTGCCTGAACCACCACCCGATCGTTCGGTCGCATCCACGTCTCTACAGGAGCAAACACCAAGCACGGACAACACTGCTGCTCCAGGACGAAGGAAGTTCATCTGTTTTTGGAGAAAGCCGGGCTTTAATGGCGTCCAAAAGGGGTGGGGGGGGGCACAGAGGACGGAGGAGGAATTATCAGTCAAAGTGACAGTGTGTTCTTTCCAAATGAGGTGTGTGAGATGATGTGTGTGAGACACAGAGTAAACATCATCCCTCTGTACTGGGGGCTCAGTGACATGTAGCCACACTGTGTATAATTCCTCCCACTAGAGTGGCGGCCATGTTTGTGTGTGTGTCTGTGTGTGTGTGTGTGTGTGTTAGTTTTAGGTTTGGTCTGGACTAAAACAGATTCAGTAATGACCTGGTGACAGTGTGTGACTGATAAATAGAGGGGAAGAGGCAGCAGCTAGCAGCGTGTGTGTGTGTGTGTGTGTGTGAAAAGGGGGGGCGGTTGATTAGCTCATAATTGATCATGTGTTTTCTACTAGTCAGACGTTTTTTGTTTAGTTTTTAGACAATTTCATCTTCATGACGTTTCACTAGCGAGGCGGTCCCAGCAGTTGTTTACTTACGGCTGTTGATGTCAACACGCACGATAAACACATGGCAGAAGGCGCCAGGCCGATCGCCGTCATCATAATACTGAACGGTGTCATCGCGCGTCAGACCCTTTGCTCTTATCGTGCACGACTATATTTAATGCAGAAAAAGGCAGACGAAGACAGGAAGTGATGTCGTGGAGAGAACAGAAGAAGAGGAGCGTACTTTTAAAGGTTCTCCTAATTACAGGGTCTGAGGGCGACAGCGTCTGTCACAGAGCACTTCACAGACAGGGGGAGACAGACCGAGAGAAAGCGTTGACTAATTAACTGATATTATAGTTCCACCTGCAAAGTCCAACCCCCAGCACACACACACACACACACACACACACACACTGTTATCACAGAGGGGTGAGGGTGACAGGAGGAGAGGAAGATGAAGTGAGAGAAGAGGGGGAGGTTCAGATCAGTCGCACGCTCAAGGAGGCTACAGGAAGCCAATCATTCACGAACAATGGGACTACACACACACACACACACACGCAGACTTATTTTAAACACACAAGGTAATACCACACCAGCCGCGCTGCGCTGACAACCACCATAAACTAACGCCACTGTAGCAGCCACAAAATAATGTTTATTGAGGTGTGTGTGTGCGTCACGTGTTCGTCCTAAACACGCTGTAAGCGGACAGACGTGTGCAGACCGAACCTCCGACGAGTTAAACATCCTTCACTTCACTAAAACATTTCATTTCCAAAGACAACGAGACGCCTCACATGAGACATCGGGGCCTCGGGGGCTATGTTGGTGGAACGCTGTTTGTTTAGTGGAAATAATAATAAACCACGAGGCCTTCGCTGCCTTTAAGCTTCACATCAGGTAAAGAGAGCGCGCTTCGCTTTCATCCTCTATTCAGCACACAGAACTGTGCCAGCTGCTTCTGGCCCATTTTCCCAGCGTGGTTGGTTTATTTGACTGGCTCTACAGACGATGGATTAGGTAGTCTGTCCAGGCCCATTCATCATCCCGGGGCTGAGACTCAGCTCTCAGAGGAGCACGTAGAGCGAGCGTCGTTGCTAATGCCGTATTCAAAAGGTGGCTCGACTTTGTTGCGTGTGAATAGACGTGAGATGCCAATCAATACTCGCAGATATAAGGCTGTGAATAAAAAGAAGGACGGCACCCGTGAGTTTCTGGGGAAAAGTTTTGGAAACCTAAAGTGAGCCGTTCCCCCCCCCGTCACCATCTGTAAGCTTTGATTACATTTAAATGAGAGTGGGGGAGTAAATGAGCTATTCAGACCACAACAGTGTCTGATACCAGGCTGTGAACACGTTTGTTCTGCTGCCGTGAAGTCGGATCTTTTAACACTGCAGTCGATGGGGACCGAGGAGCCCTCCTCTGGTGGTCAAGAGAGGAACTGCAGGTTCTGGTTTTTCACATTTGACCTGTAGTCTGATGACTCAGCTCTCCTTCTCTCCACCTCTCTGTGTGATTACCGCTGTGGCGTCCGTCAGTCTTCATTTATTCATTGTTTATTTTGTAACCACGAGAGCCTGATGGTTGGACCCGTAACGTTCGAGATGATTTAGAGGACCCGTCGTCAAGGCGACCGTTATCTCAGAGTGGTGACAGAGAGGCTCCTCCATTACCGGGTCCAAAACGAGCGCCGGCACTCAGGTCAGATCACATCACTCCATCTATATGTATATGTCAGAATGAGACAAGCATCTAATCTTAATAGTGATCACATATACAGCGCCATTATGATGAAGTACAGAGGTGGAGACGAGGAGGGAAAGAAGGGTAACAGGACCGAAAAGGAGAGAGGAGGAGGAGGAGGAGGAGAGGGAGGTCAAGAAAAGAGGGAGGGCAGGAGCAGAGAGAAAAAGAGAGGGAGGGGAGGATTAAAAATAGATGGGAAGCCTTGTGTAATGGTGAGACACACTGAAGTTGGGCAGGGTGGTGGTGGTGGTGGAGGTGGTGGGGGGGGCAATTAGGGGAAACCTCATTAGACTAGTTGATGGGGGGAGGTGGAAGAGTGGAAGCACAGAAACAACAGACGGAAGTGAGAACGTATCATGTGGTTTCTGAAGGTCAGAGGTCACGCTGTATTATCTCACTCCTGCACCACAGAATCAACCTCACTGCATTACTCCTCCCTCCCCCCTCCTGCTCTCTTCGCGCCGCGTGTTTTAAACTTCACTTCCTCCATTTCTCCTTTGCTTTGAACAGAAAGTATTCAGCTTTAAACGCACCACAATTACGGCACTGACAACATGTTTTCAGAAACCTCTACAACAACCTGATTGGAGTCCAGCTGTGGCAAAATCAACTGATTAGACATTGTTTACATAGACACCTGTGTGTGAGCCTGCAGTTCAGGTCGGGATAAAAATCAAACTAGCAAGTGCAAGAAACTCTAGTGTAGACGTCGGCTATAATCCTGTGACAAAGCAAAGATCTAAAACCAAGACAGACTTTCTGAAGTGTGCGTGTGTGACAATCCACCTGCAGAATGACAATGGCCTGAAGCACACAGAGAAGACAGTGACAGTGGAGTGGCTTGTCCTCGACTGGCCCAGTCACATAACCAGGCCTGAGATGACAGTTCACAGATGCTCCGTATCCAATTAGACACAGCTTGAAAGGATGTGCCCCCCCGCCCTCCCCCCTCCCCCCTCCCCGTCACAGCTTTGAAAGAGTCTGAGTACTTTTACAAAACAGCTATTTGACTTTATGATGAAAAAACAAACATGTTTTCTCTTTGTCGCTCTTCGTTGTTCTCACAAGTGAAAATCAGATGACATCCTTGTTTCTCATCTCTCTCCTCTCTCTCTTTCTCTGACTCTACTATTCTCTGGAGGAGAGACGGTCTTCTGACAGGACTCATGCTGCATTGCCTCCAGAGAGCTCAGGAAATCCAGAGAGGACTTGAAAAGGAAACACAAAACCATCAAGAAAGGGACGAGAGCTGTGTCTCATATCGGATGCTTCTGCAGTCAGCAGGACGATCACGTAGTACATCGCACACACAAAACCACAACATGTGACCGTATGTAAATCTTCAAAAGCTTCATCATCAAACAGCTGTTTCATCTTCACATGGAAATGCCATTAATATAATGTAAACATATGTTTCCTTCCCAAGTCCTCTTAAAGAGGCCTTGTTGCTGGTGTCAAACAACACTGGGGGGTTGGTGGGGACTACAAAGTGGGGGATACTAAGTGAGATGGAGGGGAAGGACAGTAAAGCAATTAAGGAGATGGTGTCATCTGAGACGAGCTGACGTACTTCAGACAGTATGGACCGTAAGGGCAGCCGCGGCCTGGCTTCCAATGACAGAATAATGCATGGGGGGAAATGGCATCGGGGTGTAACGTATAGCCGTCTGACGTGGACTCCGACACATGACTCAGCGGCGGCGGCGGCTGCAATGGCGGTGGTGTTTACTGTAACAGCACAAAGGGAGAAGAGGTAATGATGCGATCAAATGCACAGATTCTCCATATGTAATCACACAGGGCAGAGCAGGTAAATCTTGTAATTAAACTTTCACCCCTCGAATGAATCAATGAAAAACTTTTGATTTCATGAATTTAACAAGCTGAAAAACATTAAATCGTAATTGTGTCGTGTTCAAAGGTTGGGGCATCCCTTTAACTTCTTCAAACCTCTGCGAGCTGTGAGCAGTAATTGACCTCATTGGGCTCCTCCGCCGAGCGTCTGACCAAGGATCTGAAAAAACCAGGTTCACTTTTGCCTATGAAGCAGAAAGAAAGCACTGAAAACACTTCAAGCTTGAAATTTCCACTGTGCGCAACTTTAATTAAGAGATTTCAGGACCACTGTGGAGATCTGGAGGACCAGACCTGCAGACGATCAGAGGTGGTGCTGCTGCAGAGGAGAAAGCTCATCATCAAGTCTGCAGTGCAACATCTGAAGAAGTAAGAATCCTGCACTGACTGTTCAACATGAGGCAGTCCACCATGATCATCTTGAAGAAACGCACACGGTGCATCCCTGTAAATCTGTATGTGCACAGTAAATCAGGCCAGTCTAAATATACCAGAGCACTTCAAGTTATTTTCCAAAGGACAGTGTGTGAAAACAATGTGTAAACAATAAACCCGTGTGAGCTGTAATATCCGCCAGCAGAGTTTCAAACTTTTTCGCACATGCTGTAGTTTGTCCGTTTCCATTTTTAAAGCCCATGAGGAAATCTATCTATACTTTATGGTCCAACAACTAAACTTGTGAATGCAGGTTTGTTTGGCAGCTAAAGTTTTCCACGCGCTGCAGGATTGGTGCAGACCGACAGGAAAGAATCAACTCAGATTAACACACAGTGCGACGTCGCACAGGCCGCACACACATCAAGACATGTTAAAATGTCAAAGCCATTTAAAGACATTCATCTTTTCTGTAAAAGACGCTTCTGTGAAATGCCAGAGTCAGACGATGGCACGGCACATTAACAGATCTCGTTTCACACACAATTAGAACGAGGAGTGGCTTCGCTCTCTCTCTCTCCCGCCTTACATGCGTCATAAAGTACACACACACATTTTAAAGCCTTTAAAAATAGTCATAACCAAATGCACGCACGCACAAAATATCACATGCACCACTCACGTGCAGCGCACACACACACACACACACACAGGCTGAGTTCAACTCATTAGCGATCAGGGATATTGAAGTAATTGCCCTGCGGCCGGCGACCAGAGTTCACGACCAGGTGAATCATTTCAGGCGATAGGATCACCTCCATCTCTGACACCGGCTGGAGTCGTGCCTGTGTGTGAGGCACAGTGCCACTCAATATGTGTGTGTGTGTGTGTGTGTAGACTGTATATTAAGTGCACGACCTTTCAGACAAATACAAAATACGACACAAACACACGTTCCATATGAAACGGCGACTAGAAACACTGTCGGTTTAAACATCTTTTCAGGGGGAGCTGTTGAAAACACCGTGCGTACATCAGATCATTCTTATCTCTCATCTCACACACAGATAACACACGTCTGTGAGAAGTGGAGGACTATTTTCCTTTAATATTTCCCCTCTGCCAACCTCAGATCATCTCCCCTGAAATCCCTGCTCCTCTGCTCTGCTCTCAGCCTCCATACAGTCCTAATAAAAAAGAAATATTAAGAAGAGTTCACTGCCTCCTCTCCATTAAAAAATTGAAACCTGAGGGCAAAAGATGGGAGAGGGAGAGTGGGAGGTGCTCTCCTCAGCTCCCTGTGTAATTTGAGCCATAAGTTGCAGAGGCTATGGCTTAGCTACACCTAGCTGTCTGTGGTGAATAATGCATGTGGATGTGGATGGGGCCCTCGAAGGCAAGCCGTGGTTCTCATGTGTGGTCACTGTACTGGGGCCAGAGGATTAGCGGCTAGCAGTGCTAGGATTTCATCTGGCATCAAGGGCTATCTATTGATCTGGAGTCAGCGGGCGAGCTGACCGGGCGCTTGGGTTTCACCTGGCGTCAGGGGCTTATCTCGCTGACATGCATTCGGATCCGAGCATGACGGTGTGGAGTGTCCCCGGATTTAGGATAAGTGGTTTTTGAATGCAGACGGAATCCCCTTAGGAAATCAACAGGGAAAGCCAAGAGGAGAGCAAATTTCACAGCAGGCGAAGAAGCAGATGATGATAAACCTTCCCATCACGTGCCACAGATTCTCCTTCGTAGCGACGTGGCAGCAGCCGAGGACACAGGAGATGGTAACTGTCATGTCGGCGGCTGCAGAAACATGATCACACAAGTTATTAACACATATTCAGATCGATAGATTGCACGGGACGTTGACACGTGTGCATGTGCGCTGGAGGAGATCAGACTGGACATATTCGATGTGAGGGCCGTGTCAGCTCTTTGTAAACATCTCCAAAAACCAAGTCGTGTTTTTTCTCTCCCTCCTATTACCTTCTACTCTGTCCATCAAATGCTCCCTCCATCCTCTCCCTCCTCTCTCTCTCTCTGTCTACTGCTACATTAAGTCCTAATAGCACTGGAAAAGACATACTACCCAATAACTTGGGTCTGCACAAGTGCCATTTATCCGCCCCCCCCCCGCCCCCCTTAAGTGCTCAAATAAATATCACTGCAGCAACATTAAACGTGATTGGCCTGGTATTCAAAGTCTAAGTAAAGGGTGGAAGCAGCAGTCCATCGGTTTATCATCGTCGACAGTTGTTTTTGTCATGGTTTCGTGCGTTCGGAGCATCTCGCCAACCCCAGCCCCCTAATATCTGACAGTGTTGTGCAGCAGCCACGCTGAGTGAGTGATACCGTCGGCGTCCAAGAGACGAGGCAGCGCATACAAAACATCGCCATTTCAGCAAGATGAAAATGAAATGGAGTTACTGATGTATATGCAGAAGCACACTAATGCACTCCCACACACAGAACCACTGATATGGAAAGGCAAACAAGCAGTGACACACTGCTGTAAAGACACACAAGGCACAGGAGAGGCAAATACACACATACAAGCTTTCACACACACACACACACACATGCACACATGCACACATGCACACAGGTACAAAAGAATACCATGGTTGCTGAAGCATAATAATACCATACGTGTTCAACATCATTAGTTGTGCTGGGTTATTAAACATCCCCCCTAACAGACTTTCACAACAATATGTCAACATCATCAATCAACACTGCAAACACAAGCCCGTGGCTCACAGCAGCCAGCCGCCAGTTTAAACTAACTGCTTCTGTTCGCCCGTCCCACGTGATCTCATGGACCGAGGAGGAAGGGAAGGGAACACTGTTTTGTTTTTGTACTGGTGCTGTAGGAAGAGTTGCAATAGCCCCAGAGCAGGAGAGATTTCTGCAGGGGATGGTTCAAACGTGTGTTAAGATTCAAGCTTCAGAGTAACCTCTTGTTCTCGGTCCGTTTTATTTTTGCAAACTTGTCGCCACAACAGAAAAAGAAGAGATGCATCTTTTATAAAGCCTTGGACTCCACTGATAACACAAAGGTAAAACCTGTGGTGTGTGGAGGCAGGTGCATCTAAAAACTCCATACGTCTCCTCAGAGCTTCAGAGGGAACAGAGCTGGTCACCTGAAACTTTGAAGTCGCCAAACCTGGATGTTCAAAGGCCTCTTTGAACATACACTTCCCTCTCTCTCTCTCTTTTTTGGATCACATGTTTTTTATTCTTATTCCATAAAATGAAAAAAAAAGGAACCTCCAGTTTTCACATACACATAAAGTCTAAAGATGCTCCTCTTTGCACAAACACAGCTGCACCACTGGACAGAAGCTCTTTTCCATTTCTGTGGAGAAACACGAGCACAAACGGCCGAGTTTTACTGCCCCTCTGGTCAAAGGGTTCACGTCTGTGGCACCTCTGCAGTCAGGAAGTCTGAGTCTTTCTCAATTAAACTGAATTATGGAAATTCAGAAAGTCATGGTCTGATGCATTTTGAGGCCACCACGGTTGCAGTGTGGATAAAACACTGTCCATAACCAATAAAGTTTCACCAAACAGACTCAGACAGATGTTTTCTTTCCAACACATGCACACATCAGAGAGTCGGTTAAACGTCTCCTAAAAAGCTAAAATTGGTACCAAGTCCATTAATAGGTCTAATTATTATGTCAAACAAAGGCCACCGTGTGTTTTCTGTCAGTGAAGGTGACACCTGTACAATGGGCTCCTGTGGTAAAAAGGTGTGAGTGCTGCAGGTACTTTAAACACCTACAGATGCCAAAAAGTTTCTTCGTGGAAGAATAAATTCACTTTAAAGAGCCAGACTGAAATATGCTGCGCGGTGTGGAAGCCGGGAACACAGCGGTTCGGAGACTCTGCTGCGACAATCTCTGTGCTCATCTGGATTAAAAACAGGTTTACAGGCAGCATTTGTGCAGGTTCCTGTAACAAGAGATAGAGGCGTTTCCACCTGCTGATACTTTTGCATTTTCATGTTTTTCTGAGGGCAGGAAGGTAGGGGAGGGTTTCTTGCTCCCCAGCCAGCAGGATGAGATAAATAGAAGAAGGGAAGAAACAGAGAGAGAGGTATGAACTGCAAGCGAAGGGAGGGATGAGAGAAATTGATGTGAAATGGATAAAAAGGAGAGGAGAGGGTTTAACTCTGCAGCAGTGCAGCACACGCTGCCCTGTGTGTGCTGCTGTCAAAATGAGAGAGAGCACAAATAAGTGAGTGAACAAGAGTCCAGAAATACATGAGAGGCCAGAACAAAGAGGGAGTGAGTGACACTGCCGAGCTAATGTTTCAGACTATTTCCTATAGCGCCGGGCCACAGGGGGGGGGGTCGAGGGTCTGCGCTGCCTCTAATTGAAATGAGACAAACGCACCAGGCAGACGCACAGTATTAATGGACATGTACTGTGTGCATCAGCAGCAGCAACAAACAAACAACATCAGTGCTCTCCAGCAGTGAAAACAGCTGAAAGGGAGAATCTGTTTAATGCATTATAGCATCCGTGGTGAGCGAGCGCGTGGTGCTGACGAACGCCACTTTGATGAGTGCCTTCGGTTTTATGGCGAAAGCCACGGAGGCAGGTGGATTAGTCAAGAGCTAAGCAGGAGATGCCCCTCCCATTACTGATTTGATTTAACGACAGGTTGATATGAATATTTACAGCAGAATTAGACCTGACGCAAAACAAACATGCAGAAAATGTGTGTCCCAAAGAACTGAGTGCACATATTATCTTAGAGCAGATAATAACAGTGCAGCTCAGGTTGAGCTGTAGCCATGTGATTCATTTGGAAAACCTGTCAGTGCCTGTGTCCTCTTGACACCTGCAGGGATGTCAGTTGTTCTGGTCGCAGCCTCAACAGCCGGCTTCAGTGCACCGAGCTGTCCCTGGTGTAAACAAAGCAAGCCTTGAAGGAGCTGTGTGGCTGTGGCTGTTGAAAGGTGGCATTCAGAAAAGAAGTGGCTGAATGAAAAAAGAGCAGAGCAGAAGCGCATGTTTAGAGACGGAGGCACTGAAAAAGAACAAAAACTGAACGATACACATTTGGAAAAATAAGAAAACCAACAAAAGCACCTGCAACAGGCTGCATGGTGAGGACGGTCCCTGTACTGAAATAACACTTTACATTATTGTCTTCAACAAGCTGCAGCAGGTCTGTTCACACACTGAAACGTTTTATAGTTAACGAAGCCGGGCGGACCAGAAACAAGGGGACAAATGTGGATTTCTATGAACATGATCCCCCCTCTGTCCCCTGTGTTTGTCCAACTGTGGATGTGATGCTGAGAAAGGAACCACTGGCCTCTGCTTTACATCACACACTGGTTTGTCATCCACACACACTCTTCACGGAGGTCTCAAATAACCGGCCATGTAGGCGTGCTGTCAAAACGACAGGATGAGCATTTACTTGGACGGACACACACACACACACACACAGAGGAGGGACGGAGGCCAATTCCCCGGTCAGGAGGAGATCACGACACCATCAGTGTCAGTGAATCATCTCAGCTGCAGCTCAGTGGTGCAGGACTCAGACTCACACCTACTGTAAAACAACACAATATAGGTTTATATCCATGCAACACACTCACACGTCGTTATGTGCACACACACACACACAGAGAAATGCACAAAGGAGTTAATCTTCTTTCACACATATACGTTATAATTGACATAACCAGCACCAAATCACCTCTCTGTATAATGAAACATATTACTCTATTTAATTCTCTTATTCCAGCTCGGTGCCATTTCATTTCATCTCTGCGCTCGGCACTGAGAAGAAGTAAAAAGCAACATTTGCACCCTGGGGGAGAATGAAAGGCATCTGACAGATATTAGGTCTGGCACCAGGCGCAGTGGGGGTTGACTGACAGACCCTGATGGACCGATGCCACGCAGGCAAATGAAGTAATAAAGCTATAGGAATAGAGGGGCCGCTCCACCTATTCACCCCATTACTGCCTCTAACATGGCTCCGTGTGTCCATCAGTCTTGATGAGTGCTCTGTTAGATGCTGTGATGGCTTCTTGTGCTTCACCCTGGCAGGAGTCCATATAGGTCTTTGAGAAGTGTCTGAGCCTGGCTGATGTCTGCAGCCTGGCTCATAAGAACAGACTGATCATCTTCCTCAGGTTAATTTAACTGGTGATTCAATGTCCCAGCCTTGATGGATCTGTCCTATAATCCAGCAGGTATCTGTCCGTATAAAAACCTAAGTGGTGACATAACAAGTTGATTAACTGAGTCAATACACGACAAATTTCACGTTAACTGCCTGCAAGCAAATCAGCGTTTTCCACAGGCGTTATAACAACAGGACGGTTGCACGTGGTTCAGTGCTGGGCGCAGGATGTGTTTAATAACTATATGCACAGTGAGGGCACATGCATCACAGCTAAAGCCGCTTTGACTCGTTTAATGACTCGACTGGATCCACTGGTCACATAAGAGCCGTCCGCCGTGGCACCGAGCGAGCAAGATGGACAAGTGCTGCGTAGGCTAACAAGACCATGAGGGAAGGATGGCGACTCCCAGCCCCCTATTATCACAGTGTAACAACATCCATCTATCACTGGTGTCTGCCGTTTATGCTGTCTGGCTGGCTGTCAGTCTCAAATGAGACAAATTCCTTGTCTCATTGTGTGGGAGTGTGCGACAAGACGACTCATAATCCAATGTTATTATTTCATGTCTTTACATCTTTTGTGAGCTGCCTGCAGCAAACAACCGTGTACACATCTTCTATTATATGTCCAGCAGATTATTCACAAGTATATAACTAAATTAAAGCTGTTTAAGTGGCAGTAAATGAGCAGATGATAAAATCTTGGAGTCCAGTATGACCTACTATTATAATGGCTGCCTTTTCCCCCACAACAACCCATAAAGAGACTGAACAGCCTCCAGCAGCACCGTCACATGCACGTTACAGGGTCACATGTTTGATGTAATAATCAAGCCTGGTTCAGACCAAACAATCAGTCATTACTGATAGTTAATAATAAGATTAACACTATAAATATCCTGCGATATCCAATAAGACGACCGGACGCATCTGTCCAACAGTCAACATGTCAGATCAGGATATTAAAGAAATGATTTAGAAGTGATGCTGATGGCAAAACTCAAAAACACTGCTGCTGCTGCTGTTACTGTTTCTGCTGCTGCTGCTGTTACTGTTTCTGTTTCTGCATCTGCTGCTGCTGCATCTGCTGCTGCTGTTACTGCATCTGCTGCTGCTGTTACTGTTTCTGCTGCTGCTGCTGTTTCTGCTGTTTCTCCTGCTGCTGTCGAATCGTCTGTGGAAACATTCAAAACTCCTGCTGGAAATTTTAAAAATGCATGAAATGAAACCTTCAAATCTGGTACACGTGTGTGTGTGTGTGTGTGTGTGTGTGTGTGTGTGTGGGGGTGAATGTGTGTCACACCAAGCCGAGGCATGCACCTGAGTGGACAGGATACCCCTAATCATGTTACAGCTCCGAGGTTTCCACGCACATATACACACTTTCCACTGAGACTTTTCCACAACAGTCCTCCTCCTCCTCCTCCTCCTCCTCTTCATCTTCTTTATTTCTTCTCTTTCGCACATAATGAACTTAGAGACACACATTTACATACTATACCCATGCATATTCAGACTAGCCTGAAGTGGTAAGAAACAAGAGTCCAAGGATAATGAAAGTGCAAGAGAAGCAAGCTGCTCTGAGCCTCAGTGCTGGATCACTGCCGGAAAACGTCTAGACGAAAACCAACACAGGAAGCCGGAGAAAGAAAAGAAAAGGAGATGAGAGAGAGAGAGACTAAAGCAGGAAGAGAGACAGGTGCACATGAAACGACGACATCAGAGGGGATTCCCAGTCACATGAAATCTGCAACCTGATGTGGGGACTTTAAACTGGATGCAATCCAACCCATGGGAACTCTTGGTCTGCATTTATCTGTGATGATGAAGGCCAGGGCGAGCGGCTTGGGAATGCATTATGTCAATGAGGGCACCCCATAGGAATAGTGAAACAGGTTTCTTGTCTGTGTGTGTGTGTGTGTGTGTGTGTGTGTGTTAGCCTGGGGCTGTGAGGTCATTGAGTAATGACGGGGGGCTCCAGTATCTATCAGCTCCCAGCCCTCATGACAAATCAATATGCCATCAAGATTAATGCTTTCTAATTATAGCAGCGACACACACACACACACACACACACACACACACACACACACACAGAGTGAGGTGTACAGTACACACAACTATGTATCCACAAACGCGTGACCGTGGTCCTGTAGGAGTTTGCCAGAGGAGCCGAGTGGAGCGAAGACAGAGGCTCTGGATGAACTGTATCTGACCACAGAAGAAGGAGGCCGGTGGGTCTGCAACAAGAACAGCTTTACATCTGTTAGACGTTTCTGCAGTTTCATATCGTTTGTTATCTTTATTATTGATTATGTTTTGATTTCAGCCTATAATTGGTTATATAAATACAGTTGTGTCTATGATCTCTGCTTCCTATGTGCTTTGCGCTGTAAGATTATCATCCAAGTCCCTTAACACTTCTTCCAAAGAGAGCTTTTAGCGATTACACCAGTGTTAACAAAAACATCAGCTCAGAAAGTCAGAAGAAAAAGGAAAAAAAAAAAAAACGCATTGCAGTTCATTACATCACATTTACATTTACTCATCTGGCAGATGCTTTTATCCAGAGCAACTTCAGAGTGAAGGACAACAACACTGAAGCCCCAGTGCAGCAGGAGACCTTGAAGTAAGCACCAAGTGTTAAAGAAGTAAAGGAGTGCAGCTGAAGTGTAAAGTAAGGGCTGGTTACGTCTGACCAGAGGAGGAAGAAGTAAGTCTTGGAGAGATACTTGGGGATACTTGAGGGACGCCTCGGCAAGAAGAACTGGTAAAACTGGGAGGGAAAACCACGACCTAACACTCGCCGGACCATCGGACGCTCACACTGCACATGAGGACCAGGTCCAGCTCTTGGCACCAAGACAAGACAAAACAAAACAAGCGACTTATCTTCATTTGAGACGATCAACACCGTCGATGCTCATTTGCATGCTGCAGGGGAGAGTACGAGAGGATAACACAGACAGAGAGGGGGAGGGAGGGAGGGGGTGTAGCACTTCAAGATAACCGTATTTAGAGAGCGAATTCAAATTCATATTGATCTGGCGACTGTGCGTTGAAGCTGCAGCAAACCAATCCAATAGTAAAAGAGATTTATTACCGATCTCATTGCTGTTGTTGTTATTTCCCCCTCGATGTCGCATGTGGTCAATCTCAACTCCAACCCACGTCTCAAAACAGCGGAGGACAACTTTCACACCTCACTATAACGAATACGACCATAAAACCCATGATAAACCACCGACTGTCAGCGACGCCCGACGAGCTCCGACCCTCACGGTTCAAATCCCTAAACTTCATCATCTCAAGCTACGAACACAAAAAGACGCCTGGAACACACGGGGTTTGGAGCTCTGGAGTTAATAAGGTGAAGGGGGGGGGGGGGGGGCTGCTGCTGCAGGGTGGCACTGATATTATCTATTACTTCACACACACACACACACACATACACAATTACTCCACATTACCTAGAGCGTGTGTTATTGTCGATGCCCACATTGATTCAAATGGTAAAACTAAATCTTTGGCCCCTTTACTGTGCTGTGTGTGTGTGTGTGTGTGTGTGCGTGCGTGTGCGTGTGTGCAAAGCAGCCTGACACAGCACATTGGGTGACTAATGAGGTGGACACACACAATGCAGCACTATCACACTTAAACGTGTCATGATTCATAATTTGGGAGTCGTCCAATACGTGAGCGTCCGCTGCACGTACAGTCCGTCCCCGACTCTGTGATGTTTTACATGGTAAAAACAGGAGCGTGTGTCGTTTTAGTCGTCGGACGGCGGTTCTGCTCTGCTCTGCTCTGGACCTCTGTCCAAGTTCACGTCATGATCTTATCTATCTAAACAAAAAGCTCTCCGTCTCCTGTTTTGAAAATGGACGCCCTCTCCCTTCAGTTCAAAAACATGACGCAACTTCTCATGTGGGCGACAGCTGATAGCATTAGCAGGTTTTTTTTTTTTTTCGGTCTGCGTGTAATGTGCTCTTAGCTGCAGGTGGGATCATCCATGGCAATCATCTGCACTGAGTGTTAACCCCCCCCCCCGGAGACTGCAGGTCTGTAAGTGCTTTGCTTAGCTACCGCTGCTAGGCAATCAGGAGGAGTCCCTCTAGACACACACACACACACACACACACACAGGACAGGCCTGCTCCTCTCGGGGCTTGACTGCGTTATCACGGCATCATACTGTACGGACGCTCACGCTGTCAGATGGACGCCTGATAGTCCTCGAGACGCTCAACACACTCCACGCTGTCAGTGCATAACGACAGGCCTTGTTAGCAGTCACACACACTAATATGTATTTCTGCAGCTGTGGTGGTGGTGATTTCCCAAGATCCTGCCTCAGGATTTCAAGGTTTGTGTTTTTAAAGCCTGTGCAGCACTATTATTCATTTCATGGGGGGGGGGGGGAGCGGCATCTTAGGACACACACTCTCAAACAACTTGCATTCAACCCAAAGCTGCTCTTGAGAAATCTGATGTATCAAGGAGTTAGCAAATGTCACTGTGATCTAATCAGAAGAAGCTGAAACCCTCCTCCTGTCTTTACCATCACAACTAAGTGCCCCCCCCCCTTACAACCAAGGGAACAACAACATGGACTGTTTTGTGGTGCATGATCCAATGAGAGGTAGGTCGGTGCTCGGGGCGTTCAGAGCCTCTGTAACAGATGGCAGATAACCATGGGAGATGAGACGGAGGGGGGGGTGCAGAGTGCACCTGGCTCCCCGGACCGGAGAGGCATAACTGCTCATTGATGTGTACGGGGATCAAGCTGGATGTCCTGACCAGTGTACAGTTAGCTTTAACTCATCTTTAATGTGGCTCCATCTGTCTGACCTTTTCTCAGACATCTGTCCGCCGGACGAGTCGATGCTGCTGCAGCTCCGATTCAGATTCATCTGCACCGCAGAATCGTGTCTCGCTGTGGACGACCTGCAGGACATCACGGCCTCCTCAACGTACTCCTTGTGTGGCGTCAGCAAAGAGCGACGTGCAGCAGGACGGGGCTGCGTGCACCTGTTATTTCTTGAGCTGCGTCTAAACTGTTGCTCATTGCATTGCCGCTGCTCCAGGGGCGTTTTAATAACGCGCACTGTTGGAGGCACACGGCGTGAGTCCTTCGACAATCTCATTCATGCAAAAGTGGGTTTTTGCAGCTGAAATGACTGAATCTATATTTAATCGAGTCGATTTCCAGAGATCAGTAGCGATACCCGGCTCAGGTGTTCATACCTGTCACTTCAGTCTGCAGCGCTCTGTTCTGCAGGAGCACACTTTGACAACCGTATATTATCCTGTAGGGGAAAAAAAAACACACACACACACACACACACACACACGCGCATGGAAGCTTTTGTATTGAAAGGATTTCTGTCACCTGATGATGGCCGTCGTCATGACGCCTCAATGGAGACACCCTGCATTAGAGCACAGTCTGTCACATATTGTTACGAGGCCGATGACGAGCAACGTGGTGGAAGGGCAGAGGAGAGAAAGAGGAAAAAGACAGAGGTCGTGAGAAAGTTAAAGACACACTGGGCGTCCATGAAACAGGGAGGGAGGGAGGGAGAGCTGCAGATAGTGAGGTTTATGCAACTACAGCCTGGGGGGGGGCGAGCCAAACAGCGATACACAATCAGACAGAGTGAAAGAGAGAGACGGAGAATGATCCAGATGTTGGTGCAAAGAAAAGAAGGGGAACCTTGTTAAACTATAGAGCGCTGGTTCATAATGCGCCGCCTCCTCTCTCATCTTGCCGACAGAACACCTGTGACACCTGTGCGCTCTCTCTCTTCATCCCTCTGGAGTCACAAACATATCTCCCTGAGAACATGAGGCCGCCACAAAAACTACACACGTGTGCAGGCGAGAAGATTCAAAGCCTTACAGATGACATCCAACAGGGCACTGGCCCATTCTGTAGAAACCCCCCCCTCCACACGGCGAGTGCATGTGTGCACTGTCGTATCGCGGGTTTACCTGGAGAGCATGATTGATTAAGCTGGTGAGCAATCGGAGTCGGACAATTGAGCGTGAGAGCGAGAAGGGAGATCTATCATTGTGAAGGCTCATGCCTAAGCTTGGCACTAGATAAATGGGCTCAGGTGAAGCCTCTGTGTGCACATGGTGTGTGTGTGAGTGTGTGTGTGTGTGTGTGTGCAATGTGTTCATGCATGTATGTATGTGTGTGTCATGGCTACACAGTCCCAAGTAAAACACACACACTGCACACTCATTGCTTAGGCTGTTCTTTGAGATCAAGGGAAAGGCTATTCTTTCTTTTTCCTCTTAGCCTTTGCAAGAGGGAGGGAGGGGGAGGGAGGGAGGGAGGGGAGGAAGGAGGCAAAGGGGACAAGAGGAGGTGGCATAATGTTTCCTGGCTGTGTGCATTATGGATGAGGTGTGTCCACGGCGTTCGATCAGCGGCTCTCCGATGGCTGGAAGGTGGCCCGCTGGGGTTACCTAAGACCCTGTGTGTGAGTCTCTGTGTGCATGAGTGTGTTTGACTATGACAGAGAGTGGCCCGAGTCACACCCACCACACACACACACACACACACACACACACACACACACACACACACACACTCTTCCTGGGCACGATTTCTTCATTCTTTTGTTATATTCAATGGAGTACCGATCAATGAGGATGTTACCGGAGACAGCAGAGCTTTTCTATACCCATAATGCATCACTTCAGTCAATAAAGTCATGATCCGTCAGAACAGGTCCAAATTATCATACGACATATTCAGTCGGAGGTTAAAGAGCAGAGGGACTTCTCCACCTCTGTTTACGTTTGTTGCTGCTCTTTTTTTTATTACAGGTATGTACCATGGCAACAGAAAATACTTGCTTCTGATTGGATGGAGGGAGTCTGACTGTATTGCACAGCTTTAGCCATTGTTTTTAAAGCAAGCAAGCAGGAAACCTACATGAACCTGGAGGCAAACATAACACCGACATCAACCCTCACAATGGCCACGGCATGACATGTATCAACAGACCATTCATCTAGAGCCGCATGGTCATGCTAACACACTCCTGGGGGGTGCACGATCAATACATAATCAATCAACAGGCTCGGCAGAGCCCACTCCCTGCGTGTCGTTGCTGTGTTGCATCTTATTTATCTACAATAGATCCAGACAGACCACTTACAGCTGAATTCATTACTCCTTCCTCAAAAGTCCCATCTGTCAACAAATATCATTAAAATGAAGATCTCACAATGTCCCTTGAGTAGGTTGTCACACACACACACACACACACACACACACTCCGCCCAGATTTATATTCATACACAGTGATGTGATCAGCAGGGAATAATAATCCACCACCCAAGTTCGGGCCAACGCAGCAGATGCTCAAAGCTGTTATCCATCAAGGATAACAAGCTCTTGCTTGTCTACAAGGAAATCAGACCTGTGTCTTAGTTTTAGGACGATGCACGGATGCAATATGAGGCTAATTTAGCTCGAGATAAGCTGCTGGGTATGAAGACAGTTTGGTGATGGAAACATGAGTGCAGTATCTGTGGGGTATAACCAGCCCTTCCTTATCATCTCCATATGTTAAACGCATGTGATGTTGTTAGCGTTAACGGCGGCGGGCTCATCTGCCCCTCACTTGCTCAGGAGGAGGACGGACAATCAACATGAGTCACTTTGCCACTGAAACGACAATGGTTGAACATTTTAGTGAATCATGATTAATTTCTCATCATCTGTGTAGAAAAAAAAGCTAGTGGGGGGGGGGCACATTCAAGCTACTGCCAACCAGAGCTCTGCAGCCACCTGCCCACACTGGCACCAGAGCCTCACAGGCTTTCAATGTTGCTGCTTCCAAAGCCTTTAACTATATGTTGTTAGCATGGTGGGACAGAAACGACAGCACCTCTGTGAGGCTATAGAGCTTTTTACAAGGTAGGCCGACAGACTACTGCTGTGTGTGTGTGTGTGTGTGTGTGTGTGTGTGTGTCCATGCACGTCTCTGGTATAAACAGTGGAAAGTGAAAGCTGCAGAGTTGAGGGCTGAATTGGCAAAGTGTTCCTCAGAAGTATCAGAGAGGAGACAGCTGGCGCCTTCCCTGCCTTTCTCCCTCCTCTCTCTTTTACAGTCGCTCTCTCTCGCTCTCACCACCAGCAACACTTTCAGGCTACGTGAGAAACTCACTCACTTTCTGACAGTTGCTGCTGTGCTCCTCTCTCACTTCATTTCTCCCACCCTCACCCTCACCCACTGCTTTTCCTCCTCACATCTCAGAGCTGTGCTGTTTTCCTGCCTCTTAGTCATCTTGCCCTCTTGTTTCTCCCCCCTTTCCTCCTCCCACATTTTCCTCCATCTGCCTCTCTCTCCTCCTCCTCCCGCTGCTCTGGTGTCTGTCCACAGGTGGAAAATGTCCAGCAGATGCTTTTGGACGTAGCCCAGGGAGTTGCTGACTTTATTACCATGGCAGCTCTTTATCGCCATGGAAGCTGTCTATCGTCGCAGAGACCAGCGTACTGTTACCTGGTGCCGGTCCAGTTGGCGTGCATGTGGTCATAAATACGCTATACAAGGGTCCCCCCCCCCCCCCCCCCATGTACTCACAGGTTTGTTGCAGATGGTGCTATATCGTCATAGGGTCCTGACTTTTAACTTTGACAAGAGTCATCCTGGAAACAGCCCAACGGCGCCATACTGCATCTCCTGTATCTCCTCGTCAGGGAAAATCGAGCGCAAACAGGTTGCAAGAGAGACAGAAGACGCTAAATGGACTTCTTTTCAGTCAACAGTAGTAAGGTCACTCACACATAACGGCTCACACATAAACATGAGCTGATGAGCTGGTGGGTGCCAAATGTTCTGTACACATCGCACAAGAGGATATTGAACGCAGCTGAGAAACGAGTCCATTTTATAGTGACAAAAACCCATTCAGGCACTTCAGCGTTTCGCATATGAGCACACTCAAATGCATTCACACCTCAGTGCCTTCAATAGCACTCTCACCATGCCAATAGCAACTAAAATAGCATATGCTCTCCCAAGCTTGTTATCTTTCTTAAAAGAACCCAGCACACACACACACACACACACACACACATACACACTCTTTCCCACACCAGCTCCAAGTCAAAATGCTAAAAACAGGTCGACGCAACCATCACACACACTTCTTCTTGTTCCTACCATCTTTGCGGTACAGGTTGATCTCCACCTTCCTCTCCTCCGATCCCAGCAGGGCCTGCGCCATCTGGGCAATAGCCAGTCGCTTGGTGTCAGGTCCGTACAGGAAGTTGCACGTGCACGGCTGCTGCATGATCTCGGCACGCGAGTAGCCGCACAGGTGGCAGAAGCCATCGTTGCAGAAGATGATGGCACAGTTCTCCACTCTTGCGTTGGCGATGACAAACTTGCGACCTGTGGGGTGGAGCGAGGAGACAAAAGTCAAAATACAGTACAATGAATATAATATAATATAATTCAAGATGGAAGAGACAAGAGAGAAAAGCCCTGACATTAAAAAGGACAGACCTCACAGGTGTAATCAATACACCACTGAGGTCTGGCTCACTTGACATTAAACCGTCCATGTCCATACTGTCCATACTTGACATGTTAATGTTAGACACACATCATATTTACACCCCTTACTGTCGTTTCTCTGCTATAGGCTGACAGCTAAGGAAATGTCTCCTGTGCCACAAGTGTATGTGATATACTGTTTTTATAGAAATGATAAAATTCACGAGGAGAATAAATCAATACCACCTTCAGGTTTGAGAGGAAATACGTGCTGTGTGATTAGCTACGCCATTTTGAACATTAAACCTAGTCCTGTGAGAGAGATGACTATGTTTGCTCATATTTTATTTGACAAACATTTTAAATCAACTCCCCTACACTGTTTCACGTGGTTTTTGAGCTAGTTCAGTCGACCGGAAGTACGACAGAAACCACCTGCGCCTTTAGCTAACAGCTAACAGCTAAGCTAGCACGTCAACCTCCATAAAACTGCGCAACCGCAAAAACCCGTCGCTTTACTCACTTTTATCCACAGGGTAAACCCCAAACTCAGGTGTACTATAAAACTTTCTATGTGACACATTATCACCGTGATATTTTCCGTTTCTAAGACATTATTTCACCTGTTTACCGACCGCTTCTTCACCGTTTAGCTCGTTCGGGGCCTCGCGGCCACCTTCAAAATAAGAGACTCGCTTTCAAAATAAACTTAAAGTAAACAATACTAAATAAACGAAGAGTAATGAAGCCATTTGACTGTAAATGATCTGTTGCACTTTCAGCAGTAGTAGTCAGTAGTGTGTGTGTGTGTGGTGTGTGTGTGTGTGTTTGCTGATAGCCTTGCATATGTGTGTGTGTGTTTGTAATTGTGCTCAAGAGTGCAACCAGCAGCTGCAACCTTGGTATCTCTGACTCCCACAAAGCTCTGATCTGCATCCCTCTCTCTCTGAACCACTTACTTTGGAGCCATTTAGTTCCACGGCCTCTGCTCAATGTCAAAGGATGGTCTCAAAGCACTCACAGAGCTGCTGTTGTACTCCAACACACACACACGCACATACTTGGACATACTTCATTACCCTGCACTCTGCCTCTTTACCTTCAATGACTTATAAATAAAGCGCAGGTCTCCGGTTTGTGTGAGGTGAATATCCTGGGCTTCTTATGGCCACACTTGTATCTGCATACAGCCTGCGTGCACATGTGACTGTGGGCATCTGTCAGGCTAATAGATGGCCTCCACTAAAGAGTTTTAAGCTTCTGGAGAGCTCCTGTTGCTTTCACTATACTGCGTCCCACTGTGAGGAATACCACACTCATAAATAGTCATGTGGATGGTTAGAGGGAAGGAGGAATGGGTTGTTGTTGCAGAAAAGGGGTGGTGGTGGATAAGAGGAAAAGACAGCTGGGAGGTGGGATGAGGATGAATAAATTGATGGAAGTAGGCAGAGCAGGAGTTTGGGAAGGACGGATTACAGCAAAACGGAAGATAAATAAAAGGAAGGGGTGAATAGAGGATGGGAATTAAGTGAAACCGAAGCGAGATAATGAACGGGGGGAGATTTGGAGAAGAGGATAAGGTGAAGCCAGGATAAAGGAGAGGTGATCTGTCCAGGGATGGACGAGTCTGACCACATTTCTCAGCAATTAGGGAACTTCAAATAAACAGACTGTTCTTTGGTATCTTCAGGTTTCTGGCTGTAAAGAAGCAAAGATGCATTATGTAACACACTTACATGTGATTTACCTTTCATAAGTGTCATAAGCAGTGATTGGAGCAGCTATGATCAGAGAGGATCAATCAGACAGGATCAATCATACTGATCATCGCTATGACTTTTAACGATGCAGGGGAGCTAATTAGCAGAATACCTAGACGTGCTCAGCAGCACTGAATCCAATGAGATGAGATTCAACCATGTTTTGAGGCCAAGTTACATGCGAAGCTCCATCCAGCATGTAGTCCCATCCCATTCTGCAGCAGAGCCAGATCCAAGAGCGACTCAAAGAAAAGGAAACTTCTGTGTCAATAAACCCAAATCCTGAGTGTTTCCTGCAGGGAGGACGGATCACGACAGAGAGTGTGTGTTTGGGCACTGGTACAGATTGAGGATCTGGTTTCGTCTGCTCAGGTTTTAAACAAAAGAAAATGCTTTGTCACTCAGAGACTGTCCAAGTGCATCTGACAGCTACTAACAGGGCCACGTTGCAAACAAAAAGTGTCCGTTATGTGGAGAACCAAACAAACTCATGAAGTGTTGTTGTTTTTGTTGTTGTTGTTGTTCACACAGAATCTTAAACAGATTTTAGGTGACATAAATAATTCAGCAACATTATTGGTGCGGTGAAAAAGCCGAGCAGGTCCTCAGTGCGTCCCAGGTGAACTCAAAAATATACAGCCTGATGCTTTTGGTAATTTTTATTCCATATAAGATCTTCACAAAGAGCGCCGGTGATAAATCTTACCCCAAGGACTCCAGCTGGGAAAAGAGCCCAGAGACGCCTTATTGCTGCAGTGAACTCTGGGGGAGTTAATTGCTTCTCAATCACGAAGTTCCTCAGGCCTTGTTCCCACTGCAGCCCAAATTCAAGTTTTCACTAATCTGACTGACTGACAGTCCACATGACATACTGAAGGTGATCAGATCCAGTGTCTGTGTCCATATTGCCTCAGCGTTGTCCACACTGACGATGCAATGTGGTGTTCACAGGTGTCAGTCATGTAAAGCACCGTCGTCATTGTTGTTGTTTTTGTTCGTGTCGCGCTGCAAGTGACAAAGACGACGCTCTGAAATCCTATCTGAGCAATGGAGCTGGTCAGAATCGTATCTCATGTGGTTTTTGGCTGTTCACATGTTAACAAACTTTTTTCCATTCAGTCTGTAAATCTAGACTGGATCGAGGTGTTTGATGGAAATATGCCACAACACAACAAACCTCAGGGTGAGAAAGGTCCACATCCGTGCGACACAATGCAGCACCTTCATAAATCTATAGGAGCAGTAGGAATAGACAGGATTTATGGTGAAGCAGCGAGATCCACCAACAGTGCACCCCCTGCCCTCTCTCCAAACCCAAAGAATCATGATATACATTAATCTTTAAAAAACTAGATTTATTTTCACACACACACACAGTAGCAGCTCGGGCCGACCCTGAGCCGTGGATGGCCCAAACACACCCGGCAGGTTTTCACTCTTAATAAAGACGTAGCACTGCTTCAAGGAGAGGAGAAGGAATTCATCAGTGAAATCACCAGCTAACTGTGACAGGTTGGACATTAAAACCTGAGGACTATTGACTCTCCACAACACAAAGCAAGGCTGTGACTGAAATGACTCCCTTATTCACTCATTCACTCTTCCCTATGTCACATAGACGCAATAATTTACTCTGATATGAGCAATAAATTGAGATTTCTGACACTAAAACAGTCATAATGATGGGTGGGATGGAGATGTGTGTTCTTGGAGCCCCTCATGAGTGAATGTAGTGCAGCATACAGCAACAGGGACACAGCTACATGCTGCACATTCAGCAGTTATGCATCACTTATATTGGTCCGCTGTCTAAACTCAAGGCTTAACGACAAGTTCAATACACTTACTGTTTACGCTGACTGTTGATACTACGTACAGACCCTGTCATGTTGAGAGTCAGTTTGTAACCTGCTGATTCTCAGACCAGTTTTTCAACTGTACTTTCTGCCTCATTGGGTTCTGTAACATCTGTAACATCAGTCTAATCATCTCCTCACATACACAGAGGTCACGCTCATGACCTCTTCCAGTGATGACACTCTGGCCAACCAGTGGCCGGCAGTCGGTTGACGTCACGTATTAGTATCGGCTCAGCTCGCTTGGAACTTCGAATGAAGTGACACCAAAAAAAGTACCAGGTACTATCTCTAGTGGAAAAGCTAAAAAACCAAGTAGTGCTAGTGGAAACGGGCCACCACAGATCTTCTGAGTCTGTCAGCACAGCATAGAGTCGCCTCTATTCAACTTTCCCACACGGTGTTGAAGGAGTTGTTCCTAGAAATCCTCCTGCACCATTTTGAGCCAATCTCCCCTCCTCCAGCTGATCATAGGCCTCGGAGCCGGAGCACACTTCCACTTACAGTGAATCATCTCAGACACAGAGGAAGTGAGATTTACTTAACGTGCGCTGACGGAACAATCTGGGTCTCCGACGATACCCATCGCCAAGATTTGGGGAGCAGGTAGCGTAGTGAATCACACACACACTGCCCCTTGATGAATGGATGAATTAAATTAAAACCAAACCTACACACTGAGGTCGTTCTTCTTGCTAAGTGTTTTTCATTAGACTTCATTATATGAATCCGTCCCTGAGCAGGAGTTATCCTTTTATGAGGAAGACAGTGGACTAGTCATTAGTCCCTGTGAATTCTCCTTCAGAGGCTGCTGTTGACTTAGGTGACGTGCGGCTACTCCCCCTCTGAACTGGTGCTTTATCTGTCATTTTAATCCCCACTGGGACGAGACTGGGCCGCAGTATTCACGCTTCAGAATCATCAGGCCTGTCATATGTAATACGCCCGTATCTGCACAAAACTCTTTGTTTTGCTGGGATTGTTCCACGGCTGCTGTCGTTATCGTGTTGAAATGAGTTTGGCAGCTGCAGCTGAATGATTTATGAATGTTGAACAGATTTATTTCTGTATCAAGTGTCGAGGAGTCACAACTTGGATATGTGGGTGATTACTGTATTGACTGAGTGCATGCTTTTTGTGAGTGAGTGTGAGTTTGTTGTGTGGCTGCAGGTGACGACAACAATTATGATGATGATGATGTGGAGGAGGAGGAGGAGGAGCAGGAAACACACCAAGACACAACACAGTCTGACCCTGTGTTAAAAATACTACATGTACCTCACAGGCCGGTAAACAAAAGGGAGGCAGACAAAATACACTCGGGCTGCATGGCCTACTTTACTATACAACACTACATCCGTTTGCATACATCACTAAATTATGAGCAAATATGCATATGAAGGTTGGATAAAAACATGAATATGTAAAAGTGACATTTCATATGTAGAGTATCTGAGACTGTCCTCCTCAGTGTGGGCGGTCGAGGTCAGCAGAGGATTCTGACTTTAAAGACGAATGAATCACTTCAAACGTCACGAAAATGAAACTACAGCGTTTAAAATGAGGCGTTTAGGGAAGAAGTGACAGATGCCGCTATTAATGGATCACTCGTGTCACTTTCAGGCAGAGACGGTTCTGGCTCTGGTTCTGCTTCTGCTTCTGGACTGTTTTCTAGTGAACCGGCACATATTCACACCAGTTTAAGTCGAACCAAAGTTCCACTTAAAGTTTCACTTAAACTCACTCCCAAACCTTTCACACTGGACGGAGCTGTGTGACATGAATCAAGTCAACTGGGCCGACTTTAATCACAGTGATGTTCTCAGAGGACGTCAACAAACACAAAACCCTGTCAGTCTAATCTCAACTCTTCCCATTTGTCCCTTTCACCCCCTCCCCTCAAAAAAGAAATACACCCATCAATCAAAGCCACGCCACAAGAATCAAAACCGACTTTGCCCATTTTCTCAACAGAAAGCAAACATCCATCACGGCTCCAGGCCCAGAATGAAAACGCCTGTGCTCATTTCACCACTGCATTAAACACACAATTATCACCACCGCCCCTCCCTCCTCCCTGTGCTTCACAAAAACAGGCGCATCATCTATATGGGCGCAGCCCATCCTGGTTTCAACAGGCCGTCCTCTTGGGGGACGTAAACCGGTGGAAGAGGCCTATTCAGATATTCATGGAAACAGTGGAGATCGGAGCTGCGGATGCTCTTGATAGCCTGCCTCTGTGAATTAGTGGCAGCAGCAGCAGCAGCAGCAGCAGCAGCCGCCCTCAGAGGCTCATAAAGCTTGATGGGTTTGTCTGGCTGCAATGAGTGCTGGGTAATACAAAGGCAGAGACATGTAAGTGTGTGTGATGTATGTTGTACATTTCATTTCCCAGCCCTGTGAAGGAGTGTGTTTTAGTCACTGATAATGACCAAAAGAAACATGGAGATGTGTTTTTTCCCCCACTGGTTGTTTGAGTCTTTTAAAGAGGCTGTTTCCTTTTACAGAGCACAAGAGTTTACAGTGAAGGATGAGGCATGTTTGGATAAATGTAATCACACTTCAGAGACACACACACACACACACACACACACACACACACAAAGATGAGATAAACAGTAATCTTACATAAAGAGGTGCATCCTGATTGATAATATTTTAACTCCACCGACAGGGTGAGAGAGGGTTAGAGGTTTAACATTAAGAACAAAAGGATGAAAATCTAAATACATGGCATTAAAAGAGTGTTGTGTTTCATCTTAAAGACACAAAGTGAGGTGGAGAAAGGCAGACAAATAAAACAGCAGGGGAGGAGAGGAGCACTGAGAGCTGGAGAAGCAGCAGGTCTGTGCAGCTCAGTGTTTACGCCACAGCTGGACATGAAGGGAAGCTGCTTTTATTTTGGCGGGGGAGGTCCAGCTCCTGGATTATTACACTGCGGGCAAAATATTCAGAAGCAGCAGCAGGCGGCGTGTTCACCTGCCCGTGAAGTATTTTCTCTTCTTCTCCTGGTGCACACTTCTCTCAGAGGTGCTTCATAACCTCAGAGACACTGAGCTCGCTCCACCACTGCAGCGCTCCGTCACTGACCTGCAGAGCTCCTCGCTGTCATCTAACTCACAAGCTCAGGTGGAGGAGTGCATGGGGGGGGGGCGAGAGTAAACATTTAAATATCCACTACTGTAGAGATGTGAAGTGGTCAGCAGCAGCCTCACTGATTCATGGTGTTTGAGCTTCAGCCGATTAAACATGTCTGCAGACACCAGAGCTAATGTAGCAGTGGAACAATGTACAGCTAATTTATGTGACTCACGGTGTTTACTGTCTATATCATTATAGTTACTGCAGCAAAGTAAAGTTAGATATCATCAGCAGTGATGTTTGCCTGTGTGTCAGCTGATATCGCTCATCTTTTATTAATGTAACTTTACCTGTTGACATTCAAGCTGATACTTTCTAATCTAAAGTAAATGCAGAGCAGACGGATCTGTCTGCAGACAGGGCAATAAATGCATCAAGCAACTTTCTGTCTTATTTGCTATTTGTGTTTTTTTCCTCTAAATCCACACATTTAGCTGATGAACAGGTGGAAATAAGTTGTTTTAAGAGTCAGTCAGTCGTTTCCGTCAGCTGTCAGCAGAACTCGTATTTACTGTGGTCACCAGGTTTAAAAAAAGCCTCGACCTCCACGGCCTCTCCTCCTCCTCACTCCCTGAAGACCACAGGCTTCGTGCACTGAAACTGAATCCTGACACAAATTGTGAGGTGTGAGATAGTCCATAATAACCATTATGTGACCCCCCCCCCCTTTTTTTTTTGTAAAAACAAATTGAGACGAGGTGACAAAGCTCAGTCAGCAGCGTTGAGGGTCTCAGGAGGCTGCATCACTCCACAACCTGCTCTGTCATGGCTGAGAACAATGGATTACAATGCATGTGCCCCCCCCCCAAACACACACACACACACCACAGGAGTGCGTGCGTGTAGTGGTGACGGCTCAGACCCTGTGACCCTTCCCATCATGCCTCAGTTCTGGTGACATCACTGACCACTCCTCACTCTCCTCTCTGTGCAATTTGCCTCTAATGAGCTTCTGAAGGCAGCGAGCTGACGGAGGGGCTGATTAAAGACAAGCTGCTACTGCTCAAGAGGAAAACACCATTTCATATTCCCACTAACACACACACACACACACACACACAAGATTGATGAGACATGCACACCTCCAAACACACACACACACACACACAGAAGATCTTAGATACACACGTACATGTTCTCATAAACCCACCAACGCAGACTGAATAATTCACTAAGACCAGACCTTGGGGCTTTGCAGTCTGCCAGTTTTGTGTGTGTGTGTGTGTGAGTGAGTGAGTGAGTGTGTGTGCATGTGTGTGTGTGTGTGTGTGTGTGCTTGGAATCTCCCTGAGTACACTGCGTAGGCGGATAAGGAGGGAAGCCCATGTGTTAGAAGCACAAGTCAACATATCAGCTCTGTGCCTGCTTGCTACAGAGACGGAGAGATAAAAGGAGAGAGAGTGAGATTAAGGAGAGAGGGAAGTGAGTGGAGGAGTGAAAGGAGGAGAGGATGAAAAGGAGAGGAAAGAAAGTGTGTGAAAGTAGAGAAAGACACAAGAAACAAAACACAGAAACAGGCTAAGGAAAGAAATTTCTTTTTCTTTCTTTTTTTTTTTGGTCTCTTCCCATTTTTAACAGTGCAATCGCCATGGAAACTGCAGATTTGACACATGATGCTAAATTCACTGACACAGAGAGACGATAAATTCACACCAACTGTAGGATCAGCAGCGTCTCTGCTCATCGGCCTCCAGAAACATCATCAGTACAGTTCTGTGCTAATCACAGATCAATCAATCCATCCAATCATCAATCAATCAATCAATGAATCAGTCCAACATAGGCATCGTCTCACGCAGCCACAGTTTACAGCAGCTCTGTGTGACTCATGTCATGTGATGTTTTCCAACCTGTTTGGCTCCATTAGGACACGAGTACGGTGGCCCTGAGAGCTCAAAACACTGCAGCCAAAGAAAACCAATGCAAATACACAAACATGATGCAAATTCAGTGGCTACAACACAATGGACGTGTTTGTAAGGTAAAAAAACAAAAATTGACGAGCCTGTTGTAACACACTTGTTGTGCAGTGGTTTGTAATGAATGGCAGGTTCATCACTTCCTGTGTGTGCTGTGTGCACTGCAGTGTGTTTGAGCTCTCAAGGCCACCGTACACAAGCTAAATGTGTATGTATTCTATAAGGAGAGCTCAGTGGTCATTTGGTGGGGGTTGCTTTGTCTCTACACTTTACCTGCAGAGATCCTGAGACGTTGAAAACTTTCGAACTCCTAACGGCTCGACACTCATCATCATTACGTATTCTGACCATGCAGCCGTGTGAGAGACGGGTCTCACCGGGAGGCTTGTGCAGCCCCCGTCGACTTATCAGTGTCGATCCCGGTCTTAAGCCAGTGAGTGGGATTCTCATCACCTGCTGACCCTGAACACCACGCACTGGAGACAAATGAAGAAAGTCTAATGCAGACGTTAGAAGGTGACGACAGGCTGCAGAAATATTAAATGCACCTTGAGCTGATGGTACAGAATTTCAACAGGATGGAGCCTGGTGCTGCCCACATCTATGTGACTTCTCCTGTTAATGTTGAACTCACAATCTTGTGTCTGGACTCGTCAGTAACATCCTTGCCGGTTCCCTCGGCTTCAGCTTGCCAACAAATGTACGTGACTTGTATCCAGGACAGAACTGTAGGGGGAGTCAGAGAGCACAATGACCCAGCTCCTCCACAGTGGACCTTTAATTCTTGATTTCTATACTTGTCAAACAGCACTGAGATCCATGACTGCCACCAGCCGTGTCACCACATTGACACGGACCAGTGTGGAGAGAAATCTGCAGCTGCAGCTCTGTCTGCACCTTCAGCCCACTGAGTCATATGAATTGTAAATGTCAGTTTCCAGCTGAATGCTGGTGTTTTCTGAGCAGAACCAAAAATAGAGCTGCTCTGAAGGAGAAAGTTGAAAAGTGAAGCCTTTGGTGTAAAAGGAGAAGAAGAGCGGCTGTGTGACTATAAATGGACGTGTTGAGGGGATTCACATACAGACTGTCTCTGGGTGTGGGAAATCGCAGCTTCACTGGGCAAAGTAAAAATCCATATGTGAGGTTTCTGTTTACCAACACCTGCTGTATTAAATACCTGGCTGTATGAGCCGAGCCAGCCTCCAGCTGTCGGCTCACAGCTGGGACACATTCCTCTCCGGGTCTGATTACTCACTCGGTCAAAACCGACTCACAGCTATCTCACACTGCCAGAGAAATAATCACATCGAGTCTTCATCATCTGCTGCTGCTGAGCTGAAACATTACAGTGCCCCCCCCCCCCAAAAAAAGAAAAAAATCAAAGTGCTGTCGCAGCACAATATGTCTTTCCAAAACATTTACTCATATATTCATCCCATTAGAGATGCTGGCTGGACACTGGGTTGGCAGGACGGGAGTGAGTACTGCTGGGGAAGTGCTGATGTCATCAGTGTGAGACAGCTGACGGGGGGACGGGGGGTCCTGTCATGTCCTGACAGCCCCGGCGTTTTATTTTGGTGAACCGAGAGCTGCATGTGGAGCCATTTCTAAAACAGGATGTGTAAATAATACATTTCTACCAACACACACTCAGTCACCAATGTTGACAACGTTCATTACATCACTTGCACACACATTACCCCCCCACAATTTATTTATCTTGTATGTACTCGTACCAATAACAGGACAACGCCGTCAACTCACATGTACATAAAAACCAGAATATTACACTTGACATAATTTCCCTCTGGGGATCAATAACGTATGTGATTCTGATGCTGATCACCAGAGATGCTCCTGGTGGCAGATGGTTGGATGCAAATCCATTCTCACTGTTTTAGCAGCTGTGCAGTGTGTGTGTGTGTGTGTGTGTGTGTGTGGTAGCTGTCAAGAGTTAAAAACTGCAGTTCAACTTTCTTTTTTTTTGGTAATTGCCTGATTTCATGTTTGGTGCTGTTCAGCAAGGCTCTCCATTATAACCCCATCAGTGATGAATGAATTATGAACTGTAACTGTGGCCTGGAACAAAGACTCCTCTAGTTAAAACTTATTGGTGTTGGCCATCTGGAGACGCTGGCTGCAGCTCACATTAGACTCAGCATTGTGTTTTAGAGCAAAGCAGGAAGTGGAGACGCCTGTGAGTGAGCGCTTTCATTGGAACCAATGGGCCGCCATGTTTGTCCTCCTAATCCACTGTAACACTCATCCACAGCGTCTCCACTGTAGCTTCCACTTGAAATGATTCTAATAGAAATAAAAACACAGTCAGGAACAAATCCTATGAAAATGTAAATCTGAAGGTCACCTGACTGGAAGCTGTGACCCCCCCCGCCCCCCCTCCACTCACAGACTAGAGTAGACATACGATGATGCACTTTTCAGGGAGTACACACCCGACCAATCAGCCAACAGTCGTTAAGAGTGATAATCCCATAATCACTGCAATCCTTAATGGGCTGTTTCGCTCTGAAGTGTCTCGGTGCTACAGTGTGTACAGCATCTTCCACTGCCTTTAACGAGGTTATGCAGATTTATGCAAATGAGGTCTAATCCCTGGGACACTGGGGACTCCGGGGTCTTTAAGTCGGTTAGCTGGCCTTTTTTTTTGTGCCACTGCTCTCGGGGTGGCACAGGAGTCACGGTGGATGAGAGAGGGAGTCCAAGCACAGGGCTGGGGGGGCAGGAGAAGGACAACAAAAGGAAGAGTGGATGAGAGAGGTGTGATGAAGTTTTAGAGGAAGCTGGAGGAGGGAGACTTGATGAATGGGAGGGCGAGAGTGAAAGGGCAGCTGCCAGGAGATAAAGCCGTGACAAATAGAGGTACAGGCAAAGGGCTGAGAGACGAAGGACGGGAAAATACTGGGAGCTGCCACAGAGCTCGTGCTGCTGCCCCTCTCTGCTTCTGTAGGCTTAAAGAGATTGGAGGTGATAACCAGGCTCCTCCTCCACATTTTCACCACAGAGACACAACAACCACTGATGACAACAGTCACACGTGAAGATGACATTTCTTCATTTAGCATCAGACGCTGTAGACTTCTGGAGCGGTGGGTTGTTCCATACAGACAGATGGTCCTATAAGAGCCACAGTCATGGTCAGTGACTTCAATGTGATTGATCCCCACACTGTCTGTGCCTGGTGATGCTAGCTACAGCAGATAAACTACAGACTGAGAGTTACAGCTGTGAGGACAAAGGGAGGAAGAGGAAGAAAGTCAGATCACACCTTACAGCAGCTGATTTTGCATGTGCACCTGAATGCAACACCACGAATGCCTTTAAAGGGTCGACTGTGAAAGAGAGTGCAGCGTCACTCGACCCACTGTGACTTGCACCATTCATTACATCCAGCCGCTTTGCATGATGGGATTTGCCCCCATTTTTAATGCAAGGCCACTTTGAACTACACTTCTCAACAACAACACAACTTCTCAGCCTGTCTCTTTCATGGCAGCTTTAACTGAACGGGTGAAACCTGTTCTGTCTAAATGATCATTTTATTGATCAGCAGCCAAAGCTGGTCTTAAATCAGCCATTAAATGATGCTTCTCTCTACTACATTTACATTTTTTCCCCTTTTCCTCTGTCTCCGTCTTTGATTGTGTTGTGGAGAGGATGCTGCCCTTTCTTCACTTTTACATCAAGGTACGAAATAAACATCCTGCTGAGTCCCTGAGCATCACCTGACAACACTGACGATGATGCATTCGAGCCCGTCTCCTCTTTTATCATGGCAGGAAGAAGAAGAAGAAGAAAAAAGTGTGTTTGATGCTTCAGTCTTTGGGGCACTTGTTTTTTTTTCTTTCTTTCTAAAAGCACAACCAATTAGAAGCTGATGATGTGGAGACGTCTCTCTAATGTGTGTGTGTCATGATCTGACGGGAGAGAACCGAAGCTGCTCGTTCGCTCCATCGCTGCACAGCAGACACAAACACTCGGCTCTCACTTTGTGCTTTTTGTTGTTTCACTTTTGATGCACGAGCAGCTTCTCACGAGTTCAGTGGCGCTCTCAGAGAAAACACACAGCTGCACTGACCATTCAACTTGATCATGATGAAATTACAGTGTAATCCAACAAAAGAGAAAACACGAAAACCCATGGAACTGCTGCATTTGTTCCTCATGGAGAAACTCTATTTTCTGAGCTGAGAGTTTATTATATCTGCGCAGCCACTTCTTCCTGTCTTCTTGTGGTAACCACAGGGTCATAGGTCAATCCTCACCACAGCTGGAGCAGCGCTCCTCATCAAGATGTACAACCGGGGCGTCCTCCTGCTGCCATTGAACTAAACAGAGGAAGTTTTATTTGTCACATCCCACAAGCACAACAAGCAAAGCAGTTAAACGGGGTCAAACAGCAGGGCAGGAATGAGCAGAACTGCAAATGTAAATGTGAATTTACTGCAAAAATAACAACAGTATCATCTTCTGTCGCAGCAGTGCATCGAAAATCAATGGTGGAGAGAGTGATTTTAGGAGGGAGGTGTCTGTGTGTTCAGTCAAACGTGATGCAGACACCCAGATACCTGTGTAATCCAGGTGGAGCTGCTCGACTCGACTGCACAGAGAGAAATAATCTGGTTTATGTTGCATTTCTAATGTTTCATATCTTATCTCAGGTCAGTTTAACAGTGTTATGGAGTGTTTTGCAGGAGGCTGATCACTGGTGGATTTTCAGGCGACTGATCTCTAGATTACACAACTTTTTTCCTGTGCAGCCTCAGCAGGTGCCGTCGACGCCAGCCTGGTTTTGGCTGCGTACCGGTCTGAGTTCAGCAGGCAGTTACAGGCATGGCAGCATGACGGGCGTCTGCCGGGCACCAAAGAGATGAGAGAGGGAGCGAGGGAGGGAGGTAGAGAGAGAGAGAGAGAGACGGAGAGAAAACAGGTTGTCAAAGGAGACAAAGAGCAGAAAGACAGAAGGAGCGAGGTGCAGAGGGAAGGCGGTGAGACAGAAGAGTGTTTACAAGCTCTGAGGGTTTACAAGTGTGTGTGTGTGTGTATGCATTCTGTGCAGCCGCTTGGCAACGTGTGGGTGTATGTGTGTGCACGAGAAGAAAGGGAGGAAGACAGAGAGAAAGAGAGAGAGAGAGAGAGACGAGTGATTTCACACCAATAAAGTGCAATCTTGAGGCACTGACTCACTCCTGACTCCTGCATCAGAGTGGTGCCGTTGCTGTGTTTACACCCTCCCAGTGAAACAGACGGAGCAGAGAAACAAAGCTAAGCACCGGAGAAGACCCTCAGTCCTGTGTTTACTCTGCGCCAGTACAGTGCAGCCACTGTGTAGGAAAATACTGATAGCTGCCGCTCGGTTTTCTAAACATCTGGAGGACGACGCTGACCATGAAGCTGTAGGAAGTTGTCGTGACGAGTAAAATCAGACAAAGAAGTTCTGCAGATGGAGCTGTCAAATCTGCAAATCCATGCACGCACATGCAAGTCAGCGTCTACATGATCTACATGCAGCAGTTACATGTCTTTTCATGGAGGCATCTCTTCCTCCTCCTGCACTGGGAACATCAAGGCTCTGCACCTTATGCAACTCAGCAACAGCCAAGGTCATCAAAGCACAAGGAAGCACAGAAAAAGCTCAGGTGGATGATCTGCTGTTGGAGGAAAACAGGCCTTTTGGCTCAAGACCATAGATAAACTGTTCCTGAGGTCACTGGTGGGATATTCAGTTTCTCACGCTGTGTTCAGAGAACCACTGTGCTGCAGTGCTACTCTATAGATCTGGATGTTATATAATGATGAGGTTGTTAACACAGTCTATATGTCATCAATATGGCCCCAAACAACAACCGTGTGATGAAACAGCAGGTGCAGATGCTGGATGATGCAGAGCACAAGATGAGATGAGGCTGAGCTGTACTGTACAGATGAATGTGGGCTCACTACTGTATGTGGCAAGCAACAAGTCACTGTTAGCCTTCTGGCCTGATGTGTCGCAAACAGGATGCTAATGTTAAAATGGGGAACTTTTACATAAATATAACATTAATTCCTTCTAGTCAAAGTAAAAACCAGACATTTTTAATCATTGTCCAGTGAAACTTGGTGAAAACTGACGATGTAGCTACATTTGTGATGTACAACTGAAAGATCCATGATGGAGGAGGCTAATGTAGCTTGTGGGCTTATTGTTGCTAACCTTCTTTTGATATATAATTCAGCTGCTGCTCAGTTATGAAAACATAAACTGAAAGTACAAATATATCTGAATAAACCGGAAAGTCATTGTCCCTGTTCGCACACACAGCTAACAAGCTAGCAACTGCCACTGCTAAACTGACGGCTAGCAAGCTAGCTAGTTTGGCGCTAGCTATTCTCCCTCTCTGTCCAGAACAGCTGCTGACAAGTGCTAGCGTTTTCACTAGCATGCTAGTGATTAGCCTGTTAGCTAAATGAGCTAACCAAACAGCCATTACCAGGACTTTTTACTTTATTGTATCTTGAACTTAAAAGACAATGAGACAACATGAAATTTGTGATAAACTGATAAAGTTACAAATAAAGTTCAAATGTTTTTTATACTTTATTGAGTCAAAGATAGTTATATATTATTCTGACTGTAAACTCCTATATGTAAGGTAGGCCTATAGAACATTTATCCTCACTACATGTTAGTCTAAGTGTTGGCTGAACCACAATATAACAATAAAGTTACCATCTGTCGATAACGACAACATGAGAACAGGGTGTGTTAGCCTACTGTGTATTTTTCTTATTGTCAATAAATCCCAACAACACCAACAATTTGTGTATCTGACTTCCCCTCCCTCGCCCTCCAACACATCGATCAGGTTCGATCCCATGAGATCCAGGTAAAGACAAACATAAAGTCATTTTCTACCTAAAAGTTCAGTCAAACAGGAAATTCAGATGTTATATAAAACAGTTTTCAGCATAATGGGATCGTCTGAGTTCAGTCAGAATAAACTAAAGCCCATGTGGGCATGTGATGTTTCCACCTGGTTCACTCTAATCAATCAACTGGAGCCGCTCTGTGTTTTATTGTTATTATTTTATAATCAATAGATAGATTTAAAACTGTGCTCAAAAGAAGCAGAGCATAAAATCACCTGTTCTTTTTGTCATCAGAAACAGTGTGTACCTCTTCATATTGTGTGTGAGTGTGTGTGTGTGGGTGGGGGAGTCAGGGGGGGGCAGTTGCCGTGACAACGGAGTGTTTGCACTTCAGCTGTAGCACGATAGCATCCTTCCCTGGAGGACGGTGGCCTGGAGGCTCGTAATTGGACCGAGTCTTTCTCTAAGGAGCGCCACCACCGCCGCCGCCACTGCTGAGAACAACACACAACCCGAAAGGTTGCTGCGACCTCACATTAAGGTCAAATGCACTGTTGTCGAGAAGACACACACACACGCTGTCAGTAACACACACAGAGGGGCGTAAAGCGGAGGCGGATGTGGAGCCTGAGAACTACTTCCTGTCGCTGCCTCGCTGCATCCACTCCTCTAATTAGTCTGTGTTACAAAAAGACAAAATCTAATTACATTTATGTTTTGTTTTTTTCTCTTATTGGTCCAAATGGAAATCTGGAGAACAAACAAGACAACAGGAAACACATTGTTCCCCATGAATTATGCATTTTCCATCAAGGCCACTTGCAAATGAGCAGCTACATCTCCAAACGAGCTGCACAGCCTTTGGCCAATCAGTGTCATTTCGCTTTGTGAGAATCTGGTTATGTGACATTGTTTTTGTAAATAAAGATAATTCCTTGAAGTTTTGGTTGAAGTCATCCACACTCTAAATGCATCTATACTGCACAGACTTATCAATAAGTGTCACGTTACTGTTCATTACTTGAGCATGTTGAAGTAAAATCATGGTGTTTACACAGCTCTCTGTCCGACTGATCAGTTCACATATGCAGTAAACAAAGACACACGCTCCACCATTGATTTTCCTCCCGTGGCCTCGTCAATAATCTGAATGCAAAACAGATTTGACCTCCTGTTCGTTTGTGTCTGATAATCCAATAAACATTTGTGTTCGAGGAATCGATGGTGAACAGCTGCTGTGCATTATGGCCTCTTTGATCCGTGTGCACTACTTCCTGCACCGTATATAGCTGCCCTTAATGGATCGTATAGACATGAGTGTGTGTGTGTGTGTGTGTGTGTGTGCATCATAAAAATATAATGTGCATGTTTCATAATCTCATTTTATGGAGCACAAATTCATCTTCAACATGAAAAGGCACCACATTTTAGTTTTGGGTGGGGGGGTGGGGGTCCTCTGACTTTACATATCAAAGTCTGTCTCCAGCTGTCGGAGCGAATGAGGAGAAAAAAGTTCTTCCGACGGGCTTTGTGTCTCCAGAGGGAGCTGCGAGGAGTCTGATGAGAGTGGAGGACGAGTTGGAGGACTTCAGCAGGAGTTTAGGAGACCTGCAGGTCAAAGGTCTGAAGCTTCGTCAGACCTTAAAACACCAACAAGTGGAGAGCGTGTCTGATGTTCAGCTCCTGATAATGCTGCAGAGTGAGTAACCACTCCACAGTGTCGTGCTGTGATAAGCCTCTCCGACTCACAGGTCCATTACTCAAACAAACCCTGATTGGATCATATTTCACGGTGTCACAGAAACCTGTTCCAATGCAGAGCTGCTGCGTCGGCTAATTGAAATTTTGACATGAGATCATTTTCCTCACACCTGAGTAAATAACAACTTATTTGTTGGTTTCTGCTTCAGTCACGAAGACACGGCTCGACCGCAGCAGGTTTATGCCCACAGGAGGAAGGAAATACTGCACCCCCCCACCTCCATGTCAAGGTATATCTAACTAGAAACGCATGTGAAAGCTGAGGAAGTGAAGCAACTACTTCAGACTGAAAGAAAAGCTTCTGTAAGATGGAGGCTGAACAACATGAAGTGTTAGCAAACTCGTCTGCAGCAGGTTTATTCTGCAGGAGGAAGGAAACACTGAATCCAATCATCTCATGCTTCTTCGGCCATATTGGTGACATTTATATCAAACTAATCAAAACTAATTGATCTGAGGCCTCATTATCACACACACACACACACACACACACACACACATCAATAAAGAGTGTGAGTGTCCCTGTGCCTCCTTGCTGCAGCTCAGTCTTCAGCTTCACCTCCTTCTCTAACTCAAACAACTGAGAGCTCAGAGCCGGTCGATCAATCTGTCGCCGGCTGAACAACGACAGCTTGTGTGAGAGACTTCAACAGACGCCCAGAGTTTGTTCTGGAAGTTTCCATGGCTTCAGACCAACATACGAAAAACAAACAACCAAAAAAAACAAAACAAAAACAGGAAATGACCTCATCAGAGTGACTCGACCATGATGACCGAGACGGATCAGATGACAGACAGGACAGTCTGATCAATAACTGAGTTCTGGGTCTGATATTAACACAGAGGCTCAACACTTCACCGTTTAACAATACACAGTGGATCAACCAATGTAGGGACGTCATGTCTGAATCAGACCAGACAGTTTGAAGTTTATCACTGAGACTGAGGCGACTGAGAGAGACTCTGATCAGATCAGATCAATCGATCAGGAGCTGATGCTGATCCAGATGCTGAACCAAACCACAGTAACAGATGTGAATCAGAAGGACGGTGAGGAGGCTGCAGCAGCTCCACCTCCACCTCCACTAGCTCATTACACACAGCCACTGGACACTGTATTCTCATCCTCATCATCATCATCATCATCATCTTCATCATGCCTGGTCACCTCGACCAAACACTGGAACCATCGACAGAAAATGATTCTGGAGAAACATCTGTGGAGCAGCGAGACGAGGAGGTGGTGTTTGTCTGTGACGCCGAAGAGCTCATCACACACACACACACACACACACATAAGCTTCCTGCTGCACAGGAATGATATCAATACGTTCAACCTCCTCACATCCATCCATCCATCCATCCATCCATCCATCCATCCTGGCTGCACCTCGGTGTCAGGAAACACTGAGTGTGTTTAGACCTTTCAGAACATCTTGTCTGAAGCTCTGCTGCCACTGTGACTCGTGGGTTTTCACAAATGCATAGAGACATCACTTGCTATTCCAGAGCTCGACCCCCCCAGAGCAAGAGCAAGACGGTAAACAGGAGCACGGAGGGAAAACTGAACGTTCAGCTGTTTCAGCTCCTGATGGGAGCCACTGACATTTAGACCCCCCCCCCCCAAAAAAAATCTCAAACCTGAATGTCAAGACCTGAACGGACCAAATGTTAATGACACACATCTTCTACACTCCATCATCATCATCATCATCATCATCATCATCATCATCATCATCTGTTGCAGAAGAAGCTGTTTGAAGTCTGGTCACACATTCAAGAGGAATGATTTGCATCAGAGAGAGAGAGAGAGAGAGAGACTGATGACAGCTTCAGATTTCACGCCTCTGGGCTCCATGAAAAATTTAGCAGCTCTGATATATTGTTTGTTTTTCTAGTTGATAACTTACTGCACATTCATCTATAGGATATTATTGATTATTCTGCTTCTTTCGGAGCAAACAGACGGGGAGCAGAGCAGCTTCACTCAAACATGCTCCTGCAGATCCAAACATGAAGCGACCTCTCAGAGTGTTGGACCGTGACCTTTAGACGGAGCCCAGATCAACACACACCAACATGCTGGGATCAATAATGATGTAAATGATCATGACGTGATGTTCAGAGTAAAGAAGAGGTTTGTGTTTCCTCACGTGTCACATCATTGATCCTGCATCAGCTCATTGTGGGAAATAAATTCACATCTGATCAGAATGAACAAGAAACATTGATCTTACTCTGACTGTCGAATTTCCTGATGATGGTGTCCAGGAAGGTGTTCTGCGGGGCCACATGGCCCCTCCGGACCGGCATCTTGGCTGCGGTGGCCCCTGGACTTGGAGAGACTTTGCGGGACTTTGAACGCTGCCGCACCGTTTCCCTCCCGGCGCACGACGGCTCACTGCGCCTTCCGCATGGAGACCGAGCCCCGGTGGGTTCGGCGGTGATAATCCGAGGGTCAAAGTTTTCCCAAGTCGCGTCACAGAGACGGAGGCGGCGGTGGCTGCTCCTGCCGCTCCTGCCGCTCCTGCCGCTGCTGGAGCTCCGGAGCTGCTCGGGGGAGAAGTGCAGGAGAGTTCTGGAAAGGAGGCGCACTACACGCGCGGCGGATCGGAGCCGTTTCCAACCTCCAGTTTCCAGGTGGAGGTGTGAGGGAGTCTGTGTGCTCCCGGGGGGGAGGAGGAGGAGGAGGGGGAGGGCCGCCCGGGTCAGGTGATGTCTCCCCTGTGCTCTCACACTCGCTGGAGCTCAGCGGACCGGTCCTCCGGTACTACAGCCCACTCCTGCGCAGCGGACTGGGCGAGCTTCCCGACGAGCGGAGCTGGAGCCATAGTTGGAGGCGCTGAGCGGAGCTGCGCGTTTCTTCTCCTTCTCCTTCTTCTTCTTATTTGTTTCTCCTTCCAGCCCCTCGTGCCTCTGACGGTCCGCGCGCTCGAACTGTGGAGAAAAACAGAAGACAGTGTAAAAGCAGCAGAGCTCGCTCCGTGCTCGCGACGCTCGGTGTTTTTGGAGGTGTTCGCTCTCTCCCTCCGCGCGCTGCGCTCTGCCGGATGACTTCAGCTCCACCGGCGTCTGGCTGCGCCTCTTTAACCCTTTGTGCATCAGCTCTCACTTCAACTCAGGGACACACAACCAGATCCTGCACGAGCCCCCCACCTCCCCCCACCCCACCCCTCCCTTACAAAACTACTGACCAGGTTAAATGAGACCTGAGAGGCGCGAGCCGCGGCCTCGTGCCTGCTGGAGAGACCTGGGCCCAGAAACACCAGATATATGATGATCTATAGTTATTATCAACTATTTATTAGACGATATCGATTATTGATCACAACTGGAGGACGTGGACGTAAAATGGCAGCAGCAGGTGGAGGAGCAACGTGCTTCACGCCTTATCACACACACCTGCGGCCAAACGGCTGCTATTAACAGGTGCGAGGCTACACACACACACACACACACACACACACACACACACTGCTGCCTGCTCCCATTTTACTAGGCTCCTTTGTTAAGATAACCCCCCCCCCCTCCTCCATGTTGCCCCATCACGCGCATGTTTACCTGCACAGAAGAGACGATGAGGAGAGAGAAGCGCGTGCGCGGCCGCACCTGGCTCCGCGATGAGTTCTGGTGATGAAGATGCACGAGCCAATGAGACGCGGCCGTGATGCTGCTTCCGCGTGTCTCGGGGTTGGATGGGGATTCACCGCTCTGGCTGCTCTGCTACGTCACAGCGCCGGGGTTCCCCCCTTCCGTCACGCTGGAGATGATGCATTCACGAGCTGTGGGATATTGTGGGTTGAAACGAGCTTCAGATGATTTTTTTTCCAGCTCATTCTTTTACACATTATTGAAATATTTAAATATGAGAGTGGGAGTGATGCGTTCAGGGACGAGGAAGGATGACATTCTTGTCACATGATGATTAACTCAGGTCGTTAATGTGCTGATTTCCATATATATGGAGCTTTGAGGAATGAATGAAGAGCAGGAAAAGAGACTGCGGTTCCTTTGTCTCAGTTTTATTCTGGACATCGATCCATGAAATCTGCCTCTGATTCTCAAACTCATTGTGATGAACAGTCTTCAGTTTTCCTATTTCCTTTAAATGCATCTGAGCATCTCCATGTCAGGCCTCCACTGTGTCCAAAGTCAGACTCAGGCCTGAAGCAAAAACACTGCAGCTCTGTGAGTGCATTCATCAAAATGACCCAGAGCAGCATGAACGCGTTCATTTTCCCAGCGATCAGTGTTTTCAGTGATTGGTCAGATATGATGAATTGCAGCCTTGGCAGCTGGACGAAGGCGGTTTAAGGAGCTATTCATCAAAAAAAAACAAGGAATGGTGACGTTTCGGTATGAATTAAAAATGCATCGGGGCTCAGGCTGTGGTTACATCCACAGCTTAGTATTTACTACAGCAGCTGAGAGGGAGGGAGGGAGAGCCAGAGGAGACATGCTGGTCGGCCTTCTCCTCACAACTCCCTTATTTAGTCTGGAAAAGAAAGAGGGAGGAGGGGAGGAAGGAGGAAAAGAAGAAGGAGGAGGCAGACTCTTTGTTGTCAGAGGACGAGACAGATCCCGGCCTGTCTCTCTCTCTCTCTCTCTCTCTCTTCATTTACCACAGACACAGATATATAGAGTTGACTCGAGCTGCTGCAGGAGATCTTAATGCACTTCACCCTGAGCTGCAGTGAATAAACGTCTGAATGAAGGAGGTGGAAAAAGCTGCGGGCGTCACTCTGACACATCCATTAACAGCTACAGCTTCTTATAATGAAGAAACATTATGGCAGCAAATGAAACAGCAAAACACAGAGTCCTCACTTCAAACATTTCCTACAGAGACGGAGACGAGCTGAGGATTTCTACTGCTCACAAAAAAAAAAAAAAAATCTGGTTCCACTGAAATGTCAGAGCTTTTATTTTGAAAATCAGCTTCCAAAACAAATAGGTAGGCAGAAACTTTGGTTTCAGGTTACACAGCTTTTACTGTGATGTAGATTATTTCTGATTAGAAACGTAACGTAACGAGTGTTTGGTTTTACAGATGTGGAGGTGTAGAAGTAAAGAGCTCAAACACAGCTGGTGCTGGTGCATTGTGGGAAAAACACTTAGTTAGAAAGTGTATGAACAAACCTGGACACACTGTTAAACAGGAGCTGAGAATGTTCTCTCTGTAGAAAATGTTTATTGAACATAGAGCGTGAACATCTAATAATTAATGACAGGAGACATTTACCTTAAACACGTAAACATGAACATATAGAAAAGCACAGCAGGTCTGATAATCTATAAATACACTGTACAGGCTGGAGGAGAGTAAAGCTTCACTCTAGGATCAACAGTCATATGATGACTAAAGTCGACAGGACGACTCCACCAAACCCTCCACGCTGGTCTTCAGTGTGCTCTCACACACACACATACACCCTCTCTCACACACACACACACACTCACACTCGCTCCCTCAGCGTCTGGACAGGTCGCCTCCTGTGGAGCAGAGATACAGTGAGACTGATGGTGTCGTAGCTGCTGCCGGTGTTTTCTGTCATAACTTTTAACACAGACACCAAAGAGAAAACAAACAGAGACTGCTGCTGCTGCTGCTGCTGCAGGACGAAGACAGAGATCGAGAGTCTGAGGAGGTTTTTATCTTCGCTCTCACATCTGAGCTGCACGACGACGGCGACGGCACATTTTATCTATCTGAAGTGAATTCAAAGTAGAAATATCACCTCCACCGAAACACTTCATTCTTTTATCACTTCACTGTGAGTGGTATCACTTCTCTCAAGGCCTTCTGTCACCGTGACCTTTGACCCCTGACGACCGGTTCATCTTCGGGTCAAAATCAACGTTTGGGCCAAATTTTGAAGGGGGGTCCCTCGTGGATTTATCACACTCACAGGATCAATATCATGTTTGGTGAGGTCACGTGACCTTGACCTTTGACCTTTGGCATCTTGAACCTGCTCAGCTCATCCTGGAGTCCAGGTGAATGTTTGTGCTACATTTGAAGGTTTCTTTGAGAAGGAGAAGTGTGTGTGTGTGTGTGTGTGTGAGGCTGGAGAAGCAGCATCAGAAGAAAGATGTGAAAACCTGCAGCAGCCGTTACTACGTGTGTGTGTGTGATGTCGTTCAAGATTGATTGCCGTAACAACCAAATCCGTCAGACGAGGTGTCCGTGGGAGTGTCGCGCTGGGAGGGGAGTGTGAGCGGCGGGGAGGGGGGGTTGTTCTGTGTCGTATGTGGCTACATCCAATTAACTAACGCAATCAGGCACGTTGATGAATGGATTAGCACGTAATTGCTTCAGAGGTGGGATCCTCAATTGAATTATTCATGCTGAGCAAAAGGCAAACGTATGTTTCTCTGAGATTAGAGCAAATGTGTGCCCAGATCTGTGTGTGTGTGTCTCTGAGTGTGTGTGTGTGTGTGTGTGTGTGGCACTGATGGAAAGTGACTGTGAAAGTGTATTAGCGGAGAAGAAAAAGGAGAAAGAAGGAGACGCACCTGAACGCAGCCTGACGGGAGCGAAGCTTCGTCAAAGTTGGTTAGTGAGTCAAAGCAGCTGAAGGTTACGGATCAATGACTGAGACACGTGGAAGGAAAAGAAACACAGGATCAAACCTGACTTTACAGATGTGGATGTGTAGAACATCTGGAACGGACCACTATGGATCCGACCATCATATCCCAAGATGCACTGCACAACCAGCAACCGAGGCAAACGACACAAAGACCGAGCCGCTGTTAAATCTGAGTGCTGAGTTAAAACCAGAGGCCTTGGGAGAAAAGTTATGTACTGTCATGGTTGCTAAGTGACGGGAGACTGAGCTGCACATCAGTCACTGTGTAATCAATCATCATACAGTAACGATATGGCCAAGGTTAATATTCACACCACAGGAGCTGCGAAGCTTTTTGACAAAGACAAAACGAGCCACAACATCGTCCGGTTCTGTCAACGCCATAAATGTTGTGTTACTATGGCGACGTAAAGACGTAAAGGAACATGATTGGTGCAAAAAATAACAAAAATCATCAATTTGTGAAAGTGAAAAAATGAATCAAAAGTGAACGTTCACTCTGAACTACAACACAATATCATGCAGCTTTTATGCAGCAGCAGCAGCAAACCTGGACGAACCCTCCATCAAACACCTGCTGCTGCTGCAGCGATGGAGGTCGGTAAGGTGCAGTCGACCCGACAACAACAACAACCACCACCACCACCACCACCACCACCACCAGCACACGAGTGGATGTCGTGAACTTGATTTCACAGCTGATTTGCCTCGGGGTCATTTTTAGTTCTTTACAGCTTCGTCCTGTACATGGATCTTTGCTCTTCTTCCAGAACAATGAGACGTTTCATCTCGAGGCTGCTACACGTTGAACGCAGCTTTAAATCGGCCACAATGACCTCAGTTATACGATGCGCAGTTGGTCGGTCATGTGAGAGCTGGTCGTGGTTTTTCTCTTTAATCATGTTAGAGATATTTCAAAGTAAAAGCACGACTTCAGTTATCTGCGTGTCTCTTATCATACCTCCATATGCTCATACATTACCATATATTTATGTTTTCCCTGTTTGGAGACACATATGGGATTCCCCTGCTGCTCCTCTCTCCGTCTCCATGTAAACATATGTCATGTGCAAATATTTTTCCATATATTTAAATGCTCGGCTCTCGGGCCAACATGATATATGCACATGTAAATCTGCTGGGCCTCGTTCATCTCTCCCCACCTTGGCAGCTGGTGCACTCGCAGCTGTGAATGACGGGCAGGACGACGGGCTCGCTCTCGCCGCTCTCACACCGCAGGCTCAGGAAACGTACGGGGGTGTCAGGATCCAAACGGTAACTACAGCACTCGCAGACTGACTGGAGGTACGGCTCCTGAGTGGAGAGAGAGAGAGAGGGAGGGAGGGAGGGAGAGAGACGGGGAGGGAGGGAGGGAGGATAAAATTACTGGAGGAGATGAGAGAGGCTAAAGGAGGAGAGGAGGTGAAACGAGAGCCAGAGGAAACCAATTAGGAGACTGGAAGAGGAGAAGGAGAGGGTGAAATTAGGAGGTCATGGGTCAATATCAGTAGATGAGAGAGAAGAGGAAATAGAGATGAGTTTTTTTAAGGAGGTGAAAGAGTAACTGAGAGAGGAGACAGATCTGTGTGAATCAGAAATGTCTGACAAACACAGAAACACAGACACGAGAGGATTCGTGTCCGTGTGACGAATCAAATCCAATATTCACTCACTGTTTGTTTGTGTTTGTTCTCCATCAGCACCTCAGGGAAATATCTGGAAACATCTGTCTCCTGCAGCTGGATAAATCACAGCTGAGGTCGTGACACCAGAACGACGAGCAGGACGTTAACTGAATTTAATTTGGGGGGGGGGGGGGGGGGGGGGGGGCAGCGTCGGTGCAGAGACAGAGTCTGAACTCATGTGTCAGGTGGAGCAGGAAAAAACCTGAAAACACCTTCAACTTCAACTATTAGTGCTTCACACAGTGTGTGTGTGTGTGTGTGTGTGTGTGTGTGTGTGTGTGTGTGTGTGTGCACGCGCTGGTGGTGAAAAGAGCACGTGATTATTATTCCGATCAATGAGAGGGGAACTTCTCAGCGCTGCCTAGTCACCCCCCCTCCCCTCCCCTAGTTGCCACAGTAACAGGAGGTAATGACACATTTGGCTGAGCTGATGTTTTATTTTTACTAATCTCCCAGCATGACTGACTCTATTTTTACAGCCTGCAAGTAGATGTATGGATGCCAAACAAGAACAAAGTCGCCATGGTGACAAGGTGATGAGCTCGCCATCTTACGAGGATGGAGAAGAAAAGAAAAAAAAACTAAACCAAACAGAAACACACACACACACGTGAGCTCCCGTCCAACAACGACTATATTTAGCTCACCGGTGACTCAACTGCTGAATTATGTAGCAGTGTTTACCTGTGCGTGTGCCATGTGCACACAGGAGCTGTGATTACAGGTGTTAACAGCAGCTCCACTGATCAGATAATCACGTCGCCTTGTTGATTACGGTGCAGGTGCGTCAGCTGCGTGGGGGCCGAGCGTCTGACTTGATTTTGTTTTTGCAAAAACACAGTTAACACCCGCACGCCGTCGGGTCGGGTCGGGGTCACGCTTCAGGAAGGAAGACAGATGGGCAATTTGTCTGCAGGGCCACAACAGCAGCAGCAATAATCCTGATTGTTTTCTTTGCACGTTGTCATTAACGACGGTCGGCCGCAGCTCGGTGAGGATTTAGAGCAGACAAAATTGTTCTGCTACTTTTTGACACTTTGCATCGACATGATTTCTAGGTCTGACGCCGGTAATTCTGAATGTTACTGCAGAACCTGTGTGTGTGTGTGTGTGTGTGTGGACGTCTGTCCTCCGTACCTCCAGGATGACATCAGTCCTGGACAGACAGCGTCCCCTGCAGAAGCTGACCTCCACGTTGTCAAGCCGACAGTCTCCCTTGGTGATGTTCCTGATCTGCACATAGCGACGACACTCGGGCTCACCTGGAGGACGAAGGTGAATATGAAAAACCAGAGCAGTTTTTTCTTCTTCTTCTTGTGTTTTGAATGAAAAGGAAGGAGGAGAAGACAAAAGAAGAGACGGAGACCTCCTTCCTGAGAACACAGTGACATTGCACAGCGGCTGACATTTCCTCCGCTGGGGGAGCGATTAAAGCTCAGTAATGTAATCTCTCTCTCACTGAGCTCTGCAGCACTTGGTCATTAGCCTCCAATCAAATCAGATGTAGAACAGTCAGACATGTTCACATTACAGATACAGGAAATGTCATTGTTTAGTGTTTCAGTCGTATACTTGTTAAAAGTCCTTCATCATCCTGATGTTACAGCTGCTGAGTGAGATTATAAGGTTATTAAATGCAAACTGTCTCACTCAGCACTTTATTTCCATCCTAAAGTGATATAAATATAATCTCTGAACTTTTCTCCTTGTGGTTTTTGTTTCCGTGTTGCACCGACCTGGAAGTGGCTTCCTGCAGACCGGACAGCAGCTGCCTGGTTCCTCCACCTTCACCTCCCCTGAGAGAGAGAGAGAGAGAGAGAGAGAGAGAGAGGACATGGTTCCTTTAATCAATCTAAATGATCAGACAGGTGCTTCACTCAACAGGTGACGAATAATAGAAAGATCTGAAGATAAATAAAGACACGATCAACAAAATCTGATCATTGATGCTCATTAACTGTTTTAAATCTCTATATTCTGAGTAAATGTGAATATTTTCACCTAGAAAACATAAAATATCTCTGAAACAGAACAATTTGAGACGTAACATGTCAGAACAGCCAGAGCAGCTTCATCCTACATACGAGCTGCTGTTACTCTGAACAGCCAGCTCACCTGTGTCCTGCTGCTGCTGCTGGGTAAAGTTAGAGAAAAACATTTCTACATGTGAGAATATATTTATCAATGATGTATTTTCACTTCACACTGATCAGCCGCAACAACGGAGCGAAACTGACAAAGAGCGTCAGATGTGAGAGTCCTGCTGGTTTCCAGTTTAGGTCTGATCTCTAACTGGGACATGATGAGAGAGAGACGAGGTATAAATACATATAAATGTCCTGGTGACACAAGACGTGACGGAGTGATGAGAGGACGGAGAGAGAAACTAACTAACTGAGGAGGGACAGAAACAGAAAGGAGGAGAAAAGTGAGACAGAGACCAAAAATAGAGAGAGAGAGACAGAGAGAGAGAGAGAGGACGGAGGACAAGCAGCCAAAGAGTGAAGCCACTGAGGAGGAGACGTCCAGAACAGTCCAGAGAGAAGCAGGGTGTCCTGGACAGCTGCTGAGAATAACTGCTGTTAGCATAGACACACACACACCATCTCTCTACACACACACACACACACACACACATGCTGTTCACCCTGAGGACTTCTCCTCCCACTCCTCTCTGCCTGCAGCCTTCCCTCAGGGATGGAGGAGCCCACTCACTTAAAGGGTGGGAGGTCACCATGACGACCACTTTGAGAGGCTCAGAGTGTGTGAGTGAGTGTGTGTGTGTGTGAGAGAGGAAAAACAAGCTGATAGCTTTTATCACCAGTTATAATACCAACAGCAGCTCCAGTATTTCACCCTGAGCCGTGAGCCTCGGCGGAGCAGAGCAGCCATGTTGTGAGATTTCAGCTTTAAACAGCCGAGTCGTTAAGTGTGAGCTGAGTCATGAATAACAGAGCGTCTGACAGTAACCAATTCTCAGCCTGTCAGCGAAGGGAACACGGTGCATTAAATGACCTTTTCATATTGGCCGGGGATGAGGAGAGCTTTTCACTCAGGCATAACTTAGTGCAGCCAGTTGGGGGGGGGGGGGGGGGGGGGGGTTTGAGAATGTGACCACAGATATGCTTACGGAGGTCTGAGCTCCCACTGAGACACGCAGACCTGAACGCACCACAGGTGGAGAGCAAGTGGGCGGAGCCTCGGTGTGCAGTGAAAAGGTCTAGATGTAAGCAGGTTTTATTTTTACCCCGGCCTCAGAGCTAAAGATATAAAGTCAGGTTTTTACTGTGTCAAGGAGGAAAGAGCCGACTTCTCCTCAGAGAGGAGGAGGAGGAGGAGGAGGAGATGAAGAAGAAGAAAACACACTTTCTCACTCATGTCCTGTGGATTTTAAAGATGCAGGAGGTGTTTTCTTCCTCTCCAGAGTTTTACAGACTCGAAACTTTGATTCTTTTTGTTTTGTTTTTATAAAAAATCCAACGATCAAATAAAAAAATGAGACAATTTAACATCTTTTAAAAAGACAGTGGAGTTTAATGAAGAGCTTTTCATTCATGTCTGTGAACTGAGTAAATTCAGTGATTGTTTTCCATTGAATATATATTATTGATCGTCTCTGTCCATTCTTCTTCTACTGTCGGAGGCTCCGGGTGAAAACAGTGGGAGAGATGTTTTTCTTCTTGTTTTCCATTAAAGATTCAAATAAAGTTTTTTTTCTTTACCCAGGAGTCTTTAGGATAAGAAAACACATTAAATATGGATTAACTCTTGTTGTGGGGGGAGACGGTTTAGCACCAAACAAACAGAGGTAACTCAGTTTTAAAGTGACAGTCGTGTCGTTGTTGGATCTAAATGTTTATTTGTCTCATATTTTGGTTTGTTTTAAACGTCTGACGATCACATGGTCTCAGGCTCCAACCGTCCTCTTACTTCCTGCGTTTCCTGCAGAACTTCTGATCCTTTTAGGACTTGGATGTGTCACAACTATTGATCCTGTCGATTGGGACCATTTTCATATCTGAGGTTATAAACTAGTTTCCCTGTGTATCCCCCCCCCTCTCCTCCTCCTCCCTCCCCCCACGTCTCCGGTCAGAGTTTATCTGGGACCAAACGTTCCACCTGCGACACTCGACAAAACCTGATCCATATTTTATGTGGAGTTTATTTTCTCTCTCCTCTGCCTCTGGTCGTACACTGTGCATCCATAATTGACTGTTCAGGTTGCTGCCTCCTGCACAACGTTAACAACCCCCCACCCCACCACCACCACAACTGCATTGTCTGTGTGGCAACGGCAAAGTGAATTTCTTCTGTCGAGTGGCTGCAACAAGAAGAACTTTTGAAAACAGAAACTACATCCTGTTCATGGGGCCAATCACTTCGGATGCACTGGGATGAAGCTCAGTGAGTCTGTGTTTGTGTCTGTGGCGTTGGAGCAGAGAGTTCAGGTCTGTGGGAGGGCCGGACAGTCAGGTATCGATCTGCTGCAGCCAGAGGCCTGCAGAGAACATCCCACACATCCTGAGGGGGAGCAGAGCGTCTTATAGTAATTGAGATGCTTGTGACCAGCTGGAGAGTCGTTGTGAGCTGCAGCGCCTCAGGGACACGGCAGCAGCTCAATGGTCTGACAGAGAGCGAGCGTGACTCTGTGAGAACAGTGGGACTTACAGAGACGAGGTTTTATGGATCAGACGCCGCGCGATAAACACATGGTCCTGTTGAGCTAAACACCACATCAGTAAACAGTATAACATGGTGTTTGATGGTAAAGTTCTGGTTTTAGGTTCAGAGTCCGGTCTCCAAAAATACTGTCCTCTGCTGAAAAGATCCACAGGAGTGTGAGACAGGAAGTGATTCTTATATAATGTCTTGCACAAAACAGGATTTTAAATGTGGAGGTCAGACAACAACGAGCGCTCCATGTGAGAGACTTGCTCTGAGTGACGGCACAGAAATGAAGACGTAGAGAATGAAGCTGCGTGTGTTGTGAGCATCGTGACATCCTGACATTCAACATCTCATTTATCTGGTTCAGACTTGGACTCTTCAACGATGCCGTTGGATTCGTCTCTGATCAGGAGCTTCAGCGTTAACATCACGTCGCCTCACTGCGGCTTTAGACAGCCAGGTTGGGAAATGTGTTATTATGTCGGTGAGTGTGTGTGTGTGTCTCACCTCTTCACACTGAAGTGGAGGACACCTCAGCTGGCACAGTTTCTTCCCGTTGACACAGCGGCACGACGAGCAGCCCTCCTCCCACTCTGATCCTGCCTGGTTCACACACACACACACACACACACACACACACACGATATTCATAGTCACTCTCCAGACTCCTAAAACACAGGTACTGTCACTGAGCTTCAGCAGCTTGTTCTTAATTTTTCCTTCATGCACATTCACATTAATACTGTTTCCTCTGAAGTTCTGGCTGTTACTCTGCAGAAACTAGAACACACACACACACTCACACTCACACACAGATACACACACTGTTATTATATATTCTGCGTCTGTGTTAGCTATGGGAATCATTAGCAGTGCTTTTACCGGTACAAAATCACCCACTTGGGAGTGCCTTTGTTGCTCACACTGAACCATTTGGCAAAATAATCATGAGGCAGTTGATTAGAAAATCGCAGAAGGTCTTTATATGGACATTAGTCATCTGCAGCCGACACACACACACACACACACACACACACACACAGAGGAAGACTGAGGGAGAAAGAGGATGAGGAGACTTAAAAGTCCTGTAAAGAAAGTAGAGGAGACGTGGAGAGCAAGGGATGAGAGGAGAGAGAAGGAAACAAGGAGTAGATGAAACAAGGAAGTGACAGGTCTGACGTGGGGGTGCATGGGGGGGTTACGACCTCTTGTCAGTGTATGATTAATTCTTATAATCCTATAATATCCCCTCCCTCATTAATAATTCCTGGCAGGCTTGCCCGGTCGCGGTCCGAGCTCCGGCATTTTTTCTACAGCACTTCCTGCATAATTGATGAGGCCGAGGGCTGGAGAGGCTTGGTGGTGTAATGTGGCCCGGGGGCACGTCACTCATCTTCTAATAGGCTGTTCACCAAGAGTAAATAACACAATGGAAGTGAATGGGGGGGGCGTAAACAACCACAAAGAGGCAGGGACAGCAGATGTCTAGTTACCTGTGTGTGTATATGTGTGTGTGTGTGTGTGTGTGTGTGTGTGTACCTGTCGTAGGACGCCCTGGTCACTGCAGGGGCAGAGGGCGGGGATCACACACCTGCCCTCCGTGTTGCGATAGAGCCCGTCCTGACACACGCAGCCCTCCACAGAGTGACTGCAGTTCACAGCAGCAGACGAGTAAATGTCCTGACAGCTCCTCTCACACAGCGGCTCCTCACCCCACCTCCTCCCCCTCCCCCTCCTCCACTGCTCCCCTCCGGGCAGGCTGCACAGGAGGAGGAGAGGGACAGGTAAGAGATGGTGGGATGATAAAGGGGGGAAATTGAAAAAATGGAGATGATGTGACGATGAATTGGAGGGGGGGGGGGGGGGGGGGGGGGACAGAAAATCTGTGCATTAGGAGGTTTAATATTAATCATCATGACACTTTATATTATTTCTTGTTCCCTCCTGCTGTGACATTTAACACTTTAAAACTTCGACATCACAGTCGACTGCACACGGACAGGACCTCCACCCAACAGACAGACAGATGTGGTTCTTCCACTTCTATCCACCCATCCTTTATCTGCCCTCCTCTCTCCACTCACCACAGTCGGGGGCCAGGCAGGCCGTGGTGCGGTGGTTGGGGCCCTCACACGGGGCCCCTCCGTACTGGCTGGGCTGCAGCACAGACCTGGTGGAGCTCTGCTGTCCAGTTCCACAGCTGGCTGAGCAGGGAGTCCACTGGGACCAGCTGGACCACGTACAGTCGACTGCAGGAGGAGGAGGAGGAGGAGGAGAAGGAGGAGAAGGAGGACGTCAGGGGAATATAAACCAACACTCACACTTTGACTTTCATTCACCGGCTGCTGTTTCAGTGCAGCAGGAAGACAATGTGCAGCAGCAGCAGCAGCAGCAGAGTAAGGGTTTATATCAAAGGTATTTAATATAAAGGTTTGGTTTCAGAGTTTAAAAGGTAAAAAGAGGGAAAAAGGTGAGAAAAAAAACACAGAGATAAATAAAATGTGACTAAAAGTCTCCTCGTGATCAGAGGCTGGAGTGGACAACAAATCCATAAACAACACCCAGGAGGTTCCTGTTGAACTCTGGGTAACAGACAGAGTCAGAGCTGATCACACGATGACAGATGAAACATCACAGAGCTCTTTAAGTCTCTGATGAGGACGTCAGTGGTTCAACTTCTTCTCTCTCTCTCTGCTGGTTGAAGATGTTACCTCATGTTTACGACACAGACCTCCTGCAGCCTGTGATCGATGTGACTGTCACTCAGGTATTTGAGCCAACTGCCGCCGCAGCTGTTGCCGACTAACTACAGATAGTTTGACGTCTCCATCAGATTATTGTTGCTGTAAAGACAGAGGCCACAGAGACGTGACGGAGCTTCACTCACCGTCACAGAGCTCTGAGGTGCAGTTGAACGCTCCACCGCCACACACACTGCAGACAGAAACAGATTATTATATCACCGACACCACGGTCGCCATCATCATGTCACACAATCGGGCCTGTATGGAACCACAGAAGAAGAAGATGAAATGACTTACGACACGTCTGCAGCGTGTCAGACGATCTGTTACAGTCGATATCATGGAGACGTTGAAATCCAACTCTCAAACACTTAGACTCAAACGTTAACTCGGAGGTGATTTGAGCAGCATTTTTAATTTCAAAATATCAGTGTCACATTAATTTGTGATCTCTTTCATCATAAATAAATCAGACTGGGATAAACCTGAGAGCGTTGTTGTTGTTGTTGTTGTTGTTCCCATAAACCTGTGTGTGTGTATTCTCTCATGGACACTTTGTTACGTCTGTGTTTATTTGGGTAAAACTGGACGGTCTTCACAGGACTTTCATTTGTTCTTCCTTCTCCTGAGAGACGAGACGTTCAACTCCTGTATAAAACTCCTCCTCCTGCATAAAAACGAAATCTCTTCTTCAAAATTCAGCAGCGGAGCTGAAAACACTGTGTCGCTGCTGCAGGAACAAAACAGGAAGTGGATAAGTGAACAATAATGATTCTGCTCCTACAGTTTATACTGAGATTAAAATGATGCATGTGGCGTTTTGAACTGAGCAGAGGCGTTTCAGAGACGCTGCGCTGGAAACTCATGTGATTCAGAAAACTAACCTGAAAGAGATTAATAAGTGTCTGGTCTAAAATAACAGGATATTAAAAAAAAAATAAAAGCAGCCATGTACTGTACAAAAAGAGGAAGATTAACGAGCGGCTCAAAGCAGCAGCGACAGGTCGTGTGATTTATTTCATTAAAATCATATTGTAAAGCAGATATTGCATTAGGCTCACATGATGCTGATCTAAACGAATCAATGCAGGAGGGAGCTCCACACACACACACACACACACACACACACCTATGACAATTAATCACAAGGTAAATTATTGTCTGTTTCATGTGGACGTTTAATCTACTCTCAATAACAGGAGCGTGCGCCGGGGAGGACACTTAGATTGATGAAGAAGCAGAGCCACCATGTTCTTTTCTACAAGGGATGAATGAACAGGTGCATTAATATGCAAGAGGAGCAAACGACACAGAGCAGGAAATAAAACAAACTCTGAAGCACCTGACTCAATAAAATATATTTAAATGAGTTCAGCCTGAGACCGAGTGAAAGTCAGGTTCAAGGTCAGGGACCGCGCGCAGCTCTAACTCTCTGCTTATTAAAAAGAAATGCATTCTTCATATTGCTCTCACCTCTGTGTCTCTGTGTCTCTGTGCAGGACGATGTTTATGAAGCAGACTTTCATTTCACCCCCCCCCACCCACCCTCCCCCTCCTTTTCAATTCCATTTCTTTTTTTATTCTGACAAAAACTCGCATGTTCACAGAAAAGCGTGAAGCTCAGTAAATCCAGTCCAACGCGTGGTCGACCATGTTTGTCATATCTGCTCCTGTCCCACTCCTAAAAGTCTAAAGGATTAGAGCCGTGCCCCCAGAATCAGTTCCTCTGCTTCGATTCAGAGGGTCGGAGTTTCTGATGCACAAATACAACATTTTCCTCACACACACACACACACACAGAGCTCCTCTGAAGGACCGCAGCCTCCTGGGGCCTGAATCTGGACGACACACAGTTTGGTGCAAACAGAGCTGGACCGTAACAGGATTATATTGATTCATTTGAGTTAATACTTTAGGACGATGTTTAAAACGATGTTTCCCTGAGGGTCTGTACTTCGTATTAACATGGGTCACAGAAGCTCCAGCTCATAAGTGTTTCGCGGTGTTTTTAGCATCCGATCTGGATCAAACCACTGTCTCTGTGAAGTCTGTAACGTCTGTGGAGCCTAGAAGCAGCAGCACAACTCATTTATTCAGCAGCAGCTGAGTGGGAGGAGCCTGTGGCACTGACAGAACCACTAACTGCTGCTAAGAAGCAGCTAACATTAGCACAATTACAGCCTGTGGCCTGTCTGAGAGGAGGAAGACGTCCCAGTGGACAGATGTTACAGATGTGGTGGTAGTTCACATCGTCAAAGATACAGAGACCACATATAAACACAAAGTCTGTGTGTATAGTCTGTGTAGTGTGTTACCAGGTGTTGCAGAGGTGCTGGACGACTGCTCCAGGTGGCAGCAGAGCTTCACTGGTCTCCAAACTGCTCATGTTGAAGATTTGATAACCGTCCGGCAGAGAGAGCGCCGAACAGGGACAGTCGGCATGGGACACACACGAGCCTCCGTTCATCACCTGAGAGGGACCCAGAGTCAGTGCTGCTGTGTGTGCACACACACACACACACAGACACGGATAGATACTGTAGATTTACACACCTGTCCAGGAGGGCAGGTACACCCAGGGGTGCAGGGTCCGGGTAAACACTGAGTGTGCGGCCACAGGTCCTCGCAGGTGTACGGACAGGTACCTGTACAGTCACTGAACACCTGCCCACTGGGACACTCTGTAACACACACACACACACACACACACACACACACACACATATATAAACATCCACTAAATCACACAGCGTCTCATATATATTTCAGTGTGTTTTTCTTCTCTGCATATTTCACAGTCTGTGTTTGCAAAACTGATCTGAGGTCTGCAGACACATCCGAGGTCGCACCTTTGACTGCACATCACTATAAATACACTGAGGGGGAAAACTCTTGTGTGTTGCTTGGTAACAACTTTATTTCACTATAAATGAGGAATTGTATGTAGTGTGTGTGTGAGTGTGTGTGTGAGTGTGTGTGTGTTACCAGGCAGGCAGCTGTTGGTGTTACAGACAGTGTGCTGTTCCAGTGGTCCGTCACAGGCCGTCCCACCAGGCTCTGGTTCTCTGAGGATCGTCTTGTTCCGCATCGACACCCCACCGCCACATGTGGCGCTGCACTCGCTCCAGGGCGACCAGTCACTCAGCAAACAACCCACTGCAGCGAGGGGGGGGGGGGCACAGAAGGAGGGAGGGTCAACAGTGTTAAAACTTTCCAAAGTCATATTTTCTTAGTTTTTGCCTGTGATGCACTTCCTCGTGCTCTATCTCATACCTGGACACAACGGCAGGTCACAGCTCTCCGTCTCCGTGGTGACAGCACAGGAAGGCCCGCCGTCTTTTTCCTGGCAGAGGCGTGTCCTCGTCTTCTGGCCACGCCCACAGGAAGTCGAGCAGGTGCTCCACGGGCTCCACGGCTCGTACACGGGGCAGGGAAGCTTGGTGCACACCAGTGTGCCGTTCTCACACACGCTGAGGACAGAGGCTGAGATTAAAAACCAGATCTCACACTCGGAGGAGAAGTCAAGAAGAGGACATGACGTCTGAAAGTTTTTCCACAAGTTCAAATTATTCTCATTTTCAACTTTCACTCAAACACAAACAAAGCTTCTTCTCACCAGGTGTTACAATCCACAGTGAGCTCCTCTTTAGGGATGAACTCCAGCGTCCCGTTGCCTGATGGGATACCGCAGCGACACTCTGTCACGGGGACACAGTGTCCATCCTGCAGCAGCTGTCCCTCAGGACACCGACAGCCTGAGACACCAGACGGTATTAGAAACCTGGACAGATGTTTCATCTGCATGAACCTCCTGTTTGTGTCTGTGTTTACCTGCGTGACACGCTCCTTGAAGACACTGAACGTGCTCCCACAGGTCGGTGCAGCTGCGAGGACACTGATTGGCACAGGTGTCCTGGTAGGTCCGCCCCCTGTCCTCACAGCGCTCACCTGAAACACAGGTAGTTACTGTTATTGCTGCTGCTAATGTGTTCTACTAGATGGCCCCGCCCACCCTGAGTCTGCCTCTGTGATGTAGAGAAGGTCTGGACCTGCCGCTGCCTTGTGAAAACAGAGTCTTGTACCTGGGCAGAGTCCCGTGTTGCAGCTCTGGCTCTGGGTCTGTTGGCTCTTGCAGTTGGGCCCCGGAGGAGTGGCCAGGGGCCACCTGAAGCGCTGCCTCACCCCCCCACTGCATGGGTCTGCACAGGCCGTCCAGGTGCTCCACACACTCCACTGACACAGATCTGTAAGAGCAGAAGAGTGATCATCGCTGTTATACAGATGATGAGAGCTGTAACAGCTGTAACTGTCGTCCTCTCCTCTGATGATCCTCATCATCCACAATCACACAAGTGTGTTTACAGTTTATGGACTTAATGTCAGAGCTCGTTGGAGATAATGAGATTTCTGACCTACACATTTGTTGTGTTTGTTCAGAGTAAATAAAACCTTTTGTTCTTCCTCACTCAGCAGCTCGATGATCTGGATCGTCTGTGATAAAGCACATGCAAATCAGGCCTAAGGTCGACTGGGCCACTTCCATTCAGATCCAAAGGGCAAGAGCTGAGGAGAAAGGAGGTCTGACAGGACTGAGCTCAGGATGAATCAATCGACTCCATACGTCCCCACGGTAACGCCAACTTTTAACTCTTCCTCCCCCTCAGATCCCTTTTCCGTTTCCGTTCCTCGTTTCTTTTCCTCAGAGCAGCAGCGACGCACAATCACACTTTTTCACCGTGGATACTGATTGCATTCATTTAAACCGTCTGCTGATGGTAATTATTAATCTGCGCCGGCAGCGCTGAAGTGACACACAATAAATATCCACAGGAAGAAAAACCAGCGGGAGCCCCGAGCCGCACTTTTTAGATTTTAATTAGAGATTCTGTGTGGTGAGAAACTTTGTTGTTTTTTTTCTGTTTACGATGCAACAAACCGATGATGGATTCACTCTGTGCAAAGACAAAAGCATTCATAATTGTTTCTGGTGCCAAAGAAGAGCAAATGAAAACCAGTGTGTGTTATGAAAGCTAGAGAGCAAAGTGAGGAACTTAAGGTGGTTTAACTAACGAACCTATTAACTAACAGATGTTATAAAGACAGACTGAAAAACCTGATTTTGACTTCTTACTTTATAATTAGGTTTTTAGTTTGGTTGTTTTCACTTCATTATTCTTAAATAAACAATTACAAACACATTTCTGCAGGATCAAGCGAATGCTTACTAACCAGTAATCCCAGTTATAAACACTGGTAATCTGCTGAATATCAAACCTGCATCGATACAGTAAATGAAAACTGCGTTAAAGCTTGTTTATAACTGTATATTTATGATTTGTAAATGTTAACAACTGAATTAATAATCTAGTTATAAAGTTTTTATTAGTCTTCTCTTCTTGTAAAGTGGCAGTGAATTAATATTTAACTGAATGATGATAAATAAAAAGACATGACATTGAGTTTTTAGCTGCACAGTTTGTGTCTCTGTTTAAGAACATTTTATTTGCTTTGTCTTCTTTAAAGTAAATTTGAAGATATCTATTCACATCTGTCACATCTGTTCACCTTCATTTTATTCAATTACTTTAATCTTGTATCTGTTTCACCTCCTCAGATGCGTTTGTTCTGACTCTTTGTCTGATGTAAAACTCTGAATTGTCTCCTTGACTCGTTGATTTTTAATCTACTCCTTTTGTCAAAACACAATTATCTCTGGAGTCATTTCATCACCACAGTCTCTGTCACACTCGCTCCGACCCGATCTGTAATTCATGTTTTTCTTCAGATGCCATGCTTGTCTGACTCCTCTGACTTGTTCACTGGGATGTCAGCGTCCCATTGTTGCAAGAAGCTGAGAAGAACTCAGGCCTGTTCATTATTCTCTCTCACTGTGGAGGAACTGGAGCTTGACGGAGGCAGAACTGAAAAGGAACCGACTCCATTTCCAGGCTCAGATAGTGAGTGAACCATTACCTCTGCAGATGTTAGCATCTGGACAGAGCCTCTCCTCCACCAGCGGGCCTGGACATTGGCTCAGCTCCTCCTCGCTAGAGACCGGCAGACCAGAATCCAGGTCCAAACAGGCCCGGAAACGCCTCTGGATAGAGACCAGCTTATCTCCGCTGATGAGTCCTGGTTGGAGGGGGGAGGAGGAGGAGGAGGAGGAGGAGGGCACACAGGGAGAGCAGGGAGTCCACTCTGACCACTCACTGACGATGACTGAAAGAGGGAGAGAAGGAGGAGTTCAGCAGGATGAAGGAGGAGCTGGAGAAGATTTTACTTCTCTGTTTGATTCTTACCTTCACACTCCCTCATGTCACACTGCAGAGACCCATCATGACAAAGGCTGAAGGAGCGAGCAGCCAAGAAACAGATGTTAGAGGTCATTCAGAATGAGACAGTGATGTAAGATCTATCCTACATTCATGCAGTCTTTGTTACAGCAGCTGGTGCAAAGTGGAAACATTTTCATTTCTTTCTAGTGGCTCGGCTCTGACCAGGTGCTGCAGCCTATGGTAACCGTGGCGCCCTGAGGGACGGTCACCGGCGTGGGTGGTTGTCCTGGAGCTCGGTGCTGCAGGTGGACGCAGCCACATTCATCTGGACGGACACAGGTACCGTTCTGCTGCAGGAGGCCCTGCAGGAGAGGAGAGCAGGACGTTTGGGTTCAGATGGTTTATTAATATGTTGACAACTGTACACACAAAGCATGAACTACATAGAAATCCATTGTTGTTACTGGTTTGTTCTCCACCTCTGCTCCATATATCATTACACCCCTCCGCCCCCCACCACTCTGTCTCTGCTGTGGGGGCACATCATCAGTCTATCAGAGAGGATTCTTCAGGTTCTTTGTAATAAATCAGAGCTGGAAGCTCAGAAACTGGGCCGAACAACATTATAAAATTGTCACCACGCCTCATATCAAAGTGATGTATTAACAACAATATGTAGCACAGAATATTCCACTTCCTGCAGTCACAGCAGAGACGGCGCTCTGCTCCGTCTCGTGCTCAGTCACTAGTCTAGATAAATAGGTTTGATTTGAGATCAGAGCTGCTGCTGCTGCTGGTGCTGCTGCTGCTGCTGCTGCTGCCTACTGGGCCGACAAGGACCTCGTTTAACGTTAATGAAAGTGATGTGGAGCAGTTTCCACAGACAGATTCATGTTGTCACTTCATAATCAGAAATAAATTTAAAAGCTCTGTGACATAAATATAGATTATAACAACTGTTAATGCCAGACACACAATTTCTTAATTGGGTCTAATCAAGAATGAGATCTAAATATAGATTGTGCACTGTCATGTGTCACAGTGTCACGCACATTTGATTAAACTTGAATCATCAGGATGAGTCACAGTTGTTCCCGTGAACCAGGGTGAATGAACACTGTTTACCTGTGGGCAGTAGCAGCCAGGTGTGCACTCCCTGACCCCTGAACACAGATCAGCCCGTCCCTGCAGAGCACACTGCTTCTCACAGGGAGCTCCACAGTCTGAGAACACGAACGGGGCTTCGCAGTCTACAAATAAAGACAGAGGATTGGTGGATTGGGGGGGGGGGCAGGAAATGACTGTAGTTCCTGGACATTATCATCATGTACACGTCTCACACACACACACACACACACACACTTCCTCACCGTCACATTGCCTTCGGCTGCAGGCCCTGCTCTGTGTTTCCACAGGAGTGCACTGTTGCCCCCTGGTGGCCGGGGAGAGAGCGACACGGTAACGCTGCTGCCTCTGAGACTCACAGGAGCACTGAGACCAGACGCTCCACTGAGACATGGGACATTCTGCAGAGATCAAATGTGTGAAACAAGCTTCTCAGTTCAGGATCATTCTCACTTTAACGTTTAACATGTTGAGTAAAGACGGGCCTGAGTCTTTATGTGTCAGGTTTCCACAACACAGGCATTAGCTTTCTTTGCAGTCAATGGATGTGATCAGAGCAGCATCAACAGCTGACGTGCAGTTAAAGCAGAGACAAGAATTCAGTTAGTGAACATGAAGATGTGACTCTAACAGTAATAAATAGACCAGTAATATCAGCTCAGCCACTTCACAATCAATAGAGCAGTTTAGCTTGGGCTTCATTTATAGGTTAGGCCTGGATCATATGTCTTCTTTATTAAATCACTGCAGCTCGAATCCTCAATAACTACATCATCTGTGGCTCTGTGGGCTGTTACAGGTATAAGCAACAGAACCTTCCTGTTAAAGCTTCTCTTTTGTATGAGCCTCTTCTTTCTCCCTGCGCCTCTGATCTCATGTTGGGATTTGCATACATCAGCTGATGAAGCCTTCACTGTTTTGTTTCCACTAATAACTAACACACTCCATCTGGTTGTTCACTGCAGCAACAATAAATGTACAAGTCAGGCTCCAGTTAATACCCCCCAACCCACTGAGCCGTGTCTGTCTGTCTGTACCTGGACAGGGTTGTTTATAACAGAGCTGCGTCTCCTCTCTGTTCCTCTCGGCCTCCTCCACCTCGGCCGGACACTCTGCATCTCCACCCTCCTCGCACACACACACCCTGCGCCGTGTGACCAACCCCGCACCGCAGCTCCGGGAACATGGTGACCATGGCGACCAGGGGCAAAGGTCATCTGGAGATGAGCAGAGAGAGATTTTCCAGGACTATGAATATTAACAGTGTGAATGATGCAGGTTTGAGTGTTGTGTATCTGTACAAACCCAGACAGGGAGCGGTGTGACACTCCTGGGTCTCTCTCTCTGGCCCGCTGCAGTCCGACCCGTTGTTTCGTGGCGGGGGGTTGATGCAGGCACGGGATCGAACTTGCGCCCCCTTCCCACAGGTCACTGAGCAGTCAGACCAAACTGACCAGGGGGTCCAGCCACCGTCCACTGACGAGGACAACAACAACAACAACAACAACAACAACACTCAGTCATTTGAATGAAGTCAAACACATCCAGAATCACTTCATTCACTCCGTCCAGCAGAAGAAACGCAGCGACCCACCTCTGCAGTCGATGTCTTGGCAGTAATCTCCCTCTGGGGTGCAGGTGCTGGAGGGGGTGAGGGTTGGGGGTGGGTGGTGGTGGGGATGGGGGGGCAGAATAAATGAGAAAGTCCAAACCCTTCACCAGGCAAACACTATTTTCATCTGTGTTCGCTTTCATCCATCTCACCATTGTTTACACTCCCCCTGCAGCCAGGTGTCCCCCACAGTGAGTTCCTGGTCGTCATGGAGACAGAGAGGCGGGCAAGGTCCCGGGTCACAGGATTTATGCTGGACTTCCTCAAACTGGCACACAGATCCCTCCGTCTCTGGGATCAGAGACCTGACGCACCAAGCAAACAGAAATAAAAACATAAGCTTAAGAGTAAACAGTGTGTGTGTGTGGGATTCTTCTTCCTCACCTGTATCTGGTTCTCTGGCCCCGCCCACAGGAGACGCTGCACGACGCCCAGCTGGACCAGGAGCTCCAGGTGCACGCGGCCTGGCAGCTGTGATTGGTGCAGAGCAGTTGTCCGTCAGTGCAGCTGCAGTTGTTGCAGTCCACCTGGTGCAGGCTGCCGGCCGCCCACACCTGTCCCACAGAGTCCACACAGTCGCACTGCCAGAGCTGCACACACATCCCATCCTGCTGCAGCTGACCTGGACACACACGCATCGGTTTCAGTTTTAATATCTATCATTGTTGCATTGAGTTCTATGGAAGCAGAAGCTCATATACATCAGGTTACAGGTGAGTGCACACAAGACTTTAAAGTGGATTCAGAGGTCACGATTCGTTTTGGATTAACAGCACACAGACAGACAACAACCATGGAGACACAATCAGACACACAAACATCTGCTTATCTGTTCAATACCAGAAGACCCAGGACCTTTAAGGGAGATTCACACACACACACACACACAGCAGCTTATCTGCTAATAATCCAGTAGCAGCCTCTGCACCTTTAGGGCAGCGACAGCCCGGCTGACATTCGGTGTTGCTCTGGCACTCGATGCCCTGCTGGAGGTCTGAGCACCGTTGTGGACACTGGTTGGCACACGACACGAACTCCTGGCCTGGGGGGCAACCTTTCTCATCTGACAACACACAAACAGAAGGTCAGGATTTCTCCCATGATGCTGACAGACATTTTCACGCCTCAACAAGAATGCTGATCACACGGTGCGTTTGACTTTTTCAACATGGACGTATCTGATAAAAACAAATCAGTGAGCACTCATCCATGTGTGTGTGTGTGTGTGTGTGTGTGTGTGTGAACATGCTGGATGTGTCTCACCACAGGGTTTGGTGTTGCAGGGTTTGACCTGGTTTTTCTCCCCTTCACACTTTTTCCCTCCGTTTTTGGGCGGAGGGCTGGAGCAGGAGCGAGTGCGGATGGAGCGGCCCCCACCACAGCGCTTATCACAGCGGGACCAGGGGCTCCACCGGGACCAGCCTCCATCCACTGCAGCATCCAGACACATAAACAAACATTACATCAACACAGACCAGTGCATAGCAACGATTCCACTTCTGACGGCTTGAAATGAGGAAAACAGGTCAGAAACTTTAATCAACATTCACTTTAACTACGATTCACAGTCCTGAGCTGTTCCCAGCACCACTCTGACCTCTGCAGGGCCGGATGTTACAGAAGCGCTGCTCCTGGTTCCCTCCCAGGATGTCCGAGCACCACGAGCCGTTGGTCCCGGGGCTCAGGAACGTTCGGATCCTGAGCTGCTGCCCCACTCCACAGGACCGTGAGCAGGCGCCCCACTCCCCCCACTCTGTCCACGAACAGTTCCTCCTCACGCACTCTGCTCCCTGACAATCCTCCCCTCCGTCTAAGAAACATCAGGAGAGACAAAACTGTTGAGTATCAGTGTTTGATTCCTGGATTAAAACTCCTGTTTGTGTTAATATTCAGCAAAACATTTGTTTACAGTATTTATGCGAACATCTAAATATTAATTAAAGTGAAAACTGGAAACAGAGCAAAAGCTGCAGAGATTAATGAATCATCAGATGGAGAATTTAATTCATAATGTACTCGGCCTCTTGTTTTCAGCTCTGGCTGTGTGTGTTATCTCTCTCTCTCACTACACACAAACACACACCAGCATTATCATTTTTTCAGGATGGTTTTATTCTTTGTTTTCATTCATCCCTCTTGTTGCAGCAGAATTTCTAGATAAAAATCAGAGTACATTGTTCAGCTGCTTCGCTCTGGGTTTGACTTGAATAAATTACGTTGCGCTACATATAAATTCACTACAGTACGGGCCGTCTGTGTTTTGATAACAACTTTGAAACAAATCTCTTGTGATGTCTGCGCTGATCTGTAAATAAAACAAAAAGTCCACCACCAAATCTCTGCTGCCGCCCGTGAGATAAGCGCGATGAAAATCATAAACCGAGCCACTTGCAAACAATCGAAAATCCCAAATAGCAAAGCAACAGATGTAATAAAATTCAGTTTGTGAAGAAAAGTGTTGCTGGTGGAGGAAGATCGTTACTTACAACACACGCTCTCTCAGGCTCTATGTATTCCTTTATGAGCAGATATCTTCAGCTGAAGGGCGTAAAAACTGTTATTAATGTGCACACAGACGCCTGATAGAAGCACAGAGCTCTACTATTAGTGCCTGGAGTATTCAACAGACTGATAACAGTTCCTTCTCTTCACTGTACTACATCCAAACCTGTGGCCTCTTCTTTGTAATTCCTGTAGCCTCATTATTTACCACGAGGTTTAGCCTGCAGCCTGAACGAGCTGATAAAGGAAAGACCTGAGCATCGAGCTCAGAGGTAAACAGGTTAAGATGAGAGAGCCGCTCATACCTGGACACTGAGGCAGGTTACAGGCCTTCTCCTGGTGAGAGCTTCCAGAGCAGGGAGGTTTCACACAGCGGCGGTGACGGGACTTTGTGGCCGGGTTCACAGCATCGGTGCAGGTTTTAGTGCACGGACTCCACGACGACCAGGGCGAGAAACCAGCATCCTCATCTGAACAAGACAGGTATTTAAGAGAGATTTTAAGGAAGCAATGTTTAGAGAAATGAGTGAGGAGATAAACACTGGTATCGAACATTAAAAGATAATTTACCTGGTAAAGATGGTTCTTCTGTTGGACCAACAATCACTGCCAAAAACATAGCTCCATTATTTAGTGTTGTGCATGAACAAGAATGGGTTGTATGTCAGTTATTTATAAAGGGTGGAGCCTAAAAAAGACAAAGAGATGCCTCCATGATTAACTGTGGGGTCTTGTACCTGGGCAGTCGGGGGCCTGGCAGTAGGTGGTTTCCTGACGTGGCCCCTGGCAGTCTCTGCCTCCATGGGCCGGGGCAGGATGAGTGCAACCTCTGGACCGGGTTTTCAGACCCAGACCTCCACAGGACAGTGAGCAGGGGCTCCAGGGGCCCCAGGGTGACAGGACCCCATCGACTGGACAGTGCTCCAAGGAGCAATTCCACCTGCCGTGTTCACAGCCGCTGCAAAAGGAAAGAAGAGGTGAGATGCCCTCCAAGGATCCAGCAGAAGAAGAATACTGTATTCTCTGCTCACCAAGTGCTGCAGTCATGGACCAGGTTGTCTCCAGACTGAAGCTCTGCTCCCTCAGAGATGTTGTAGAGGAGCAGAGATGAGACCGGTGTGACAGAGATGCTCTGCAACGACGCCAAGAAAGCTCTGTCGACCAGACACGGACACTCCTGAAACATAGAAACACTGTCTTTAACGTTCCTCTGATTTAACAGACATGAGTCCATCAGGACCTTTACATCTCAGGGCCTCACCTGTAAACAGGCTCCGTGGTGTTGGTAGGTGTGTGGAGGGCAGTGACATCCCTCCTCGCAGCCGTCTGAGTAGCAGCCCTCTCTGCCGCTGACCTGAGCGCAGCTGAACGGACAGCCTTCACCTCGCTCACACTCCCTGTACAGTCGACCTGGGGGGCAGCCCACCTCTGCACGAGGACACGACACCCGCACAGTGAGGCTGGTTCGAGATGTTCAGACACAGAAACATATTCTCCAGTAAGCAGGGACTCACCGAGGCAGACCTGGGTGTTGCACATCTTGCTCTGGCGACTGAGGCCGCTGCAGGGTGGAGAGCTGCAGACACGAGAGCGGGACTGTTGTCCTCCGCCACAGCTGACCGAGCATACCGACCACTTGGACCAGGGCAGCCACGGGCCGGTTGAGTCTGTGGATAGGACATGGAGACGTGGAGACAAAGGTGGACATAGAGAAAGACCAGAGACTGTATTGACCTGGAGCTTGTTATGATCTGAATCTTTATTATTCACAAACTCAAGATTCTCTATCAAAGGAAGGACCAAGCCTGAAGTTTCATCATCTCTGTTTCACTGAATGCATGTTTGGTTATCAGGCTGTACCTGTGCAGGGGTGTGTGTTGCAGTCTTTCTGCTGTTCACTGTCTCCTGCGCAGCCTCTTCCACCGCTCTGAGGAGACGGATTATCGCACTGTCGTCTCCTGAACTTGACTCCTCCTCCACAAGGACGCGAGCACTCGGTCCAGGCTCCCCATTGGCTCCAGCCGCCGTCAACATGGCAACCAGGGACTGATTGACAGTGCAGAACGCCGGCCTCACATGAACTGAGAAAAAAGAGAGAAAGATGATAAGATTCAAAAGATAAAAATGTAGCTGAATGTGATGTGATAAAGTGTTTGTGTGGTACCAGTTCTTGCAGTCACTGATGATACTCTCTCCTGGATTCACAAACTGCCAATCAGACGCACCAGGCCACACCCAGGATGAATTACTGGACTCTAACCCACCTGTCCAGAGAGGAAACCAAAGAGCCGGAACTAATCAATACCCAGAGACAAACATCTATTGATCAGACTGAGCCAATACTCTTTATCTGTGGACAAGTGAACACACTGCGGCTCTGACCAGCATCGGAGCTGTTGTGGTATTTGCAGCGACACTCCTCTCTGGCCACACACACTCCATCCTGCAGAACCATGTCACCTGGACAACCGCAGGTGGGGCTGCACCCGGGGGAGTCCAAACACACCGTGTCGCCATGGAGATCTGAGCAGGAGTGAGGACAGGGCTTCCCACAGGGCCACTCTTCCTGGCCTCCTCCGCAGTCTTCAGGAGACAAGAGGAGAATTAATACATGAGGTGGACTGAAGTGGACTGAAGTGGACTCTGAGGTCTCACATGACTTTACAGGTGGAGCGAACATGAAGACAAATGTCAAACTGGCCAGACTGGAGGAAACTGTAATCCTCCGAGAGGCTGAGGTCGAGCTCTGGTCCCCAGATGGACAGAGGTGTGGGTCGGGGTAACGAAACGAAAACAGAAGCTGTGGTGAAAAACTAATCAGGCCCTCGATGTGTGCTAATAAATTAAATACAGTCTTGGAGCAGAGTGATGGATGAACACCATTTGGACGGACTTCTCTGTGTTTCCAGTGCGCCGACCTTTCGCCGTATCGCGGCGCCTCGGCGTTCATCAGTAAAAAAAAACCCAGTTATCGTTCTGCGGGGGCTGGACAAGAGCAGAAACATGGGAGGGCAGAGAGAGTTCAGCCGAAGCAGGGAGTTCATTAATCTCCCCTCTCAGACAGCCATTTTCATTTCAACAGGCTCTTTGTCTCCGACTCGTCTGGTCTCCCAGGATTCACTGCTCTCGCTTTTCTCATTTCCATCCAGTAACCTCCCCTCCATCTAAGTGGGATGTGAGTGCTTTTTTCCCCCCCACACATACGTACGTCCACACACACAATTAATGTACAAATCCTTTATCACACTGACCTGAGCAGACAGTGCTGTTGTCATGGCAACCGCGCCTCTGCCTGCTCTCTCCGAGACAGGGCAGGCCGCCGAACCGCGCGGGAGGACTGTTACACTCCCTGGTGCGAGCGGACGATCCGGCGCAGGCGTCACAGTCCGACCAGGCGGACCAGGTGCTCCACGACCCGTGGACTTGAGAGAGAGGGGGGGGGGGAGAAATAAACCAAGGGAGAGCATGAGAGCTGCGAAGATGAGTTAGAAACGACAGTAAAGATGACGAAGAGCAGAAGCAGGAAAGAAAAAAGCCACAGCTTCAAGAAAACAAACATGATGAAAGACAGAGGAGAAACCGAGTGACCCGGTGTTTCCTCGTCTGTATCATCTCATCAGTGACCTCAGTTTCAACTGAGAGGTCTATGAGTAATGATCTATACTATAAGAACCGTCTCACCTGGACAGAAGGTGATAACGGGGCAGGGCTGTCTCTGGATCTGGACTGCGACCCCGTTGTGGACTTCCTGTTCCCCGGGGCAGCCTGCTCCTCCGGCCTTGGGCTCGGGACAACCACAGCTCCTGTAGCGGGACACCGACTCGGCCCCACAGGTCCTGGAGCAGGGAGTCCACTCGGACCACTGGCACCAGTCACCTGACACTGGAAAACACACAGCAGACCATTTATAGGTTTGTATCTTGATACATTGTTCATTCATCATGTAGAGATCTTACTCACCTGGGCAGGTGTGTCGAGTGCAGTTGAGCCTCCCGCCCTCACAGGTGCTGGAAGACAGGAAGCACAGCATCATAACCTGTTCTGTCCTGTAGTGTAAATGCATATAGATGATGATCTGTGTGTCTTTGTACTTCTGACCAGTTGTTACATCCATCGTGGGCTTTCGTTGTCTCTCCTGGTTCCAACCGGAGTCCAGTGCTGAGGTCCAGGCAGGGACACTCGTCTCTGTCCACACAGACCGTCCCGTTAGCAGACAGGACCTTCCCCTCTGTGCAGTAACAGCCTGGCTCACACGTCCACTCACAGTGCTGCAGGACAGGAAGGAAACCACCTTAACATCTTACTTTTATCCATAAAGAGGAATTACTGTTGCTGTGTCACTCACGGCCAGGTCGTCACAGGAGCGAGGGCAGGAGGGGCCACAGCTGCTGAATGCTGTGCCGGGAACCTGAGAGCATGGTGCGACTGAAAACACACAGAGTTACATGTTGTCAACACACCTGTGGAAAACACACACCACATGCACCTACAGTTTACACAGTCACACACACACACACACACACACATACCTGGACAATGGTCGGTGTTACAGGCTACAACCTCAGTCCCCAGACCCTCACAGTAATTTCCCTCCCCCTCTGGACTGGGACTGTCACACTCTCTCCTCCGGCTCCGAACACCCCCACCACAAGACTTGGTACAGTCCGTCCATTTACTCCACTGACCCCACCCACCGTCACCTGGAGAGACACATCATCAAGACAGAATTAAAAAACAGCTTCACGGCAAATATAGATGACAGATGGTAAAAACATGGATCAAACACCAGATGACAGTAAGCGAGTTCATACTCACGGTCACAGGGGGCACTGATGCAGACTTGGTCCTCTCTGTGAGGTCCCAGACAAGGCAGGCCACTCCCAGAGCGCTGGGGACTGGAACAGAACCGGTACCGAGACTGGAGACCTGCTCCACACGACACTGAGCACTGACCCCACGGAGTCCACTGAGACCACTGCCCGTCAACTAAAGAGAGTGTGTATAGTGACGGAGAGATACACTGAGGTAAAGACATGGACATTATGTTAATAGTAATCATAACAAAGATGATTTTTTTTTACCATTGCAGCTTCCTTGAGAGCAGTTCACCAGCCTCCCTGCTTCACACGTACTGAAATATAATAACACACCAGTTAAACCAAAACTTTATAACTTTATCTTTGATACCAACGAACAGAAACACATGCAGGTGGAGCTAAGGTTTAGTTTTACAGACCAGTTGTTGCAGTCTGTGGGGACGGTGTCTCCTGGTTTGTACTGTTCCCCATTCACGTCACAGCGACAGTCAGACTCCTGCACACACACACCGTCCTGGAAACACACAGAGGATCATGAACTATAAGGCTGTGATTCATGTATATGTCGTATCTACAGGTGTATAACCAGAAGACCCACCTGTTGGACTGTCCCCTGTGGACACTGGCAGCCAGGTGTGCAGTTCCTGCTCAGGTCCATCGTGAGGTCGGCGCAGGACACGGCCCCCCTCACACACTGCTTCCACTCCTGGCCCCGAGGACACAGTCGGCCCCCACCTGACACAGGAGAAGTAAACAAGCAGAAAACCTCAATGTGTGTCACGAGTCCTGCTGTCTTCATGAATATATTTAAAAGTCCTGTGAGGTGAGTGTGCGGTTCTCGCTGTACCACAGGGCTGGAGGTTACAGGCGCTGAACTGCTGGGCCGTGCCGTGGATTCGAATTGGACCGCGGGTTCGAGTCCTGTAACCTCCTCCACACGTTACCGAGCACTCTGACCATGAGCTCCACGGCTCCTTCACACCTGGGACACAACACAGCGGGGTTTTCTCATCTGTGCTTTGTTTTTGATATCTAATCATGCACACAGCTTTAAGTGTTTTCACAAACCAAAGCAGGGTTCGATGCTGCAGGTATCAATGCCGATTCTGTCTCCTTTGCAGGGACGACCCCCGAACGCCGGAGGAGGATTGGTTCCTGAGCGATATCTTCTTCTCACACCAACATCACATGTTCGACTGCAGCTGCTCCACTGGGTCCAGCTGCTCCAGCCACAGTCCACTGGGAAACACACAGACACACAGGTTAGAGAATCAAAGAGGCGATAAGACAAAGAGATGGTAAAAAAAACTGATCATAACGCTCTAACCAGAACAAGGAGACGTCCCACACTGCATTTCTCCATCAGCGCAGGTGCTGCAGGACACAAGAGCAGGTGATATGTGATTCATGGACGTTCTGATTTATCCCACGAGTAAACAGAGGTGTCATTTTTATAATATCAGCACCAGTTGTTGCAGGCGTCCACACGCAGCGTGGCACCAGCTGGGTACGTCTCCCCCTGATGGTAACACGGGCACTGGGCCAAGGCCACACAGCTGCCGTTCAGCAGGTAGAGGCCCAGGCCGCAGTAGCAGCCGTCGTAACAGGCCGTGGCGCACTGCACATCTGTGGAGGTCATGTCCAAACACACCCGTGGACACGCACCGCCGTGAGCCTCGCATTCAGCCGCCGTCATGTACACCATGCCGTCCGGACACTCGCCTGAGGACGAAACACCAGTGGTTATTATTATTAAGAATCATCACATGGCATTTATTGTTTCATGGGGTTGAGAGAAATCACCTGAGCAGGGGTGGGAGTTACAGTCTCTTGTCTGTATGTGTGGCCCAGGGCAGCTGCTGCCCCCATGCTGTGGGGAGGGGGAGTTGCAGAATCTCTGTCTGGTCTGGACTCCGGAGTCGCACTCGGATGAACACTGAGACCACGGAGACCAGTCTGACCAGCCGCCGTTCACTGGGAGGAGGACCGGACTAACATCAGCTTCTCATCTTAAACACGTTTCACTTCAGGCTGCAGAGACACTGAGGAGCTACAGACCTGGACAGTGAACAGTGTTGCACGGCTCCTGCTCCTCGCTGTCTCCATCACAGTCAGAGTGTGAGTGTGTGTGGTTGAATGAAGCGAGTGTGTTGTTGCAGCTGCGGAACCGTCGTCTGATTCCCACCTCGTCCACGAGGTTGAAACACGTCTTACTGCACTCGGACCAGCCGGTCCACTTCGTCCAAACGCCCTCTGGCAGCACTAAGCAGGAAAAGAGTGGAGTCATTACACAGCAGTAAGATGAGGAGTGATTTACAAAACTAAGAGGTGTAAGACAAAGAAGAGTTTTTTCGCAGCTCGGCTTCCTGTAATAGCTGCTCATGAAAAGCTTTAAACTGAACCGTGAACCTGAATACAAAATGTGTTGCTGCTGTGTTTGTAGAGTCTGAGCTGTTGTACCAGGGCGGCAGGGGGTGGAGCAGCTCCGGGCCTCAGTGGAGTCTCCTGGGCAGGGCTGGACTCTGACGGCTCCCGTCGGATTCACTGGAGACCTGAGGAGACAGGGTCAGGGTGTAAGATCCAGATTTAACAGGTGGTGTGTGAGCAGAGACAACAAACTGATATTATTATAGATATTACAGAAAATAAGAACAGGATTATTTTCTGAACTCAATTTAAGTTCATGTGTTGACTTCCATGCACTGTGGAGAAACAGGAAATGTTACAGTTGACTTAAACAGTTTCACCTGTAGCGATGCTGCAGCCCCAGACCACAGGTGGCATCACATGGTGACCACGATGACCAGGCTGACCACTGGCACCTGGCCACACAGCCGGAGGAGTCACAGATGACTCGTCCATCTCTGCACACACTGGAGGGGCAGGTCCACCACAATTTATTGTTTTAAAAAATGATCAAGAAATCAATAGCAAAAGGCTGAAGTCACATCCCAGTGGTGACAATATAAAACTAAACATGAAGAGCAGCCTGACACTCGTCATCGGAAAAGGACGGAGCTGTTTCACATGTCAGTCACGTCTTGTGTGGTTTAAGAAAGTAAAATTTCAAGTGAGTTAGCATTTCCTAAATGTCAGCCGGCTCGCTTCCAGAGTAAACACGCGTGTGTCTCTCACCATGTGGTGCACTGGTCCCTGCTGACTGTCTGTCCTGGCTTCAGTGTTTGGCCGTTCCACTGACAGACGCACAGACTGGCATTTACACACCTCCCCTCCTGAAGGTACAAACCACTGGGACAGCGACACCCTGGGAGGAAATAAAAAAAAAAAAATAAAAAAAAATACATAATTTATGTCTGAATCAGTGTTGACTATGAAAATATCACCTCCAGGTTTGTTGCTTATAAAAAGGCTTTTTGCTTTGTAGTCTGGATAATGTGGGTGAAATTGCCAACCCACTGAACCACAGTCTGAAATCAATTAAGAGACAATGAACCAGAGACGATTTCATTTGGCTGAGCATCCAGTGCAAGAGAGCGTTTAGCTTTTGGCAGCACAAAAACCCAAAACACCCAAATTCATCTCTAAAGTATGACACTGTAAATTATCTGTATGGGACTGAAAGGATAAACACTTTCTCTTGAGCTCATTTAAATGTTATGCTTTTTGCTTCTTTGCATGACAGTTTGCATTTATGTACAAACCACGTATGTATGTATATACAATATACTCCGTGCTCTTACCCATGATGCACTCTGCAGTGCAGTTGCTGGTGGAGCTGAGGTGTGAGCAGGTGGGAGGACAAGGCTCGACTCTTCCAGCCTGACAGTCTTCTTCAGTCACCAGCACCAGGCCGTTGATACAACCTGAACAACCAGTCAGTGTGTGTTAGTACGTGCACACAGGACTCAGGCTGGAGAGAAACAAGAGGACAGAGTCACCTGTCTGTGTGCCGATGTCCTTGGTGCAGGACTGGGTGTTGCAGCTCTGGCTCTGTCGGGTCATGCCCTCACAGTCCCGTCCATCATTCTTAGGAGGAGGAGCAGAGCAGGTTCTGTTCCTGTGTCTGACTCCGCCTCCACACCGAGCGTCACACTCCGACCACTCTGTCCACTCAGACCAATGACCATCGACTACAGAGGATGAGATTCAGAGACATCGGTGAATCAGATACTTCAGGAGCTTCTGTTTTTTCTATTTGACGTCAGGGTCAAAGACCAGACCTGGACACGCTCGAGGGAAACAGGCCCGGCTGTCAAACTGGGCTCCACCACAGGTCCCTCCAGGCAGAGCCTCCCTCAGGATGTCCCTCTGCCGAAACAAGGAGCCCAGACCACAGGACACGCTGCAGGCGCTCCAGGCTGTCCATGGAGACATGATGCAGTCCACTGGAGGAGAGGGACAAGGGTACAGAAATAAAAATAAAAGTGTATATGGTACACACGTTCCTGTTCGGTCTCATCACCAGTTCTGCAGCAGATTTACAACCTACCACAGTCTTTCTCATCTGAGCCGTCCACACAGTCCCAGTGCAGATCACACCTGCGGTCCAGGTGAACACACTCCCCACTGGTACAGACAAACTGCTTGGAGGAGCAGGGGCTTGGCACCAGGGGGCGCTGTGAGGTCACCACAGGTCTGGGTGTGGTGCCTGACGAGACAAAGCAACACCATAATAAAACTTATACAGCTACAATCCACAAACTGCGGCAGGTGTTTCAGGCTTTGTATGATGTTAACTGATGAATAAAAGGTGCTCATTGCATCAGTTTGTTTCTGTCCTCACTTTAGAGGCTAAAACCCTGGCACAATGGTGAAGAACTCCACTGTGGTACCTGTATAATCAATACTAACGATCAATTTTCTGTGTTTACTACGACTATAAAACTCTGACTCCTTGGTGTTGATGCGTACCACAGCGTTCCTCATCTGACCCGTCCAAACAGTCCTGTCTGCCGTCACACACCTGCGCAGAGTCCACGCAGCCAAACGACCGGCAAGCAAACTGGCCCTCCACGCAAAGCACTCTGGGTAAACCACCATCGTCTGGGGTTGTAGAGATCTGAGGGGCTGTAGATGATCAACTCTGTTAAGTAAAAGGACATACAAAAGCAGTCTGTCTGCAGGAGTAATAGTGAGGAACCTTTCGTGGTTTGGAGACCAGGCCGTCCAGAGTGAACAGTTGTAGTGATGTGCAGTCCAGGTTGACCTGTGATGAGCCCGGGGTGAATGGAGGGTTTGGTCCATTGGCCTGGTTAGAAAAAAACTGATCAGTGGTGAGGCCTTCAACTTTGCATTAAAAACAACAACAAGCAAAAGTGAGTTATAATCAATCGTACTCGGACTTGTGGTCTTTGGAAGTCCAGGTTCACCTGTGAGCCCTGATGTGGCCACTCCAGGGAGCCCACCCTGGGACCTGGTGGTGTGGAGGCCTGGGGCACCTGTTGTGCTGCTGCTGTGGAAACCTGGTGTCCCTGTGGAGAGGGTCTGGTTCTGCAGCCCTGGAAAACCTCTGGTTGGAGCAGTACCTGAGGATAAGGATGAAGAGAGAGACACATAAATGTGCAAAGTGAACACAGAGCAGGAAATGTGCGAGTATGAAGTTACAACATCCATCAGGTCTCACCACAGTTGATCTCATCAGAGTGGTCCTTGCAGTCCGGTCGTCCATCACAGAGCACAGAGACAGAGACGCACTGGTCACTGTGTCGGCATGCAAACTGTCCAGGGCTACAGCGATGCACTGTCACTTTCCCGCCACCAGAGGGAGATGAGGTCACACTGATGGGTGTCACCAGCTCATCTACAACAGGAGGATGAAGAGGAGGAGTTGATTCTTTACTGCCCAGGCAGAGATTAGATGGAAAAGTGGAAGTCCTGAGAATTGAAATCATTAACATTAGAAGTTTGTGTATTTCATTTTTCACCTCCTCTGCAGCCGAGGATCTCCACACGCAGGTAGAAGGTGTGTCTGAACTCCACAGGGATGATGCGCAGGTAGCGAGCTCTGACCAGACGATCGAGCCAGCGGGTGACAGGCGTCCTGCCCACCATCCGCACCTCGAACACCTGCACGGAAAACCAGAAGATACTTTACACATGCAATTAGACGTAATACAGAAGCCAGCAGATGTAAAATATGAGACCAGCCAATGACACATACCTTCGCAGGGCTGCCAGGCCTCCCAGTCTCAGTGTAATCTGTGAAGAGGCTGCTGTGCAGTGCAAAGGCCAGGCGGTATTTACTCAGGTAACCCCACATGCGTTGACTCCCCTGTGTCACCACCCCCGACACCCACATGGGCTCCAGGAAGTCCACCTGAAAGTACGGCTGAGCGTCTGAGGGCAGGGGGCTCCACCCAGGCTCCATAACCTGACTACACAGGAGATGATGGGAGTTGGTATTCAGACATTTAAAACAGAGATGTTGCTATAACGGTTTATAAATCCTTCAGCCCACTCACACGTTAGGGATGATGTTCAGTCGACCAGCATCAGCAGGGTTGTTCTCACGATGTGATGATGACGTCAGTTGACCATAACGAATCCTCCCATCCTCCAGACCAAGAGGGGAGGAGCAAACATCTGCAGAGGATCATGAGTTTTACCATCTTTCCTTCAAATACATCTGGCCTGTGGCAGTATTTTAATATTTTATGAGACATAATAAAAGAAAAACAAGTAATAAATCCACTCACCACGATATCCAGGACCACCAGCCTGTAAATACATAAAATAGTTATTTAAATCTGACATGCATCACAGCTTTGTCAAGTTTTGAGAAAGAAAATAACTTAAAGCGAGTTCATTTGCACCAGTGGCAGTAAAAGGAGCTGATTTTCCACTTTAACGTTTCCTTACTGTTGTTGTTTTTGCAGGATGAGTGACAGCAGCCATGGATGGAGTCCTGAGAGGTGAAGGAGTGGGTGTGTGGGGCCTGGGGATTTCCACAAAAGTGAAGAAGAGTTAACACGACACCTGAAATCCTGTTGGACACATTTACAAAAGAAAGACTAAAAGAAGAAAAAGAAAACAGAGGAACTACTAAGTTCTTGTGTTTTTTGTAGAAACAATAAAAATGTCCCTCCACCTGTCTGACTGGGTGGTGATGTTGTCGTGGGGGTGGCAGCCGATTTCATCCTCTCCTTTGGGACAGTGTGGGATCCCGTCACAGCGTTGTCCTGCCTCAATGCAGCCCCCCGGTGGAGGACAGGAGAACTGACCAGCGGGGCAGCTGCGTGGGCTGGTGGGGGTCGGGGAGGGCTGAGTGCCTGCAGGTCAGGAGAGCTTTGATTAGCTTTCTGTGACAAAGTCTGAATATAGAGAGCGTGCATGAAGAGGAGCTGAGGCTGCTCACCACAGTTTATCTCGTCTGAGCCGTCTCCACAGTCGTTGACTCCATCACACACCACTCCCAGAGGACCCGCGGGAACACAGCGGCCATTTCTGCACTGGAACTCCTTCGCTCTGCAGCCGCCCACAGGGGAGACAGGTGAGGGAGGCGTGGAGGTGGTCGACCAGCGAGTACCTGATGAGGAGGGGAGGAGGTTTTAGATCCAAAAATCACCAACAAACTGGGATTAAAAAAAAAAAAAAACATCTACAAACCATCACCACAGCCCATGATCTCAATTCGAAGGTAGATGCCGTTCTCAAAGTCGTGTGGCAGCAGGCGGACAAACTGAGCAGACACCATCCTGTCCAGTCTGCTCTCGGCAACCCCTCTGTCGTCATGGTTACCAAGGAAAACCTGCAGGGGAGAAACCAAAGTCTAAGTGGCCTTGAAAGTACACTGGTGGAGAGCTGCTCAGACATGTCTCGATGTGTGACCTTGGCTCTGGGCCGAGCGTCTGCGACCAGCTCTTTGTAAGTGTTCCACTGTCGACCGTCGGGACTGAACTGGAGGTAAAAGCTGGACACAAATGTCCCGAACACACCCCCGCCCTGGGTCAAGACACCTGCAGAGAGGAGGACAGAGAGGATTCAGTTTTATTAACGATGATAAATTGTGATACATGGTGCATATATATATTCATTCACACACAAGGCGCCTGCATGAAAACCTACCAGTGATGTTGTAAGGTGTGAGCAGGTTGATCTGCAGGTAGGGGCTCTGTGTGTTACTGCTGTGTCCCTCAGGGCTCCGCTGGGGGAGGTCCTTATATTCCTCAGGTTCGGGGCTCCAACCCTGTGGATTAAGGTTTTGCAGAATGCACCAATATAAACGATGCCAGGGATTAAAACAAAACTAAATGTTTGGGATCGCTTTATTCAAATCTTTAAACATATCACTGAGCCTGGTATATACAGCACCTGGAGGTCTCTGTGGGGGTCCCATCCATGCAGGCGAGCTGCTGCAGGGGGGTGACCAGGCTGCTGTGACGAGGCACTGAAACTAGATGCTGGCAGAGACTGGACACCCAGGGGAGACCAACACTCGTCTGAACAGAGAGGCAGAGGAGATCAGAGTCAGCGAAAACAGGTCCAATACTCAAACTCTGAACTGTTAAACTGCACAAACCTCCAGGAGGAAGTGGGTATGTGGGAACCAGGGGAGTGGTGCCTTCTGGTGGCTTGGAGGTGCCAGTGACAGGACTGAGTGTCACAGGGATGGTGTCATTTCCTCCTACATGCAGAGGTGTTGTAGTGCAGATTATCGTAATGATTCGCATTAAGGAACAGAAACTTATATTTGTTAAAGTGCACTTTTGAAAGAAAGAAAGAAAATAGCTGAGCAGCGGCTCCTCTTTGTAAAATCTGTCAAAGTGTAGATATCAGAGGAGAGTCGTGACACTACCTTGGCAGTAACAACACCTGTCTCCCTCTCCAGGCACCAGACTTTGTCCCTGTGCAAACAGAGGAACTTTCAACATTGAACTCAGTCAGTGTGCACCAGGCTGTTTACATGAGATAAGAGCGACACACATGCATTTAAGCCCAGATGATCCCGACATCAAACATAAACTGTGCATCCTATTTCAACACATCAGCCTTCTCACTGATATAAAAATAGGCCCATATGTACTGTGCACATTATGAATGCCTAAATACACACACACACACACACACTCTTACCTGTGGGCATCCAGTGACAGCGTATGGACAGTAGGGGGCACACTGCACCGTGAGGTTGGACAGACAGTGACAGAGCTGACAGTGGTGTGACCTCCATCTGTCGCCCACAACATGAGTCTGACCCTGGTACGCACACTCATCACAGGGGTCGGTCTGACACCTACACCCACACACACACACACACACACACACACACACAGGTGGTGAGGGAATGACAATCAGAGCGCCGAACACTGAGGTTGTTTCTGAGATGTATGAAGGTTTGTCAGAGATCATGAGATTTCTTGGAGGTGTAAGACAGTTTGACCCCCACCCTGAAATGTTGTCTCTAAAACAAAGACCTTCTGTCTACCTGAGCTCCTCTTCAAATGTGACATGTGTGATGGTCTCAGTGCGAGAAGTACAAAGGTCTAGGTAGTTCATTGTCATGTGAAAAGACCCCCTGAAGGTCAAAGGTCCCCAGATGTGAATAGCATCTTTATCTGATATGTGATTTGGAAGTGTCTCTGTTCTGTTGGGGATTTAAAGGGAAGAGCAAGAATCTGTTTCTTTGAGTTGATCTGCAAACCAGAACTCCCACACCTCGAGTGTGTCGCAATGTCTGGTCCTCAACTATTGTTGCTGTTGGCTATAGTTTGTTCACTTACTGTAAACTGGAATATTAATCAATCATTTCTAATAATGTCTTGTTGACACTTTAGTCTAGTGAAGGATCTGTTGTCAGATACCTATTGGGTCTTTAGTTATATGGTAAATTTCACTGGGTAACACTCACACACTTGACCTCTGAGTTGAATAGAAAAGATTGAGTATCATGTTCTGTAACCTCTGAATATCTTAAGAAGGTCACTGAGTGGTTTGTTAAGCTATATCTGCCATCCCTGAGCTAAGACTGATGTCAGATCTCGTCACAGCAGAGTTCAATTCTTAAAAGGCTTATATTCTTAATTACTGGTTAACTATTAATCCTCACCAGTATTCAATGGTAAAGTTATCTTTTAATAAATGGAGTCAGATTGAATAAATTAATGACTTTACTTTGATAAAACCTCATCTAAACACCGGAAGGACAGAATATGTGTTGGGGAGATAATAGATAAATGTCTCTAAATATTTCCTCCTCTACAGAGGAAAATCTGGAAGTTCTGATTTCTTCTGTTTTCATTCTGAGGCTCAACCAGAGGTCAGTGGCTTCATTTTTGGGAATCACAGTTTAGTGTAACAGTGACATCATCAGGAGAGGGCGACTTACCGACGAGCCTTCCTGTAAATTCCTCTGCACACTCTGCCGTCTCCGTGCTTCGTGGGGTTGTTCGGGCTGCGGAAAGACCACTGGACACTCTGGACACCGCAGGGCCCCAAACACTCCCCCCACTCAGACCATGATGACCACCCACAATGCACTATGGGGAGACAAAGACGAAGACTGTGAATGATCGCTCAGACTTTAGAGCAGGTGATTTGATACTGAGGGCCGCAGACTCACCTGAGCAGTCTGGGTTAGGCTGACACCTCTGAGGCCGTCCTCTCTCACACACACAAACTTCACAGTCCATTTTTATTTGCTGACCAGGCCAGTACTGCACACCTGCCACCTCACACACACACTCCTCTGGTAACACACACTGTTGAGTGTGGCTCATCACCTGGCCGTCCGGACACCAGCAGCCTGAGGGGGAGAAACATGGATCTCAGTACTGAACGAGTTGTTGACTTTCAAAGCAGAAAGCTTTTCCAGCTTCCTCCTGACTGACCGGAGAAACAGGGCTCAGTGGGGTCACAGCTCGTCCCACTGCTGATGTGGGCACAGGACATTGGACAAGGAGCGCAGCTGTGCCTCACCAGTCCAGTGGGACAACTGGTGTTGGCGCATCCATCATCAGGACAGGGCTCTGTTGTGGAAGAGGGAGGAAAATGGAGGAAACATCTTATTACCATCTTTCATTTGTAACAAAAACTAAAAAGAACAAAACAACTGAATCAGTGCGTTTTTTCAACCCGTCTCAGGAAACCGCTGCTGAACTTTTACAGATGCACACTCGATGTCCGTACTGATCTGCACCGAACACTGAAGACAGCTCAGAGCATCATCAGGACAGAGCCTCCACAGCTGGACTACATTTATTCAGAGCAGCCCACCTCCCGGACACTCTCTGCTGCCTTCTGGCAGGAGATTCAGATCACAAGAGGCCAAAACAAATCCGCTAAGGAGCAGTTTTTGCATCCATCAACCCCTCCCTTGACGAAACACATCATGCATTTGCACTCAGAAAGACTCTTAGACCAGATTCATTTATGGCACTACTGAAAGTCCTGCTGTTTTGTTTGCACACATGTCATTTAGTTTTGGTGTTAATTTTTATTTGTTTTCATTCTTACTGATTTCCAGGGCGAGGCTGGACGACCCAGGGAGCTCAGAACAGTCTCGGCCTCCGTAGCGAGGAGGGACGCAGCCTCGGTGTCGCACCTGAACTCCTCCACAACCGCTGGAGCAGTTGGACCAGCTCACCCAGGGCAGCCACTGACCGTCCACTGGAGGGGGGGGGGGGGGGGGTCAGATCACACCTCAGACAAGTACACATTTGAGCTTATTCTCATTCAAATATATTTTTTCTTCCAGCTCTTTACCTGGACAGGTGGTGTTGAAGCACTGCTGCCTCTGGACATCCTGCCCCCGACAGCGGCGCAGTGGGTCTCCTGGAGGGCAGCTCCTCTGCCGGGTCATGGTGCCTGTCCCACAGGAGGAGCTGCAGGGGCTCCAGGGACCCCAGGAGCTCCAGGATCTACAACCCTGCTCATCTGAGGGGTCTCCAAGTGGTGCCAGAGAGGAGTCTGGGCAGTCTGCCACACCATTACACACCTGGAAACAGGATTAATCAAAGATACCTGAGGTACAGTGTATCTAAGTCAACATTTCTGATCTTTTATGAACCTGGAAAGTCTGAAACATCTCACACAGTTCAAACTAGATGTGATACTTAGTCAATGATCAAAAAGCAGAAACCCAGCACCTACCATGTTGAAGGGGATACAGAGTCCATCCATACAGGTGTATTCATGGCAGGGCACAGTGGTGTTTCTGCTGCCAGGGGGCGCTGGTGTGACAGTTTTATCTGAACACAGAGAAAAATGTAATTAAAAGTCCACATTGACTTACGTTTCGCTCATTTCTTTCATCTTTCTATATCCTTCATTTCATCTTTTTCTACTTATCTCATGAGAACTCACCACACACCAGCTCATCCTCTCCCCGTGGACAGTCTGGGACACTGTTGCAGACTTGAGACATGTTCACACAGGTGCGGTTGTCACAGGAGAAGCTGCCTGGACAGGGAGGTATCTTGGTGGAGCCTGAAGAAAACACAAAGGAATGTTTTCATCTTCTGCGACCTGATGAATAAATAAACTCTGATTCTCTCGATGCTCCACATATTTATAGACTGAACCCACCGCAGTTGTCTACGCTCTCGTCTGAGGCGTCCCTGCAGTGTGGAGTCCCATCACAGAGGTGCTGGTGGTCAACACACTGGTCTCCGCTGAGACACTGCACCTGTCCGGGCCCACAGGGGGCGGTGCACTGCTGCTCATCACTCCCGTCCATACAGTCTGTCTCCCCGTCACACCTCCAGGCCTGAGGCACACACTGCCCCCCAGTGGAGCAGCTGAACTCATAGGACCTACAAGCTGGAGAAACAGAGCACTGTGAGAAACCAGTGGGACAACTCTTCACCTGGATCTGTGCAACACGACTTTTACCTGGGGTGGGTGCAGTCGGGGTGATGTGAGGGGGTGACGGTGTACCAACCACAGCAGAGCACACGGTCCTGTTCTCATCCTCTCCTCCTGGACAGTCAGACGTTCCATCACAGAGCTTAGTGATGGGGACACATGTCCCATCACTGCAGGCGAACTGGTCGGGAGCACAAGTCACTGCCGAGAAAAAGAGCCCGACGCAAGTTCAAAATTCATCTTCAAGAGCAAATAAGAGTATTAAACTGGTTTGTTGTTATTGTTTGTACCTTTACTTGGACAGACAGCTTCATCTGTTCCAGAGGGACAGTCTCTGTGTCCGTCACACACTCTGTCTGCAGGGACACACTTGTCCCCAGGGCACTGAAACTCCCCTGCTGCACACACACACCTGAAACCACAACACGAGATAATAATAACCACGTCACACAGTCTAGACAACAGGAAGTTGACTTTCAGAATAAGACAATGTCAAAATCAGTGATTTTTTTTTTATTGCAAAAGCAAAACAAACTCAGCAAAGCTGAACACACACCCCCTCTCATCACTGAGGTCTCCACAGTCGTCGTGTCCATCACAGCGGTGGAGGTAGAGTATGCAGCGTCCTCCAGCGCACATGAACTCCCCTTTGTCACACACCACACCACAGTCTGGAGCAAACACAGGAAACAACACAACAACATAACACAGGTTATTACAAAAACACCGTCCTGATCATTAGACATGTTTTGCTCAAGTGACTGATCACCTTGTTCATCAGACCCATCAGCGAAGCCACAGTCCAGCCGTCCGTCACACACACGACTGGCCGGCAGACACTTCCCGCTGGCGCATTGAAACTCCCCTGGAGGACACAGCGGCGTCGGGGTGGCAGGTCCACAGAACTCCTCGTCCGACTGGTCGACACAGTCTGGGTGGCCGTCACATCGCAGAGCCAGGTTCAGACATGGTCCACTGCAAACAGTCGATGCTAAATCACCCAGCTTCTTTCACAAATTATATCACAGGAGAAGAACGAGTGCAAATCCTGAACAGAAGACGACAGTCACCATACCAACCCTGGAGCCTTATCTTATTCATAAACACCTTTATTCACTCTTGTAAACAACCTGCAGTGAGTCTGGTTTCACCTTGGTGTACTGGTGCAGCGGAACTGGTCCGGAGCGCAGGTGTACGGACAGAGTTCGTCTGAGCCATCGCCACAGTCGTCCTCGTTGTCACACACCCACTGAGAGGGGATGCAACGGCCCCGCGCACAGGTAAACTCTGACTCCAGACAGGGAGGGGAGGGGGGAGGGCAGGCCACACCCTCACACTGCCACACACCTGCCTCACAGGAACTAAACACACAAGGAAGACAGAGCGATTAAAAACTGGATATCAATGTAGTTTCAGGAGGATTTCAGATTTTTTTTAATTTGGACTGACCAGTTCTGGCAGTTCTGAGTGATGATGGTTCCAGGTGGAAACATGGAGCCGTCCCACTCACATGGACACTCAGTGGGAGCAACACATCTGTCTCCTATAGGACAGACAACAAGCTGACACATGTTGGGCATGCCTTTCAACAGCTGTGCAAGTTTCAGACATTTAGTTGGAGAATATATTACAGGAAACTTTGTCCAGATCCAAAAACTATCAGTTTTCATCCCCACGGCTCCAACACTCAGCTGGCTGACCTGTCATCAGTTGATTCTGACTCAGTTTTGGATTATTGCAGTAATCTGTTTGTTTTTTTTTACCATGTTGGACAGTGCCTGCAGGACAGAAGCAGCCCTCCACACAGGACAGGACGCCACACTGGGAGTGTGGACTCTGCCGAACACTGGGACAAGAGAGAGAGCAAGCTGGACCACAGGGGTCATACACCAGCCCGTTCTCACACTGCAGAGCTGAGGGAAACAGAACATGGAATTAAAGACACAAAAACAAAAATATGATCAGTCAAGACTCAAGGTGTGTGTGATAAGATCCAGTGTGTGTGTGTGTAACATACGACAGAGCTCCTGAGACCTCCAGCGGATGTAAACCCCTCGACGGTTACACTCCTCAGCGTAGGCGGCGATGGCTGTGCAGAGACACTCACAGTCCCCACCTGAGTCACAGCTACAAGACACAAACACACACAGGGTATGCCTGTGAGAACAAATCTCAAGACAAACAACAACATTAGGAATGTGCTGTATTTTAGGTGGAGTTCATGTTTGTGCACCAGCAGGTTTCTGAAAGACACATATGAACGTTTCAAGCACCAGGATGAGGAACGACACAGGTCTGTGGTCTGACTTGAATGATCCTACTTGGTGCCAGTAAAAAATGCACTGACCTAAGTCAGTCAGTGTCCTCTGGGCTCCTGGAGGTTATGAACATTTCTAACATCAACACATTAATCCAAGTGTTTCTGTTGGTGCAGGTACAGTATGTGGGTCTTTTCCTTTACAGGAGTTTAACAACCAGATACATGTCCACTCACCCACAGGCATCAAAGACACACCAGTCATAATACTGCTGGAAGGGCACCTCAGCGTGGCACTGAGAGAAGAGCTCCTGGGTCAGGACTGCACACCTTTTCCTGGCCCATGTCATTCTGTGTGGGTTCAGCTGAACACAACACAAAGAGAGAGAAGTATATAGGATGAAGCAATAGACAGAATACATACCATCAACACTCGATCTGCAGCAGTGTCCCTGCAGGTGCACGTGTCTGCATTGAACTCACAGAACAAGGGTCTCGGAGGTCCTGATCGGCCACGTCGGGGCAGGAGGGGCTGACCTTCCAGGAGTTTCCAAACAGCTCGGCTGTGGACTCCACGATGCCCTGACGTGTAGTGAAGTCATTCTCCGTATCCCCATCGAAGTTACCGCACAGGCCGCCGACCCGACCGCGCAGAGTCGCAGCCAGACGCACATACACACGCATCCCTGAAAGATAAGGTGGCATGACAACAAGACTCTAAATATCAACAATATTAATAGATAAAGTTCAGGGTCTAGCTATAAAAACTTACCCCCGTCCCAGAGCAGAGTGACCCCGAGTCGGGAGGAGAGGGACACGAACATCCCGGCTCTCTCCAGAGTCAGACCGCTGCCACTGTAGGACTTTGGCAGTGTGACTGGCATCCCGTTTACTGTCACAGCTTTACCTAAAGGACAGAGACGACACAGCTCTTCTCAAACAACTTAAAACAAACTCCATGGTGCCGATGAACCCGAGCTCCCCTCGACACCGACCTCTCAGCAGGTGGATGACGGTGTTTCCCAGACTGAGGGTGACTGACTTTGTGCAGGTGACCCCGGTGCTGCCGCAGGGCACGTTCTCCGCCGTGACGCTGAACAAACCACTGGTTTCCCTCGCCAACACGTACTGGCAGTCGCCCAGGAACGAGTAACAGCGGCCATCAAATGTCACGTAGTGTGGGTCTCCTGTTGCCACGCACACACCAGCACAAGCAGACTGGCTGCAGTGCCAGCGTCGCTGCTTACACACACTGCAGCAGAGAGGGAAGGAGGCGTAAGATAAAGAAATAATGAACTGATGCGATGCAAAGAGATAACTGCATACATTACCATGTGTTACAGTCCTTAGTGATGGTGTCATTGCTGTAGTAAAGTCGGCCATTATGGTGACATGGACACTCATCTGGCAGAACACAGCGATCACCCTGAAGTAAACATGAAAACAATGATGGAAACTGTAAGATACAACATCTCTGCAACACTGCAAAGCAAAAAGAGTCTAAAAACATTAACTGCACTTGTGTTTTTCCTCCTGTTCAAAGTCACAGTTTTGTGAAAATCATCTGCAGCATTTGACATTTCAAACAAATGCTCTGGGCACACTCAGAGAGCTAAATTTGAGCTTTCACTCACTAGTAGGACAGTTCCCTGGGGACAGACGCAGCCAGACAGAGGCTCTTTGCAGCCTGACTGCCCAACAATGGAGCCCCCCTGCTGTTGGCCGGGGGTGTCCAGGCTGGAGCAGGTGAGGAGGCAGGAGCGTGGAGAGTAGATCAGAGAGCCAGGACATGGGTTCACCTCCTCACAGTGCTCCTGAGTGCAGTTAAAAAGCCCCTGTTCACACACACTGCAGAGGGAAGATGAGAGTGAGCAGAGTCAGCCAGCTAAAAACTCCTTTGTATTAACATCAACCAAAGTGGAACAACATCCAGCCATGTGTGCTCAAGTTGGCCCAAACGTTACATAAGTGTAGTGTTGAGCAAGCTGCTAAATCTCTGATGAGTTTACGATGCAGCAATAAATTTTCATTTGACAGTTGCTAAACTCTAAACAGTAGCTATAAAAGAAATGAAGCAACAGCAACATGTGCCACAGGTGTCACAAGCCAAGCTTTGTCATTCAAGCACCACATGTTAACACACGTCAGTGTAATAAATATCTGAAAAAATCAGACGTCTCCACAGCAGTTCATCAGGTCAAAGGTCGGTGTGCAGGAACAGGACAATTACATACCAAATAAAAAGGAAATTAAGGTCACTGAGATAGACACATATATATATATAATCTGGCTGTGACAAACCTAACGCCGGTCTAGTGACACCACAGTAACTCAGTGTGATGATCTCTGCAGGTTTGTGGTGAAGAGATGCAATGAAATCAACCTATCCTGAAGCAGGGAGCAGGAACATAGAGCGATTTCATTAGAGCCCTCACACCACCACAGACTCACACAGGCACTTCCAGTCATTTAAACACACGTCAGAGTCTTTTCTTTTGGACACAGACTGCGTGACGTCAGGCACTGATTTCTGAGGAGGCGGTTCAACTGTCGCCATCTTGGCTGGGCCTAATCCACACCAGTGGTGGGTGTGTGTGGCGCTGAGGTTTAGTGCTAATAACTGTGTCTTCAGCTTCATTAGCACAGCTGAGCATTTTGGTTCAAGGCCAATTCATGTGCTGGCTAAGTAGCTAGCCAATGAGCTAAGCTAACACCTGCTGAAAAGCACTCACCTCAAAATAAAACGGATCCAGCCCCAAGTGGCCATTAGTGGAACTGCAGGTGAAGTCTGCTGCACTGATATTGCTGCTTGTTAGTCATCTCAACAAACTTTCCAATGCTAACAGGCCAATGTAGACAAATAACAACACAGAACTGTGTATTTCAGAGACTTAACAGTTTATCTGAGTGGCTTTAGTCACCCCGTGACATCTAGGCTCATTCAAGCAGCACCACGCTTGTGAAACTGTGCCAAGAGATTAAACTGGAGGTGCATCAAAGCTGATGGTGGAGAAAACATGTTGACTCACTCTGATATTTTATCACAACCACCACATGATATCAGCAGCACGTAGATAACCATAACAGGAAGAAGGTCCACTTTTTATGACACGCTGTAAAATATCATCATTCAGAGTACTGGGCCACGGAAAGGTTGTACTGAATTCACCTCCACCACCGTCATGTTTTCTTTTGACAGCTTTAGTAGGTCTGCCCGCCGCTGTTGCAACAGTATTGCGTCTGTGCAGCGCTGTTAAAATTTAACCTGAGAGAAAACGACCATCAAAAGATGATTCTGCAAAATGAGCTGAAGAAAACTTTCCATCGTGGTTTTAGCTTTTAGAGTTCAGTGACCTGAGTTTGATCACATCTCCAGATTCATGGGTATTTTAAACATTAGCACATGAACACCATCAAAATATTTTCATACCATGTGTTGCAGTTGTTGTGGACAACAGCCCCAGGCTGATACGTCTTGTCTTCCTGCACACATGGGCACATGTTGATGGGCACACACTGGCTCTGGTAGTCCAGCACCAGTCCTGGTGGGCACTGACAACCAGGAACACACATCCTGAGGTCCGACCCACTATGTCCATCATCGCAACCCTGCCGCAGGTCTGAACAGGAGCTCCCGCATGCACGACCACACTCCTGGTGCACCTGGCCCCCTGAACACTGGACAGCTGAAGAGACAACACAAAGGTAAATCAGCTCTGAGACATCCTCCATCACTTAGCCAGTGACCTTCCTACTTACAACAGAAGGTATGATTGCGCCACTGGACAGCGACGCCCTCCTGAGCGCAGCGTCGGGCATAGGCGGTGAGGACGGTGCAGTGACAGGTCTTCTGTGGAGCGCAGCCACAAACCTCCGACAGACAGAGACGGAAATAGGGCTCCCTCTCCACCACGTCATGACACACCTGACAGATCACAGGGGGAGACAGATGAGGACGAACTCCCTCCTAAGACAGCAGGACATTTACACACACACACACACACACACACACACACTCTCACTCTACCTGGAAGACAGGGCTGTGGATGACGGAGCACACTGTCTCTGCGTAGTACCTCCTCTGGGTGTAGGTGGTGCAGGCGTCCGGTGGAGATCCTCCGGGGAGGCTGCAGCGCTCCGATGTGAATTTCCCTGCGAAGGACGACACGCTGTTCTCTACGTCTCCCTCCGGGGTGGTGAAGTCATCGTGCTGGTTCCAGGTCAGTGTTCCACACAGGCCACGCACCTCGAATACAAATTTAACACTAATTTACGGTCACTTTCTCCTCCTGCTCCTGTGGTTCAGTTTAGTGCAGCGTGATTAAAAAATGGCACAAGAACCACTGAACCCTACAAAGTGAGGACGATCACCTTGTTTGCAAACCCAGGTTGCAAAGTGATGAGGGCTAAGGGGCCATCGAGGTGCCAGAGCAGCTGGGCTCCAAAAGCCTGGATGAGGAGAAACAAAGAGGAGGCCCTGCGCACGACCAGGTCTCCTGTGACCACAGGCAGCACCTCCCTCTGGCCGTTCAGCGTCACGGTGCCTGGAAGCAACAACATCAACATCAACAGTTTTATGATCATGTATTTTATTAAATATTTCTTGTTCTGTATGAAATTCTTTCCTGCAAAAGTCTTAGTGATTTGACAACTTTAAAGTTTAATGACTCTCGATTTGTTGGGAATAAAACCTTGACATACTTTCAGCTTTTGATCGGCTGCCCATTGAACAGACATGGAGCAATGTTAGCACTGATCTGCAATATTCACTCACTCACTAATGAGCAGAGTAAACAAAAACAAGAAAGTTGTTTGGTGCAAAATCAAAACGAAGGAGACGCGATGGAGAGTTTCACTAACTCACCAGTGTCTGTGATGGTGACTGTAGTGCGAAGTGCTGTGACTGATATCTCTCTTAGACAACCCAGGCCTCCTCCTCCTCCTCCTCCTCCTCCTCCTCCTGCCGTACACTCCCCACAGCGCACCTTCACCACCAGCTTCCTGTCAACAAAGTCCTGAACACACACACAGCTTCAGGTCAAAGGGGAAGTGGATATGACACAAACACACCTCATGGTCCATGTGACAGAGTCTGTGGTCGCATCTGATGTCTCACCTCCACTGCAGTGAAGGGACAGTCTCCGCACTGTAGTGAATACCTCTTCTTATCAAAGGTGGTCACCTGTAGCGCCCCCATCAGGCTGCACTGGGCTGCACACTTCTCCCAGTGCACTGCCACTGGCCTGCTCGGCACACACTGGGAAGGTTGGGGGTGTCAAAGGAAGCAAAGGTTGGCGTTTAAGGGAAAACGGACATAAACTGGATGTAGAAAAAACAACCAGACAAACACCAATACACACCAGGTGTTGCATCTCTGCTGTATCCTGTCTCCTGACTGGTAGCTGCGTCTGCGGTGGAAACAAGGACAGTCGTCTCTTTTCAGACAGAGTCCCTGGTGCAGGTAGAGGCCTGGTGGACACTCGCAGCCCCCGACACATTCCTCCCTGCACTGGCCGACGGCTGCTGCAGGCCCTGGAGGTTGCGGAGAGGCACAGCTGGGGGGGCAGGAGGAGATGCAGTCAGAAAACACCTGACCTCTGGGACAGACACGACCTGGAGAGACAGTGAGACAGTGAAGCAAAGGGTTATCAGACAATAACACAATGAGTGTGTGTCATGTGTTAAGTTTTGATCTTCTTACCACACAGCGTGGCCGTTCTCCACATGATGATGACATGCTGCTGGGCACACTCTCGGGCGTAGCTCGCCAGGGTGTCACACACCGCCCCCTCCCTCTCTTTGGGCGGCAGGCTGCAGTACAGGAAGAGACAGGTGTCGATGTACGCTGCCGGGTCCACCTGAAACACACAGACACACACACTTTAACTTCACACACAGTCAATCTGCAGTTATAACATGCACAAGTCAGACAAGTCCAAATCCTGTGCAGCAGAGAAACACAGTACTGATTATAGATAAGTATCATATTTACTGCAAACTCATATCAGTATAACAGTGACAAATGGAGCCAGAGAGAAATAATCATGGCTAACGTTAGATACGAGTCTCTGAATAAATTCCTAATAACCACAATTTTGTTACTCATTCATTTATTTGATTGTATCATCATAAAATGATTTCTGCGTAACTCCTCTAACAGCTGATATCAGATCAATAATTAACTCTGAGGAGCTTTTTGATTTGCAGCCCATTACACAAATTTACAGGCTCGGCTTTGAAACAAATTAGATGAAAGAGTGTCTGCAGGACAATGGCCTCTGGTGAGTTAACAAACAGAGGTGGGTGGGTGGGTGGGTGTGGGAAGCACTGGGGTGTCTGACCTGGGGGTGGCAGTGTTTGAAGGGGTTTTCCAGCAGTCGATGGCAAATGGATTCTGCCTGTCGACGCAGAGCAGGATCGCCTGAGATGTCACAGCTGTGACCGAGCTCAGCCGCATCACTGCAGCCCTGAAGAGAGAGAGAGAGAGAGAGACAGTGAGACTCTGTCACTGAGGCTGCCGCTCAAAAATCAGTTCTGTCTTTTATCACCTCTTCTACAACCTGATGAAGCCTTAAAACGAGGGTCGCTTTCACAATGTGTCAGAAACACATGAAATACAAGAATGAATACATGACTTACTTCACTCTGCTGGTCGGGAACTTTCCATGAGTTGCCGAAGCTGGCGGCGAACTGAGACACGGTTCCTCCCATTGTGGTAAAATCATCTACGAGAGAGAAACCAACACACTGTTACATCTGGCAAACAGGGACGAGAGTTGAACCCAGATTACGCTTCCCAGTCAGTCTCCCAAAAATCTATAATAGCCTGAAAACTAATGAACCCAAACCACATTTTATCTTATGAGATAACGACAGGATGAAAAATTATTTCAACTTGGGCTTTTGCTGGTGTTTCTGTGAGTCTCTTACCATCGGCGTTGTTGTTGTAGACTCCACACAGCCCCCTGGTGGCTGCCAGGTGCTCGGCGGTCACTGTCAGGTAGACTGTGTTGGCCAAGTCAAACTTCACTTTCACACCCAGACCGCTCTCCACAAACACAAAGTCCCCGAGCCAGTGGACGCTCACACCTGTGGGTAGAAGGAAAACAGCAAGGTCAGTGAACAGTATTTCCATCCAGCCACTTCTCTACAGGTGGTTAATACTGGTTTACGACACCAACAGAGTGCTTTTGTAGTTACCATTTTGGAAAAGAGGTTCTCCGTTTGGAACAGGACGGTTGTTCAGTGTTAAGTTCCTGTGAAGAACTGACACCAAATCCAGACCCAGCATCATCTTTAAAGCCTGAGAAGAGCAGCCACAGATGTAAAACACATACAAAACAAATATTTCCATCATAATCTTATATTGTACAACAACAACTCAACGATTCATGAACTCCATCACCTTAGAGCAGTCTCCTCTCCCATCGCACACGGTGCTGATGTAGACGGCCCAGGTCCCATCAGTGGATGAGGACAGCAGGTAGGTGCAGCCGCCCTGGAAGTGGAAGTGCTTCCTGTCAAAAGTGCGGTAGTGTGCTCCCCCCCAGGACATGCAGGTGGCCGAGCCCTGTGGTGCCCTGGAGCTGCCAAGCAGGCTGCTACGCACCAGAGGGGACGACTGGGAATCTGGAGACAAGACAGAAGAGGGAGAAATAAAATATATATGATGCACGTGGTACTTACTTAGAAATACCAGCACCAGAGAGTGTTTTCTGACCAGGAAGGAGAGTGTAGGTGCAAGACAAGCAGGTCTGGTCAGAGGCGTTTCTCCAGGTCAGGCCCCACAGGCTGCTGCAGCACTGCTCCAACGACATGAGGGAGGAGTTATGAATCCCAGGAAACTCCTCACAGCTCCATGTAGAGTAGCACTGACCACGGGCACCCACACCTGGGAGGACGACGACAGAAAAATCAGGTTATCAAGTCAAAATCAAGTTATAAATAGACTGTTTTCATTCTATTATGAGTCATTTTAAGGAGCTACAATGATCTTTTATGTGCATTTAAATAAAAATAAACCTGAAAACACAAACAATTAACCTTTAAATGTAATAATATACATGCAACATAAATTTTAAAGTGTAAAGGAATAATATCATTCATTGTTTTCTGGTCCTCACCCTCAGAGCAGCGGGGGCCGCCCCAGCCCTCACAACATGCTCTCACTGTCTTGTTCACCACCTGGTTCTCCATCTCTGGTGGTCTGAGGTGGACACACACAAACATCAGGTGTAAAATCAGTGTTTCCATAACAACAGATGAAGTGACAAACACTCACAACCTTTTCACTACTCACTTGTACAGGTAGCAGGAAGCCTTGGGCCACTGCTGTCTGTAGTAGAGCGCGATGCCGTCGTCTCCTCCATGTTTGACTCGCATCCTGTCGATGTCCAGCCTCCAGCCCCGGGTGTTGTACTGATACACCTCAGAGCAGCTCACCTCGAGCTGCAGGCGAGGGGAGAGGAGTCGCTCCACTCTCTCCTCCACCGTGTGTTCACACCAGTGTCTGGAGGGTGACACATATTAGATATTACTCCAAGGGAAGTAAGAGCGTGTGTCTGTTTTAGGAAATATTAAATACAATCTTTCTAAGTCAAATGGTGTTTAAATGAAGTGAATAAATATCTGAATAAAAACAGCAGCACATCATAGCTGAGTCAAGTTTCTTTCTAAATTTATTCTAAAAGCTGCTTCAAAGTAAAAGTCAAAGTACAATATTTGTCTTTTGAAAGATGTAAGTTTACAAAATAAAAAACAGAAAATATCAGGACAAAATACTTGAAAATAATACTTAATACAATACTCGACTGATTCAACTTCCAGGAATCCATCACTTTATCTTCAATATAAATGCTGATGTGAGTTGTTTGACATTAAATATTAACCATACCAAGTATTTCTGAAATAAACGTCTGGATAAACGTCGTTTTAATATGAATTTACCTACATGTCTCACTGTGATCTGCGGGCTACACTACATTTGTGGCTTCACTGGCGCACTTTTATCTCTCAGCCTCCTCATCTCATGTCCCTGATAACATGTAGTTTACCACCAGTAATGTATCTGGTCCGATTCATACTCACCCCATTCCCATCACTGTCTGAAGTCCAAGCAGAGTCATTAGTAGCATCTCCATCGTCCTCTGCTGCATGTGTGCAAAAAAAAAACAAAAGAAAAGAAAAATCCTGGATAAAAAGTCCACTTACAAATCCAGACTATATTCATTAAATGTGTCCTCCTTACCTTTGAAGTGCTTTTGAGAACTCTTTAGATATTTGCCACAAAAACTCCTTGTTTTGTTAATTAATATCCATCGTTTATTTTGTGTTTAATTTCATTTTCTTCCTCGCTCTATTCAAGAGTATGCGATACAGTCCTCAGTGAAGTGATGCTCTGCCTTAAAGGTGGAGCAGAGGCCCAGGTCCAGGGTTTTAAATGCGGGGGGTGACTCATGGGATGTACAGTAGCATCTGAACCTGCTGCCATTGGACATAATTGGCAATATCACAGCTGGGAAGGCAGGCATTGGGCGGCAGACCTGTGACGGACACATCCTCTGACCTCATCCTGTCCAACAGTACAGGACGCCGTAGGTGACTGCGGGGGTGGAGGAGCCTCAGCCACAGAATAAAGAGATGTTTGTCAGAGCCTAATCCTGTAAAGAGACACATTTCGGGAAGGATGATGGGGGCATTTATTCAATGAAGCATGTCAACAGACATGGGAACTGGAGGCTTTTAGACTCACCACTATCCCAAGTCTGACCTCCTGACCCCAGAGCGAGGAGCCTCAAACACAGCTGTCACCACAGTACACTTTAGCCTGAGAGGGAGGGGTGAGGGAGGTTAATAGTGTGAGTAAAACAGTGTGGCATCATTGACTTTACTTTTAAGGGAAAGCCTTGGTGAAGTAACAGTCAGCCAGGTGAGTCACTGTGTCTCCAGAGGCTTATTGGATGAAGGAGAAGCATGAACAAACAAATTCAGGTGCCCTACATTCAGCTTTTCAGGGAAGAGTCTCTGTGCTGGAGCTTATGGGAAGGGGGGGGGGGGGTGAGAGGGAACAGAGGGAGGTCAAAGGTGGGGGTTTATTAACCTTACCTTTAGTCAACAAGATACAGGCTTTAGAGTTTGCAACCATGATTGCTCTGCTCTGGGCCCAAGCTCGTCGTCTCCTTGGACGGTTTAGTCGCCTTACGGCAGTTAGCTTTAGCCGCCCCACGGGCGGTTAGCTTTAGCCGCCTCACGGCAGTTAGCTTTAGCCGCTTCCATTAGCGGTGGCGGTTAGCTTTAGTCGCCTTACGGCAGTTAGCTTTAGCCGCCTCCACGGGCGGTTAGCTTTAGCCGCCTCACGGCAGTTAGCTTTAGCCGCTTCCACGGGCGGTTAGCTTTAGCCGCCTCACGGCAGTTAGCTTTAGCCGCCTCCACGGGCGGTTAGCTTTAGCCACCTCACGGCAGTTAGCTTTAGCCGCCTCCATAGGCGGTTAGCTTTAGCCGCCTTACGGCAGTTAGCTTGCAGGCTGGGCGTGTGCCTGGCTTGGGGGCAAGTTGTCCGACAACAAATCTGATACTCATGGTGGTGGGGCGTTTTCTTGCTGTAAAACTCTGTCCAACAAAGTTAACTGTCGCCATGGCAACTTGTGCCAGTTAGCATTAGCTTAGGCTGCAGGAGCTATGCAGTGTAGAGACGTGTTCGTTAACTTGAGAGAGGACAAACAACGACGTTCCGGTTAACTATTTATTTAAATTGGATCAATAAAAATAATCTTGTTCAAGGACCTTCTCTGTTCAGGAAATCACAGTTTGTAAGCAGTTATCTGTAACCACCGTTCCGTTACAAACGCATAATATATTTTTGCTCTATGTGCGGGTATTTAGCATCGATTGGCTAAACAGGTGGGGAGGAGCTGTGGTTTAGACTTGGCTCTCCCGTCGTTGGTCCCAGCCTCTCGGCACTTGCTCCATCCAACCACGAGAGACAGCACCCTGAAAAGAAACCTCCCTACTCTGCATAACTAAATGCTTTATTTGGAAACACTACTTCTGTTTCTAAGTCTCCTGATCTCTGACTTCAGTGATGCTCTTCGTAGGCCTTGAGATGTTCCCCTCTTGCTACTTTCACTTAGGTTGTTTTCACAAGATGTCCTCATAACCTCCCCTCCCATAGCTCAGTAAATCATGTTCAATCATCAAGTTCACACAGTAGCGTAATGTTCAAGTTATGTGCAGAGATTTAATACCACAAAGTTCAAGATAAGTGCAAAACAGATTATTTTTCTTAGCCAGTGATTTCACTCAATGAGTCATTTGGGCCTTCTCGTAATCTGACCTGTCCCTCACATGGATTAGTCCTTCGTACCAGGGGACTAAAGCTTGATTCCCTATCATCATTAGATCACCACAACACAACATCAATCATTAGCATTACTTCAAAATCGTCATAGTTTATTTATTCGGTAATACACACAGTGTAATACATCACTAGAAGAAGAAGAAGAAGAGTCTTCAGAGGTATTTATTATGGAGAGAGAAAGAGTCTTCTCTATCATGGAAGAAGGAGTATTTAGAGGTAGTGAGTCTTTCATAAGTATTCAGAACAGACAATCATCACAGTAATCAGTGTATAAATGGAGAATCATCTAAAAACTATCATAAAGAATATAAAATGGAGTATATATGTGTAGAGTTATCTTCTAAGAAACCAATCATTAGCTAAAGTGAGGTTTTGTCTCTAATAATTCAGTAATGGTACATGAGATGAAGAATTATCTCATGGAGGAAGTGTCTGGGGAGAGGGAAGTCTGGGGGTCCCTGCTCAGGCTGCTGCCCCCGCGACCCGGCCCCGGATAAGCGGAGGAAGATGGATGGATGGATGGATGGATTATTATTATTAACAGCTCGTAGAAGACTGCGTACCCTTACTTTGAAAAGCGGAAATGCCGTCATCGGTGGGTGACACTTGTAAGTAAGTTTGCACCAATTTGTCTATAAACAGACTGCTGTATTTGTGGATGATGTTTAATATTGACAGACAGAACACATTTTTACACATATGATATTAAGATAAAACTCATCAATTAATGTGTAACTGTGAGAAAAATGCATATTATTGACATTGGTGCAATAATCCCTTTACTAACCTATTCTGAAGAAACTGTGTGAGAGGGATTTTCAAACAATGGCCACTCTGAGTGAATGAAAGGGCAAAGTACGACCTTATATCAATAAATATATTGCAAGTTGTAAAACATTATTGCAACATTTTACTAAATAAGAGAGAAACGTGAAAGTCCCCTGTTGTTCTACATTATATTAAAAATAATAATAATAAATCTATATGCATTTACATTTTCCAAAAACTATATGGTAATATCTCATAAAGAAATCACTATGATTCAATTTGAACAGAAGAAATGTTCAAATATAATGAAGATATTCACCTCTTGAGATATATATATATATATATATATATATATATATATAACTCTTTGAAGCACGTGGAAAAAATTAGACACAAAACTGACTTTAAAATGCTGTTGCTGGTTAATAAAGGTGTAGATATTGTGATTGAGTTAAAACTTTTTAATGTCCTCATGTCTGATTTAAAGTACTTTACCTTTTCTTTTTGTAGAGACGTGTTATACCAGTGAACCTGTCCTGCTTTCAGAGTGATTAATTATCTATTGTTTCATCACATTTACAACACCCTGCTGGCCAATCAGCCCCCGTCACTGCAAAGTAGGAGGTTATATATAACCAGCAGACCATTGAACACTGCGTTGAGAGAGATTTCAATTGCTGAGGCAGGAGGACTGGACTGGTTAACCTGTGTTTGGAAAGCACCTGAAGCAAGAGGACAACTACAGGTCTAGTAGCTTGGTCTATTTCTTTCTATTCCTAATACAGCTAAAAGAAGTGGTGCACTTCTCCAAAATCACTCGATCATGTATGTCATTATTGAATGCCATTATGCAATGTGCAATATTTTGATCAGTTCCAAGCAAAGTCACACTCGATTTCTTCCGAATGTCCCAGAACCGAAGCACAGCTTGTAGATGTGCAGCGTAAACAAATGCAGGAGACTCAGTAGAGACCAAGAGGGAGTGTGTTGACTGTCAGTGTGTTGTAGCAGTGGCGAATCCATGCCGTTCCTGTGGAAAAGCAGAGAAGAGAGTGATACAATGAAAGCAAATAGAGCACAGGGAAGAAAAAGGGATTGATTAACCAGCAGTGAAAAAGAGGAAGAAGAGGAAGGGTGAGCAGAAGGACGAGACTCAAGGTGCAGAATAAAGAACTGTTAATACATGATTTCCTTGTTGTTTTTTAGTATATTTTTGGGGGGGCATTTTTGCCTTTATTGGACAGCACAGTGTAGAGAGACAGGAAATGGGGAGACAGAGAGGGGGGAATGACATGCAGCAAATGGCGCCTGATGCGGGATTCAAACCAGGGCCGACTGCAGCGAGGACTATAGCCCCCCCCCCGCCCCCGATTTCCTTAATTGTTCTTCTTTGTTTAGTTTACACTGGATATTCTGCTCTCTTTATATTTTAGCCATGAGGCTTCTCTGTCTGCTGCAGCTGGTCTGTTTGGCCGGCTGTACCACTTCCAGGAGAAGAGACTGGGCTCATCACGGCGCCCCCATGTTTGCTGACCTCACGGTTCGTGAGATGAAAGCTGTCCGGGCCTACCTGCATGGTATCCCGGAGCTGGAGCTTACTAGTGCTCATAGCAAGACTCTGAAGAAGAACAGCATCCTCCTGATGGAGCTCCATGTGCCGAGGAAACATGAAGCCCTGAGAGCTCTGGACCGTGGACAGTCCAAACCCCCACGTCAGGCCCGTGTGGTCATCCAGTTTGGGAACCACACCGAACCCAGCATCACTGAGTATATTGTCGGTCCTCTGCCCTCCCCACATTGTCATGTAGTCAAGACCTTCAAGGGGGAAAGGCCCATCCGGTTTGAGTCCAGACCTATTACAGCTGTAGAGTATGAGCACATGGAGGACATCATTGTGCAGATCGCAACTAAAGCTCACAGGCTTCTGTTTGAGACCACCGGAGGTTTTTCCTTCACCAACTGCTCTGACCGCTGTCTGACATTCTCTGACATCGCCCCCCGTGGGCTGGGTCCAGGTGAGAGGAGAACCTGGATCATGTTGCAGAAGTTTGTCGAGGGCTATTTCATCCACCCAGTTGGGTTTGAGGTACTGGTCAACCATCGGGACCTGAATCCAAAAAAGTGGACCGTGGAGAAGGTCTGGTACAACAGCATGTACTTTGACAGTGTTGAGGAGCTGGTTGAAAAGTATGAATCAGGAAGGATTGAGAAGGTCAAACTACCCGACCATGATGACGATGACCTCTACTCCACCTACATTCCCCGGGGTCACAGCAAAACTCCCACTGATATCCATGGACCGAAGCTTGTGGAACCTCAGGGGCCTCGCTATTACATTGACGGCAACTTTGTTGAATATGCTGGATGGTCTTTTGCGTACCGAGTACGCTCATCAGCAGGGCTTCAAGTTTTTGACCTCCGTTTTAATGGAGAACGGATTGCCTATGAGATCAGCCTCCAAGAAGCTATTGCCTTCTACGCCGGCGATACTCCCGCTGCCATGCAAACGAAGTACATTGATGCCGGCTGGGCGATGGGCAGCTCAAGTTTCGAGCTTGCGCCCGGAATCGACTGTCCAGAAATTGCCACCTTCGTTGACCTTTACCACTACTTTGACACAGACAGACCTGTGCGCCACAAGAATGCCCTCTGTATCTTTGAGATGACCACTGCTATGCCTCTGAGGAGACATTTCAACTCGAACTTCAAAGGGGATACAACTTCTACGGAGGTTTGGAGAACTCTGTGCTGGTGTTGCGGACGACCTCTACAGTTTACAACTATGATTACATCTGGGACTTCCTCTTCTACCAGAATGGAGTGGTGGAGGTAAAGGTCAGCGCCACAGGATACATCCACGCCACTTTCTTTACACCTAACGGACTCAACTATGGTGCCAAGGTGTACAACTATGTGCTGGGGAACCTGCACACTCACCTAATCCATTACAAAGTGGACCTGGATATTGCTGGTGAGTATGTCACCGAGGTTTTTATGTCCTTTTTAAAGATGCAATTCTTTATTATCACACCACCATTTAACCACAGGTTTAAAGTGCTTTCCTGCAAGTTGGGCTCTTATAACCCCCCCCTTGTGGCCACTTTCCATTGTTGTGTGAAATCCTCTAATATTGTAGTGAGATGAGTTTGAAGGCACACAGGTAATTCCCTCTCACCAGGTTTTTGTTTGTGCCCGTCCAAATAAAATGTTCCTCTGGACTTCAACCCTATCATAAAGGAAGGGACCTAATGCTTCTGCTTAATGTCAGCTCACTGTTATGTGCTGCCGCAGTCAACAGCTTGATCTTTTTATACGTGCCTGTCACTTCCAAAACACTTAAGTTGGCTTTTCTCAAAGAATAAGCAAAAGTAAATGTCTCAACACTTTGTTTACATTTTGGCATCTAATGTCTGACAACTTTCTTTCCACTGTGACGCAGGTCGAGAGAACAGCTTTGAAACGTTAGATCTGAAATATGTCAACATCACAAATCCCTGGAGCCCGAGGAACTTTATTGTCCAGTCCAAACTCCACCGGACAGAGCACACGACTGAGCGCTCTGCTGCTTTCCGCTTTGGCAAAAAGTTCCCCCGCTATGTGCACTTTTACAACCCCGATGAGAAGAACAAATGGGGGCATCAGAGAGGCTACCGGATTCAGTTCAACTCACATGCCCACAGCGTCCTGCCAAGAGGCTGGAGAGAAGAAAATGGCATCAGCTGGTCAAGGTGATCAGTAGTTTCCACTGTTCCTATCCTCTTCTCCCCATCATTTGGCATCTTTTGGACACATTGGAATCTGTTCTAGTCTCCAGTTTTTGTGGAGTAGTAACATAATTTGTTTGTAATGATTGACATAACAGAGGATTATTGGGGTTAAAGATCTTTATCCTTGGATTAGGAGTTTGTTTGAAATCAGGCCAAAGCTGTGAGTCGGTGGATCTGCAACAAGCAGTCACCACTGGACCGTTCAAGAGAGGCATTAGGAATCTGCAATTCTCTTAAATGTACCACAGTGGGTGATGTGCTGTTTGGATTGCTTTAACTACTGCAGGGGCAGTAGATCTTTAATCATTAAGTAAGGAACAGAAAGAAAACCAAGACAACACACAATGTTAAAAACCACTCAGCCGGACAATGAAGAGAAGATGTTGTCACTCTGTCACTTTATCTCGAGGCTGTCACAATGAGGGGTAATATAAAAGAGTGACCTAAAAGTGAACTGTTTGTCTGCAGGTATCCTCTGGCAGTGACGCGTCATAAAGATAGTGAAGCCACCAGCAGCAGCATTTACACCCAGAACGACCCCTGGGAGCCCGTGGTGTCCTTTGAGGACTACATCCGCAACGATGAAGACATAGTCAAACAGGTACAGTCGTAGTGATCATGAATAGAAACACTGACATTTTCTTCTGTTTACACTTTTAAATAGATAAAAGCATCTGTTGTGTCCTGTTTGAAACATTTGCTCTGCTGTTTGCAGGACCTGGTTGCCTGGGTGACAGTTGGCTTCCTGCATGTGCCTCACTCGGAGGACATCCCCAACACAGCGACGCCTGGCAACGCTGTGGGCTTCTTCCTCCGACCCTTCAACTTCTTTGATGAAGACCCCTCACTGGTGTCCAGAAGCACCGTCATCGTCCGGCCGGGTAAGGATGGTAAACCAAAGGTCCAGAGGTGGACACCTGAGGTCGTAGGTCACTGTGTGACGGACAAGCCCTTCTTCTATAATGGCACCTATGCAGGAGTCTAGAGGTGCTTTTTCCTGTGAATGTAATTGTTGCTCTTTTTAAGTGAGGATCTCAGATTAATAATCTTGATTAGTTTCAGTCATTTGTGTTTGTGATAGTGTGTGAAACAATGAAACAATCATAGCTTCTCATACATAACTTCAAACATTTTATTTTATTTTTTTAACAGAAGTTTACTTTTTTTTTAGTCTTATCAACAATCATACAACATGTGTTCTTATACAACCACTGTCTTTTTCCTTGCACTGCTGTATACAGTCTTTATACATACTGTACTCAGGTATCAATCAAAAAACATAATAATCTGCTGTGAAATATACACATACACACACATCCCTATGTTTTTGTATCAAATTAAGAAATAAAACGTGTTTATAAAACCCAAATCACACAGGGCAAAGCTAAACCAAATGTAAAAGTGAACACTGTTAACCAAAGCAAACATCACATGTAACCTGGCGGGGGGGGGGGGGTCCTCTGTGGGGGCATGAGCGCTCCAGTAATCCCATGTTAGGTCTCCGTGGCTGGGGTTTAGCAGCAGCAAACATCCAGGATGCAGGATGCTCCGTATCCGCCCGACTGGCTGTGAGCTGTTCTTTCCCAGCATGCTCTGGGGGATTGTTTTTGCTGGGTTTTGCAGGCCCTCAATAAGCAAACAGCCTGATTCCGGATCCTTCCCTGCAAACATCCCAGGATACCTGACAGCACTGTTGCCATGGGAAACCTGTCTTTACATACAGTGGGTGACAGAATGTACAGAGCACATGGGACCTCTTTACACACATTCCTGACATAGCGAGGCCTGTATCACTCTCAGCAAAGGATCGCCACATAAAAATAACTGTGTTGATGATATTGTACGTTTTTTATTGGATGATTCATTTTGTATTGAACAGAAATCAATAAAATGTGTGAAAACTAAATATCTTTGAAGAAAACAGTTGGACTGAATTTGTGTGAAGGGTAAATACGTATTTTGAGCTTGGGGGGGGGGGGGGGGGGTCCTGCCAACAACTGTCGTCACAGTCTAAGAATCCTTTTTATAGGTGTGTGCCGATGTTTTACAGTGCACATTATAAAACAGGGATAATACAAGAGCTATGCACGCATTAGTGAATGGAGGACGTTAGAGGAGGGGATACTCAAAGACAATGTGAATTGGCTAACAAGCATTCCTATAGCTGTTCCCATAGCAACGGTGGGACTGACATTGCATCTGGACGACGATACGCCGAGCATCTCAGAGATTATCTCAGAGAAAAACAACACTTGAGGAGTGTAAAGTTTAATTTCTCTCACACTGCTATGATGCTAAATCACATGTAAAGAAACCTGCATACATGTGTTTTTAGCAAAACTCAGCACTGATGAATAATAACAGGTTTATATTTACATCAACACATTCAGATTTGTTTCTACCCATGTATAAACAGCAGCACACTAATGCAGTGCATCATAATACTGTTATATATACATAATATAAATACAGATACATATGTAAATAGAGACTCATATTCATATAGCAGTACAACAAATGGTTTACTGATAAGTATGGATGAATACATCCTTCAGGCAGGTTAAATTATTGGAGCTTTGAATAAAAAAAAAAAGTAGGTGAGATTTTAGATGGTGAGTTACTGCCATCTAGTGGCTGCTTTAATAACTGCGTGGCCTTTTCAGAGGATAGATTAATGCTGCACATGTATAGAAACAGCCTATAAATGTGCTTTAGAATAATTAACACATCAACAGTGATGTTCATATTTGAGTTTTCTTCATTTCTATTTGAATGATTTAGTTTATAAGGACTTGAGCATCAGTTAATTCATCATGGGAGGTTTAGAGGTTAATCTCATCCTGAGCTGAGATTCATCTGCTTTAGAAGACCAAAACAAACTTTAATAATATATGATGTATTTCTCAGATCAGGACATTGTAGATAACTGTTGTATTCCCTGGTTCTGCTTCACTGGGCTGAGGTCAGGCTGAGGACTCTGCTCTATCACACTGCCAAGATTAAACTGAGAATATTCATCAGTGTATTTCCCCCCCTCTATTTCCAGTGTTGTAATAATCCATCAGTTATTATCAATCAGTGATTAACGCTCCTTCATTTAAGCCTTTGTGTGAAGGCCTCGTTGTGACGTGGGTTGGTGGAAACATCACATATGTCTGAATGATCTACATCCAGTTTGATATCCAGTAAGATGCATCTACAAATATCCTATCACCATGAATCAGTGATGAGTTACAGTAAACACATTAGTACAGAGGGAGTGTACCAGTATAATTAGGCTGCATGTCCGGCAGCTGAAGGAAGCTTGAGTCGTATTTCCTGGCTTCCAAGTCACTTGTTATTTTCACATACATCATTAAAATGCAGCTTCAAAGCTGTGACTTCCTGTTTTGTCAGAACACACCATGTAATCTTCTTTTTGTGTGTCATTGTGTATTTTCTATTATCAGACATCACTGCGTTTAAATTCGTCAGGATGCTTCATAAACTTACACCAACAAAAACAGTAAACACCTGGATAGTGTGATCAAAGATGGCGCCTCCTCGGGCTCATCCACATCTTCTCCAGTCGAGCGGATTAGGCGCAGGCGCGGAAGAGACTTCCGGTGAGCGGGGCCCGGTCATCTCGGCTGTTGTGGCGCTCAAACCGCAGCTCGTGCTCACTGGCCCGGTCTCCAGCTGCTGCTCCTCTCGCGTCCACCGGAAGAGAGAAGAAAGGAGAAGGTACACGCACGCGCGTTGGTTACGTACTAGTAGCACGAGCGGCTACAGGTGCTCCTCTGTCCGCCTGTTTCTAAATGCTGTTGTTTATGTTGTTTGTTTTACGTGTTAGTTTGGATGGACGACGTCACTGACTGAAGCGTTCACTCTGACGCGATGACGTAATCGTGATTGGACGGAAGTAGAGTCTCACGCAGCGGGAGAACAACAGCAACAAGTGTAACGTCATGTTTGTCCTCATCCCAACAGAATATTGATCTCAATAAAAAGTGAATAAGTAGTACGGTGGCCCTGAGTGGTCAAACCACTGCAAACAGATCAACACACATCTGAACACAGCAGTGGTGAGTTTGTTAAATCGTCCACTTTGACACTGGTTTCTCTCTGATCTTTTGTTTTTCTCAGGTAAAACAGGATCGTTGTGGTTCAGTCTGGTTGTTGTCAGAGGAGATGGTCACACTGCAGAGAAACTACCAAGGTGAACAAGGTGGCAGCAGCTTCAGCCAGGTAGACACTCACCTGCAAACACCACACACCTGTGAACAGTGTCTGCAACAGTTCAGCAGCCAGAGCTCATACCAGAAACACCTGAGTGGTCACACGGGACCACACCAGTCTGTGAAGACTTCCAGTGATCCAGATGTTTTCCACACTGGGGAGAAACCGTACCAGTGTGACCAGTGTGAGAAACATTTCAGTGTCTTGTGCCACTTTAAGACTCACCAGCGCGTGCACACAGGAGAGAAGCCGTACCAGTGTGATCAGTGTGGGAACTGTTTCAGCCTGTTCAGAAGTTACAAAACGCACCAGCGCGTCCACACCGGAGAGAAACCGTACCTGTGTGGTCACTGTGGAAGAGGCTTCAGTCACCTGAGCAGTCACAGGAGACACCTGCGCGTCCACACGGGGGAGAAGCCGCACCAGTGCGAGCAGTGTGGGAAGACGTACCGTTTCCTAGGCGACTACAAGAGACACCTGCGTGTGCACACTGGTGAAAAGCCATACCAGTGCGAGCAGTGTGGGAAGAGCTTCCGTTTCCTAGGCGACTACAAGGCACACCTGCGCGTCCACACGGGAGAGAAACCACACACCTGTGCACAGTGTGGGAAACACTTCCGCTTCGTAGGCGACTACAGGAGACACCTGCGCATCCACACGGGAGAGAAGCTGTACCAGTGTCACCAGTGTGAGAAGACCTTCACCTGCTCCAGTCACTACAAGTGGCACCAGCGCGTGCACACTGGGGAGAAGCCGTACCACTGTAACCAGTGTGGGAAACAGTTCATCGAGTCCGGCGACCACATCAGACACCTGCGGACACACTCGGGTGAGAAACCGTACGGGTGTGAGCAGTGTGGGAAGAGATACACTAATCTGAACGGTTACAACGCACACCAGCGGTGCCACACAGGAGAGAAACCGTACTGGTGCTCTCAGTGTAAACGACTGTTCGCCTGGCCCAAGTCCCTGAAGGTGCACCGCTGCGTTGATGTCACCGAGGAGAGTGTCGGCTGATGGGGGGCAGGGTGGATATATATATTTTCCATTCATTCCACATTTGGATTGCTGAAGGAGAAAGTGATGTAGGTTTAGGTTTGTTGTTGTCATTGTAATTTTCTACACTTTCATCAAAGCAGCGACTCACAAGTTTAAAAACAAACCAACACACGACAAAAGTCAGCTGAAACAACAAATAAACAACAACCTGTGCATTTTTAGTCATTCAGCGTCAGTGATTGACAGGTGTGTGTGTGTGTGTGGGTGTGTCGGGGTCATGGAGGTCACAGTTCCTCAGCCTGGTACTCTGTATATTTTAAGTACTCCAGTGTCTCCTCCCTGATGGTGGGGGAACAAACAGAGAATGAAAAGCTGGGTGAGTTTAATGTGTGTGGATGGATCAGGTCAGGGCGGGTCGGGTCTGGTCGGGTCAGGTCCGGTCCCTCCTGTTTTCCACTGTGCAGCAGGAAGTTTAAGCCCTACATCCCTGCAGTCATCACTGGAAACGTGAGATCACTCGCAAATAAAGTGGATGAACTGGAAGCGCTCACAAGGACGCAGAGGGAATACAGAGAGTCCAGTATCTTGTGCTTCACGGAAACGTGGCTGCATGAGCAGATTCCGGACTCCAACAGCACCATTCCCGGCTTCCAGACGGTTCGAGCCGACAGAGACAACACCGCGACCGGCAAGAAGAAAGGAGGGGGACTCGCTGTACTCGTGAACAACAGGTGGTGTCACCCCGGGCACGTCACTGTTAAAGAGCGGGTCTGCAGCCCGGACATCGAGCTCGTCGCCGTCGGACTTCGTCCACATTATTTGCCGAGGGAGTTTACCAGTGTCATTGCCATCACCGTTTACATTCCTCCATCTGGGAACGCAGAAGCAGCATGCGATGTCATCCACACTGTTACTGCTGGATTACAGACAAAACACCCCGGGGCCTTCATCATCATCACAGGGGACTTCAACCATGTTTCCCTCTCATCCACACTCCCAACCTTCTACCAGTTTGTGACATGCACCACCCGGGAAAATAAGGCTTTGGACTTGCTGTACGCAAATGTAAGGGATGCGTACAGCTGCACTGCCCTGCCACCACTGGGCAGGTCAGACCACAACCTAGTCCTGCTCTCACCATCATACAAGCCTGTGGTTAAGCAACAACCTATCACAGTGCGGACAGTGAGGAAATGGTCTCCTGAGGCCATGGATACATTGCGTGGAGCACTGGAGGCCACAGACTGGGATGCTCTGTATCAGCCACATGGTGAGGACATTGATGGCCTGACTGACTGTGTCTCTGAGTACATTGGGTTCTGCATTGACAACACCATCCCCACTAAAGAGGTCCGCTGCTACCCCAACAACAAACCGTGGGTTACCAGCGACCTAAAGGCCCTTCTCAACGAGAAGAAGAGGGCCTTTAGAGCAGGGGACAGAGCAGAACTCAAACGTGTACAAAGAGAACTCAAACGCAGCATCAGGGAGAGCAAGGACAAATACAGGAGGAAACTTGAGCGCAAACTGGAAGACAATAACACCAGGGACGTCTGGAGGGGGATGAGAGAGATCACCGGCTTCCAGAGGAGAGGGGACGGTGCAGCTGAAGGGAACAAACAGCGTGCCAACGAGTTGAACATGTTTTTCAATAGGTTCAACTCCACCCCAGGCAGCCCGTCTACTGCTCCTCCTAGCAGCAACCTCCCACCTCCCCCCACCACCTCCTGCCCCACACCTCACCCGCCACACCTACCCCCTCCACCCCCACTAACATTCACCATGGACTTTTTCACACCTCCGACACCCAGATCATCCTCAGAGGACCTCTTCACACCTCCCACGCCCAGATCATCCTCAGAGGACCTATCCACACCTCCCACGCCCAGGTCATCCTCAGAGGACCTCTTCACACCCCCCACGCCCAGACCATCTTCACATCCCCAATGGTCCCCCACCACCTCCTGCAGTAGATACCTCTCTACACCACCCCTGTCACCTCCACCCTCCAACCCACTGCTGACATCCACCTCAGACCCTACCATATCCCCCACTCGTCAGGCTGGACTACACATCACATCCAGCCAGGTGAGGAGAGAGCTGGAGAGGCTCAAACAGAGGAAGGCTGCTGGACCAGACCGCATCAGCCCCCACGTGCTGAAGGCATGTTCCAGCCAGCTCTGTGGAGTCCTTCAGCACCTCTTCAACCTGAGCCTACACCTTCAGAGAGTGCCAGTGCTCTGGAAAACATCTTGCCTGGTCCCAGTGCCCAAAAAGGGACGGCCTGCTGCACTGGAGGATTACAGGCCAGTGGCACTGACCTCTCACATCATGAAGGTCATGGAGAGACTGGTTCTAGCACACCTCAGACCACTGGTGCACACATTGCAAGACCCCCTGCAGTTCGCATATCAGCCCCATGTTGGGGTTGATGATGCAATCATCTACCTGCTGCAGAAGACCTACTCTTCACTGGACAGACCCAACACCTCAGTCCGGATCATGTTCTTCGACTTCTCCAGCGCATTCAATACCATCCAGCCAAGACTGCTGAAGGCTAAACTGGAGAACATGCAAGTGGATGCTCCCCTCGTCTCTTGGGTCAATGACTATCTGACGGGCAGACCGCAGTTTGTGAGATTGCAGAACTGTGTGTCTGATCGTCTGATCAGTAACATCGGGGCCCCCCAGGGAACTGTGCTTTCCCCCTTCCTCTTCACCACATATACTTCAGACTTCAAGTACTGCACTGAGTTGTGCCATCTGCAGAAATTCTCTGATGACACAGCCATTGCAGGGTGTGTTGAGGGTGGGAGGGAGACTGAGTACAGGGACCTGGTCGACCGCTTTGTGAAGTGGTGTGGGGAGAACCACCTGCAGCTGAACGTGAAGAAGACGAAGGAGATGGTGGTGGACTTCAGGAGGAATAAACCCTTGCCCTCCCCTGTCAGCATCAATGGAACCAACGTGGATCAGGTAGAATCATACAAGTACCTGGGTGTGACACTGGACAATAAACTGGACTGGCACACCAACACAGAGGCCGTGTACAAGAAGGGCCTGGGCCGGCTCTACTTCCTGAGGCGGCTCAGGTCCTTCCACGTCTGCAACAAAATGCTACAGATGTTCTACCAGTCTGTTGTGGCGAGCACCATCTTCTTTGCTGTGGTGTCCTGGGGTGCAGGCATCAAGGCAAAGGACGCCAATAGGCTGAAAAAACTCGTCAAAAAAGCAGAGTCTGTTGTTGGCTCCAAACTTGCAACCCTGGAGGAGGTGGTGGAGGACAGGATGCTGGCGAAACTGCTGGCAATCATGGACAATCCCTCTCACCCCCTCCAAAACACACTGGACAAGCTTAAGAGCAGCTTCAGCAACAGACTCATTCAACCCCGCTGCTCTAAGGAACGATACAGGAAATCGTTCCTACCTACAGCAATAAGACTCTACAACTCATCTACCTCTGTCAGAGCCACAGTCACACACTAACTGTATTGATATTACATACCATACCATACCATACAATATCTGTAAAGGCACATTCCATTCCAGTACTTTATTCTCTTACACTGTAGTTCTATTGTTCTATTGTCTATTGTCTTTATTTTTATTGTATCTTATTGTATTCAATACACCGGTCTACTATGACAACCTAATTTCCCTATGGGGATGAATAAAGTAATCTATCTATCTATCATCTATCTATCTATTAGCAAATGATGCTGTGAAGGTCATGAGGTTGGAGCGGCCTGTTTTAGTTGCTGCAGGAAGAAGCCTCTGCTGGGCTGCTTTCACCAGGCTGTGTCCCGTGGGTCCCCAGGAATTAGACAGAGCCAGTTTTTTTCCACCTCGTCCCCACTGATGAGCACTCAGTTTAGTTTTCCTATGAGTCTCCTCATCTGTGAGCTCCAGCGTGTTATGTGTGATGACCTTGAGTTGTCTTTTCATCTCTTAAAGTTTTAAACTCAGATTGATCAGACCCACAGCGTCACCTCTGCTGGACGTGTCTATAACAGCTGCGTGACCACATTCACTAATCAAGCAGGGGTGGAGACGGAGATAAAACGAACACATTACATAACGACACGTCCACCCCCTCGGCCAGAAAAGTGCGTATTTGTGTGTGCATGTGCGTGGATGGGTGCACGCACGGTAGCGTGTGTCCCCGCTGGTATGTCAACCATCCCATTCCTCTTTGTCTACTTCCCAAAAAAAACTCCCCCACCCCGGCAGCAGCTGAGACAGGACTTCAAACTGAGAGACAGCGGCCGGGATTACAGGACCAGCACGAGAGGGAAATGTGATTCAGCTAATAGATCTCCAGGGAGGATATTATAGCTGATCACATTTCACTGCTGCCAGAGCTGTAACACCCAGATAACCTGTTCCTCACTACTACAAGTTACTGTGACATCTGAAATATCCATAGTTGTTCCCTGAGACCTCACACTGTGTTCGAGTTCAGACTGAATTTCCATGATGCCTTTAGGAAAAGTTCCTCTGTCATGGCTGTGGCTGTGAATATGCCAGTGAGTCATCAGGCGTCTGACAAAGTAAAGCAGCCGTAACATGTATATGGTCAGCTCAGGAGGGGGGAGGGTGGGGGTGAGGACGAGAGGGCAACAGGAGGACAGGCTGAAGTGAATTTGGAAAACAGTAGAAACAGATGAAGGAAATAAGATAAAGATAATAAGGGTAACACTGAACTGAAACTGTGATCTATTAGTAAAGAGGGTCAATAGGTCAGATGTTTATGGGACACACCTGTGTGTTCACACCTGAGAGAAACCACACCGCAGGACTCCAGGTTGTAAATGTGCTGAGATGAATCCAGGGTGAGTTCAGGGCTGATGTTGCTGTTGTGTCATGATTCGTATTTCCAGCTGCCTGTCACTCATCCAGCTGTGAGTCATTGCAGACCACTGCACTCACACTCAACGTGACTGCTTGTGTAGCTGCTCTTATTCTGTGTGTGTGTGTGTGTGTGTGTGTGTCTCTCCTCTCTATCACACACACACATCTATCCCTGATGAATAGTGTAGCCTTTGGGATCTCGTTACGCACTCTGTACCATCTGCACGCCGACAAAAACAAGTCCTGTCCTCGTCCCTCTGTAAACCTCGGTCATCATCACTGACGTCCCCCTGAGGAGACCACACCTGTTGTTCATGAGCACATCCAGATTTTAAATCCTGACTGAGAAGCTGAAACCAGTAACTATTTTATTTTGCTCCAAAATGGACTTAAACAAATAATCGGTCACCAACAAACTTATCAACTATCTGTCGGTCGACTAATCACGTAATCATACGTGGTTTGAACAGGAGCTTATAGGAACATCTCATGGTCTTCACCAGTGCTCAGGTGTCAATCAGAGTGATGAAGTGAATAACAGAAATGCATCATATTAAAATGTAATTTAACTGTATAATATAATATTATTGAACCCTGACATCTGTGTCGACAGTGTGTTAAACCTCAGTAGGAAGTGTGTGAGGCTCTGGGCTGATGAAGGTGTGTGTCAGCTGATCCTCTGTTCACTCTTACATCACCTTCCCCTGTGAGGTCTGAGATCTGCTCAGATGTGCTGCCAACGACGCAACTCACCTCGGTCTGTGGTGACAGGGACGACACAATGACACAGCAGCAAGGGGGGCGGGGGGCAGGGGGCGGCAGTGGAGGGGTAGGGGTGGGGACCCATTTCACAATAAAAGCTTCCTTTATAGTGCTGACCCACATACACCCTGGGCACGCATCGCTGGCTCCAGTAATTTCACTAACACAGCTGAAGCAGTCTTCAGGGAGGGAGTGTGAGGTCGGGGGGGTGCCTTATACAGTAAGAGACTGTGATTGACTCCATAGAGAAAACTGTATGGGGGGGGGGGGCTCAGTAAAAACACTGGGTGTGGATGTGGAGGAAAGTGAAGTAATCAGTGATGTTAACATGAGCTGACTGTATAAAAGAACTGAACCAAAACCATCAGAGAGCAGCAACCTCCACCTCCCAGAGGACGGTGTCCATGGTGACAGTGGGAGTGGGAGGGGCCTGACAGGAGCCTGCTCATCCATATTTTTAATGGGTCAAGTCTAATCATGCTTATCACAGTCAGCTGCACAGGTCTGCCTGTTTCTTTTGTTTGTCACTCTGAATATTATATTAATATTCCTGTTGTTGTTGTCGTTGCTGATGTGATTATGTGATGTAATGAAAACAGAGGTAGATGGGTGCTTATTTTGCAATAGTGACGATCTGTTTGCCACTGGTAACCCTAACCCTAGATTTTGAGTTTTCCATGTGTTTTTTCTCTGTCCCTGCAGACATCTGATGTTCAGTTGTTAACATAACGATCTACAACATGATTATTCTTTCCATTATTCACTTGCCTACTATGTCAGAGACTCATTCATGTATATATACTTTGAGTACATGCATTAACTGTGGGAAATCAGAGCTTTTCAGGAGCACTGCAGCACATTAATGTCAGCTACAGTGACACAACAAACACGTCATGTATTTATTTTCATTGAACAACTCAAAGCCCATTTTCCATTTTACTAAAGGCAGAGAGACGAAGGCTGACATTTGTCGCCCTGAACACTTGCAGCTGTGGCTGTGCTTTAAAGGCCACATCTGTTCATCTGCTCTCCCCCTAGCTTAAAGAGAAAAAAAAGTAATCTACATTTCATTTCGTCCAAGCGTCTGAGTTATTCTGAACAGAGGTGATGAGTTCAGCTGTGGATGAGTAAAACAACATGGACATGAAGGATTACAAGTCAATTTGTCAGCCCTGTGTTTTAGTCTCACACCCATCCATCCACCCGTCGATGCTTTTCATCCACACACAGAAGCATGAAAACACATCACAGACCAAAAGCCTTCATATATGTAACAGTGCTGTTAATCTGAACTCTGTGTGGTGGCTCACTGTCTGGAGACTCATCCATTTTAATCAGAGACTGAACTCAACTGACTTTAACTCACTCTCTCTGACCACTGACAGGAAGGAGCTGCCAACCTGTCTGTGAGCGTTTGTGTGAGTGAGTGTGGAGAGTCAGAGGAGTCCCTGATCAACGCATTCAGCTCGGTGGGTGATGGCATTGACTTCGGATGAGGAAGATGGGTGTTTGAATCCCACTTGGAGCAAGTACGTTACTGTTTGATCAACAAGATCTGTAGAAGAAGAGGACTTGAATGAACAGATGTGAAAAGTATTTGCATGTGTAATCTTTTTCAAACCACCACTCAGATTAAAAAAAAACGTGATGGTCACAAACAAAACAGGAGAGTCAGCAAAGACACTGCGAGTTGAGTCTTTAGAAGTAACCAGGGTTGCGAAAGGTTTACGACACTTCCTGTTTCTGCCACAGAGAGAGAGAAGTTTGTCATGAAGCCGGCAGCTCTGATTGTACCCTACGATGAACCACTATCACAGCTTTATGAGCGTCATTAGGACACTGTAGGAATCTTTTCAGTGTATAACATTACAATTCAACAGCATTAGACAGATTATTTATCGGTATTTTAGGACAGTCTGGCCTTTTTACTGCCTCTAAACAATTTAAGTTTCGTCCAAAAAGCTCACAGGCTTCATATTCAGTGACACCATGAGAGGGGGGGACCTCCCAATCCTCAGCAGGTCTGCAGTGTGACCTTTTGACCTGAGATTCAGAGATGATTTTCCATGCTCTGTAAAAACTATTTGGTTAAGGTGCGTTCCAGTTGTTCAGTGTGGCAACCTGTTGCTTTTTTACAGGGCTGCTGCTTATTTAATCTCTGTGAACGGGTTATACATGCAACCCTCTCACTGTGTCTGTCAGAATGATGTGTGTGAATGGATTCTCGCAGACAGACGGGTCTTTCTTTCTTTGTCCAAGGAACAATTAATTGAATTGGGGTCGCGAACCTTATCTGGGATTTCCAGCACCAGACGATCGAAAGTGACAGAGACGGAAACCAACAAACAAACAAACTGAAATGCTCAAATGTCAAAACTTTGTGAATATTCAGAGGGCTGCACTGTGTTTCCAAGTACATGGAGAGTTTAGCCTTTTGTTAGCAGTTAGCAGGGAGATTTGAGACCTGTCTGTGTGACAGTACGTTTCTCATAAAGTGCCTGGAAAAAATAAGAGATCATTCCATCCTGAGATATTTTTACGAACCATTTATTCTGAGCTGTAACATACCAAGGTTATTATGGCAAGATGTTGGGAAATGACTAAACCATCGCTGCTTTTTTTTTTAATTAGTGCTATTTATTGAGTGTCTGTGGCAGGCTATTGATAGTGGAGGATGTGGAGAGTGAGTGTTAATTACCCCATCATTTTGAGACAATTAAAGAGGCTTGTAATGAGTTTAGTGTGACATGCCAGAACATGTGCTCCACTGGCCCCATCTCACATGCTGTATTATGTTTGGTATTCTGTTGAGCTCAGCTGTTTTGCCACTTGGCCTAGATAATAAATAGAAAACCCTATTTATCACGAATCATTGGATTTTGTGTAGTATTATATATGAAATTTAAACTAGACAGCAGTAAACTGTGTTATGTATAAATAGCTACAGTTGTGGTATATGTGAAATATATGAACCTATATTATGTTTTAATAAATAACAGAGGAACTTAATTAACAGCTGGATATTATAAAGTTGGTCTAAATTTCAGAACTCCCTCATTCTACAATTAACAAATTTCCGACCACTCTGATTTGCTACTGCGGGTGATTGACAGCGCTCCGTGGCCCCCTCAGCCAATGAGGGAGGGCAAGTGGCGGGCACATCTGTACTGTAATCAATCCTCTGATAACCGCGTGAGCCTGTGTCTCCCGCTGTACGCTGTGTGTGTGTGCGCGCGTGTATGTGTGTGTGTGTGTGCCCTCACAGAGTACGGTAAGCCGGTCGGTGTGTTTTCTTTCTCCCCTCCACTAAAAGAGTGCGACAAGACAGGAGAGGAAGGAGGGACATGGGGGAAAGATTTGTGGTAGTCCCGGTTGACGGAGGAGGGGGTGTCACCGGCGAGAGGGAGCACACGGACGCGGTGGTCGCTGACCCGGCACCGGGCGGCGGTGGCGGCAGCAGCAGCGGTGGCACAGCGGAAGAGCAAGAGCCGGGGGAGGACTCTGTGTTCGAGCCGCCGCAGGACCCCAACGATGTGGTGCCTATCCTGGAGTACAACCGGGAGCCCAACAAGTATGGTAAGACAGCTGCCCGTTACAAACTCCGTGTCCCACTTCTTAGCTCATCAATCCAGCCGAGGATTAACCGTCGCATTTTACTTCAGCTGTGCCCCTGCCGCTGCAATTATGTAATAAAACCGACGCTTCACGACCCCTGTACACCCAGCGTTATAATATATGTCGAAAAAAGTTTCATAAACATTCGCTTTAAAACGAGATTTTACTTAAATTAGAGTGAAAACGAAGCTGCCGTTTGTCCACGGTGCGCTCGCGACGCTCCTCTGCTAGCTTAAAATGCTTCTTTCGTTAAAATTCAAATTTCAAATTAGCGTCGACGTTAAATTTCAAATTTTCAAACTGAAAATGATTGACACGTCAATAAATCAATCAATAACCGTTAAACTTCCTGTACATTCACCCTGTTCATAGTATTAGACTTCGGTAGAGTGTGTTTTTATCAGCATTTTATCAACAGATGTAGCTAAGAGCGTTGGCTAATTAAAACAATGGAGAGAAGACAACTTTACATGTGATATGTTAATGATACAGTGCTTTTAATGGCATCAGTGTGTGTGCTGTATCACACTGAACATGTCTGCTGCTCTGAGCCATAATTTGGCTGCTGCAGTCTCGCTCAGCCAGTTGCTCACAAACAAGGTGCTCCTATAGCAACAGGTTGAAGGCTAGAAGGCGTTACAATAATTGCTTGGCACACTGGCCAAACAAGCCCTGCAAAAAAAAAAAAAAAAAAATGAGTGTGTGCTGCTGCTGATTGCTCACTGTGCGCTGTGTGTATTATCGATTGATAATCGTTAGAGCACAAGCTGTTTTCTGCAGCAGCGTTGAACTGACTGAATGTGGTGTGTTTTAACCGAGCTGGGTCTGGCATAGAAAGTTAATCAGCTTAAGACAGATTCTGCTTTTTTCCACTCATACCCCCCCCCCCTGAAAAACAAGATAAAAAATGTGAAAGATAACATTGGCCTATATTGTTGTGCTTGTGATTAATCGTGGTGACAGTCTGTTGTGTTAGGTCCTATGAAAAATGTCCCACTGGCTCAGGGTCAATACAAGATACTGGGTGCATAACAAGTCTGCTGGGATCAGCTGGAAAATATGAACATATATGAGTTCCCAGGTGTAGATTTGACAAATAAACATCGTAACTTAATGCCTCTGTTTACTTCAGCAATGCACGGTGTAAGACGTATTGTTTTAAATGAGCACGCTGGTATTTTGACTGGGATAAAGGGTGTGTGTGACTGGGAGCTTGGTCCAGACAGAGCTGCAGCAGGAGCCATGGAAATGTCTTCCACATGATTTCCTCCTCTATGAAGCAAGGACAGGTTGAAACCTGCCTGTTCAGTCTGAACGCTTAGATTGAGTTTCTTTTCCAAAATCAGATTAAGTTTAAAAAAAAAAGTTAATCGTGCACACTTTTGGTGGTGTGTTTATGTTTGTCCTTTGTGTGTGTGTGTGTGTGTGTGTGTGTGAGCTTTCATCAGGAAGCATTTTAATCTCTTGAGTATTTGTTACATGACTCCCAAGAAGATCGCGTACCCTCTGTGGACACATCCACGCCTCGGCCACGCTGCACTGACAGAACATGACTTGGAGGTATGATTGTAATGTTTCAGCCATTTCTGTTTGCACACCGTTCATTCTGTCATTCATCCCCGTGGCTGACACTGTGCTATTCTTACTTTTTACTCTGCTGTCTTTTTTTTTTAAGTGCTGACTTATTTTGGTTGGACGTCAACAACATTTGGCAGGTGGAGAGCGGGTCCGACACTTCAGCCAGTCTGTGGATGCAGTGGAGGAAAAAAAAAACCTCAGGACCGTGTGTTATCAGTGGTTGAGGAAAACAGGAATCACGCATCTGTCAAGTATTTTATTATTAAACGTCGAGTTGTTATTCTGTGCTCTGGATTTCAGTTTCCCTCCATTACCTCCTCCAGTACATGACTGATGGCAGTGATACCCGCTTCCCTTTGTTGTGATATATTTTCTAAATGGGCTTCTGGCTGATCCTGCTAAATTCAATTACTCCATGATAAAGCTGACGAGCGTAGCAAATAATGAGTTTAGATAATGTTTAGATAATGGTCGGTCTGGCATTTTCCACCGCACGAGTGACGCACCATCGTTTACTATTTTCAGCAACACAGAACAACTTGTGCAAATATCTCTTTCACTTTTTTTTTTTTTTTTTTGGCTTGCTGGTCGGTAGGTTGTCTAAAAATACAAAGCATGGACCGAGCTCTGTTCATTATAAGCTAAATGCAGCTGCTAATGGAAGCTGCAGTGTGTCGTCAGAGGTTGCAGATGTTGGGGCGATATTGACGAAGAAGGAAGCAGTAGTTGTGAAGTAGTACAAGTTGTAGACAAAGGATAGTGTTGTCTGAACTTCTGAAAGCCCTTCAGATGATCTTTGAACGCGCCGTTTGCTTGTTCCTTGTTCAGACCGAGTGAGGCAAAGTCAAGATGAACGCTCATGTATGAATTATTGAGTGTCTGTTGTATAACATTATTGAAGTATATGCTTTAAAAACCCACAACGTCGTAATGAATATATTAATAGCTAATGAAATCACATGAAGGGGTTTGATAGCACCGCAGAGGATGCACCCTGCTGCTCGCCTCGCATGCTGAGGATGGCTAAGATTACATTTGGATTTATGGGAGATTAAGCCGACAGTGGAAGATAAATGAGGTTCTGCGGGGATAAGGGTCTCCAGAAGGTGTCAGAGTTAAACGTGATGCCACAGTTAACAAACAGACGCTGTCAATCTCTCGTCTCTGACACTTCACACACTCACAGGGGACAGGGAGACACCACTGTGCTGAGTTACAGTAGATTTTCATAGCTCACTTACCACCTGTTGCAGCTGAAGGACTCATGCAATAATATAGTTAAGTGTTGTCTCTATGGATTCGCCTGCAGAGGCTTCGTCTTCGTCGTCTTCTTCTTCTTCTAATTGCTTGTGTATGTGTCTGTTTTCTCCCTCTTCATCAGAGTGTTTGATGTATTTTTGGATGCCGTCAAATTAGTTGTGGACAAAGACAGAGTGTGTGTCCTCGCCACACAGCGTTACGTTCGCACTCATGATGTGCATTCATGTTTAAGAAGGCATGCACCTTGGGTATCATGTGCTGCCCTCTGCTTTATTTGGAGCTCAGCAGTCAGCACATGGACACCAACTGGGCCCGGGCCGTCCACTCTATCTGCTCTCGCTCCTGTGTGGCCTCCCCACCGTCCCGCGTGGGATGTTTGCTCCAGTTGCTTGTTATTTACACGCAGCAGCGCTCAAGAGGAGGGAGGGGGGGGTGTGTGTGTCCCTCGCGGGTCAGACAGAAGGCTTTATAGAGAACTTTCCTCCTCTTTTTTGGAAACACACTCAGGCTCAGTTTAGCTAGTAGTAGTTCACTTTGAATGGGGTCGTTTGTTCTCAAAGGTCAACAGCGATGGTCCAAGGGCAATTCCTCTTACTTTATAGTGTATTTATGAGCAATATGATCATTGCATTTTTAAGTAGGGCTTTATTTTGTCGATGCACTCAGACCGTCAGGGTCAGTCACATGGAGGTTTGGTTGTTTCAGTGACCCGCGTCCTTTTGAGCCTGCAGGTCTTACAACATCTGTCAGTTTTCAGACACATTTCTTAGGTTAAACTCATTAACTTGATTTCTACATCAGTCAGTAGAGGACAGTCCTAGTATCTGCACAGCCAACGCCTGTCGTGGCTCGTCAGAGGCTGTTTTCTGTAGCTATCAGTAGCGTTAAAAATAACCCCGTCTTATCCTCGTGGACTCGTGACACGCAACACAATGCATGTACGTATCGCGCCATCTGAGATCCAGGCGAAGTTTTATTCTGTTTTTCAGCCCCTTTCTTTTACCCCCCCCCCCCCCTCCCCTGAAATAAACTGACCTTTTGGGTTCTGACACGATGCTGCAGCTGTCAACACCCTTCAGTTTACGTGTGTGCATCCGCAAGTTTTATGTTGTGTTAATGGCGCGCGGCTTGAAGCTTGAAGCGCAGCCCAGTTTTAAAGCTGCTGTGCTAACGTGCAACTTGTTCACTGACACTGTACTACAGCACGTGTCTGACGTGGGCTTCCATAAACACTTATCAGACTGTTGATGATGATGATGATGGTAGTGATGACATAATAGCAGAGACATCCTCAGGCTGCGGATACGTACGTACTGTGGCATGTTCTAATGATGTGTCACCTCTATGATGTCACTGCTCATGTGACAGCATCATCACTGTCCTGTTTGACAGCCTACAGTGGTGCCACTGTGAAAAGTGATTTGATAGCATTCACCTGTGTGTGTGTGTGTGTGTGTGTGTGTGTGTGTGAGCAAAACATACTCACTTTGATACCTGATGGTTTTTAGGCCAATGAGCGTGAAATATTGACTTTGATATTCATGAAACGTTAAAGCGTGTCAATGTTGTGCGATCAGCTGATCGTGTGACGTGTTTTCACACATTGCACATTAACTATCAGACCAATGTTTCAGTGGAGCTACGACAGAAACGTCATTAAAGCTAAGAGACGTATGTTGGATATTTGAACGTATGGTGTGTTTGATGAAGTATATTATGCATAAAAAAAAAAAAACACTTGACACACTGGATGTTATAACAACAGTAACGCAGTTACCTTGAATTCCCCATGTTTATCTCGTCCAATGCTTTGAACATGTAGGCGCTGATTTCAGGAGCAGTTCATGTGGCCGAGATCAATGACAGCAGCTGAAAGTCATTTCTCCTGAACAGACAGCGAACAGACGTGGGAAAAACTACATAACCTGTTTTTCCCCAGGAGGCTCTCTACATTTGGTGCGGGTAGTCATGGGGTTTTCCAGCCTTGGTCAGCAGTATATGAAAGGCTAAATAAGGCATTTACTGTGAGTCATTTGGCCTTATTGCCTTTGCCATTGCAATAAATACACCAAATAAATGCTATTGTAGAACAAAATAAAGCCAAATGAGCTCTGTGACATCAGGACTTGGCACAGTGTTGTTATTTAGCCTCAAACCAACAAGTACATACAGGGAGTGGGCGCATAAACATGAACAGATGATGAAAAGGGTTTTGTCTTAATTTATTGCAAAAGGCAATAACATACAACTGTGGAAATCACCATAGAGCTGAATCAACTCCTTTCTGCACAGATACAACACTCATTTCTGCACGCTCTTGTCCAGGTGTTCACATTGTAGTGGCAGACCCAGGTATAAACAAGCAAGAATAGACATCTAGGTATAGCAGGAGCTCCTTGGCAGCGGCGTCAGTGGATATCAGGTGTCAGAAATGTGTAGAGAGACGCATTGTGCGAGTATCATGTTCTGCTTGTCTCTGAACGAGGAGCCTAAGGATAACCCTCGTAACCCCACCCCTGCCTCGAGCGGCCTAAACGACCGCAGCGCAGTCGAACGCTGAAGATGAAACCGATACGGCGCAGACTTCAGTCATTTCCAGCGTCTTGTACTGAGCTGTTGGCCCAAAAAGGAACTGAGCTTACAAAACACTTGTGTCAACTTCTGTTTTTGCTGACAGTGTTTCACATGCATATATGGGTGACCCGCCCAGATACATAAAGGTCACCACTGTAAATCTTACATCAGATGGTCTTACTTGATTGATTCTCTCACGAGGCGTCGCCGTCCATATGTGCAGTGCAGTCACAGCCACAGACTTCATGTTGCCTCCATCATGCAGAGGGTTGCGTTCAGCCGATACACGCAGGTTTTCCTCGACTTTGCAGCTGATTGTGACTCATGGAATATTCTTTATATAGATTTATAAAAGTCGTGTGTTGCGCAGGTCTGTGTTCCTCTTTAACACCTGGCTGAGGCCTCCTCCGCCAGTAAACACCAGTAAATAAATGTCATGGAAGGAACTTCAGAAAGGAAACAAAAAGCTTATTTTGCCATCCTACAGCCAGACATTAGGAAAGTCTGACTGAATATGATCGCTGGCATCGGTTCCCTTCAGTTTCACTTGAGCCAGCACTTGTAAAAAAGGTTACACCAGGAAATGCAAGTAACCCTCCTCCTCTATGTACTGAGAACTGATCGTTCTCCTGAACATTGCGGAGCTCTGATCAGCAGCTACTGAGGATATCGGTGTCAAAGTAGGATCGATCAGTTGTTAAATCCACCACCACCGAATGGCCGTGTTCAAGTTCAGGCCCCAAAGATTAGGATTTGCTGATATTAGCAGAGGGACACTGTGTTTATCAGCCTGTGGGGACACAACAGAGACCTGTACCTGTTGTACTTCCAGTTTGGATCAAATGGGGGCAACAGAGTGCCACTTTCATTCTCCAGCTCTCTCCTGCAGGGTGAGAGGAGGAGACCTGATGGACTCAAAAGCAGAGCTACAGAAGCCAGAAGGAGTCGAGATGCAGCTGGATGTTGATCTGACACCAGTTACGAGGAGCATTTTCTCCAGTTAGACGACTCCATCCCTGCGTCTCTGCTGGATGTTTGAATTGTTGAGTGTGTGCTCCCAGTTACAGAGTGGTGCAGTATAAAACATCATGTGTTTTCTTCTGTCTAGCCTCTGGTCTTTTGTCTAACAGAGGTTGGTTTAAAAAAAAAAACACACACACAATGCAGTTTTAAGAGCAGGGGGAAGTAACAGAGAGAAGGAAAAATGTCATGTGACAAAGACTATGACCAAGCTCACATGACAGGATACAGATACTTAACTTTCCTTTTAGCTTTAAGTGATTTTGATTGCATTTCATTGCAGCATATTGATCCAAACAGGGAAGGCGGCCTTCTCCCTGTCCCCTCCAGGGGGCACTATCACTCACCGGGTAATGTATTACTGAAGGGCCTTTGAGCAGGGATGTTGTTTTCTAACTTTGCTGCCTAGTTGTGGTCAGATTTAACTCTTGCTTAGTCCCACTCCTGTGCAGCCGCACACGTTCTTCTAATCACCCAATGAGTATTTATACATTTCAATCAATATTGATTTACCTGATTAGTATTTTTAGATAAAAGCCATGATTTTGTATTTGCACACATTGTATTATTCCTCTCCCCCCACACTGAAGACCAGTGTCCTTGGGCTGTACTTGGTGTATCTGTTGCATATCTAGTCTCCTCCCATCTTCCCTTGTAGAATCAATCAATATACCTATTTTGGGAGTAGAAATCTGACCCAATGGAGAAAAAGTTCACTGTGGCTACAGAAAGTAATCAGCGCTGTCACTTTTTCACTTTGTCGTGTTGTGGTTCTTAATTTTAATTGATGAAATTGTCCATTTTCTCTCTCTTCAATAACACATGCATGGCGAAGGGGTCTGAATACTTTCTGCAGACGCCATACGTACCGTTTCATTTTTAATGAGGACTGAGTCAGAGGAAGCTCAGAGATTATTATTATATAATTCCAGCGAGCGCAAGAGCCAAGTAAATTCTGGGAAAACTATGTGATAATAACCACCAAACTATTTGGCTTTCTGTCTAATTGATAAATGTTCTGACTAATTATAGCAAGGACTTGACATTTACTGAATATTGTTGGCCATCCCAGAAGTTAGCATCATCACATATGAACAACTATAAACCCAGGTCTCTCTCACTCCTACACATCAGTGCATATGATCTCAGCTTCTGTTTATTACATCATGTAGCTTGTATATATTCACTGTGGGGGGGATATGTTATGGAGCGACAGCTGGGTCTACTTATGTAACACACACTCCTGTGTTCCTGTATTGTTCCTGACATGCTAACGCATGCTAATTGCACCCGTGTCATAGTAACATGTGAAATGACGTGGTGAAAAACAAACAGCAGCATCAGGTCTAGTCTTCAGTGTCATACGTGAATTGTTGCGAGCGCTCTCATAAAAGGGACATTGTCCCTCTGGCCTGGATGCCCCGTCTGTCCCTGAGAAGCAGTCAGACTGTCTGGCCTCTTAATCAGCGGATGCCAGTTACATCACTGCTTATTCACTGAGCGTGGAGCAGATAAGTGCTCTCTTTGTTACCTTTGCAAAACCACAACAGCTGAATGAATATTCCTTTGTCGGGTCACTGTATTGATTATTGCTGTAATTGCACAGAAACACTGGGACTTCAGAAACAGCCATCTGCCACAGACGAGAGCGAGAGCAACAGTCTTCTTTCACTAAACTTTCCTTTGACTTGTAGCCTGAACCATATCTGTGACCACACCGACTGGCTGACGATGTGTTTTACATGCTAACATCACAGGGGAACCACAGACACAAGTGAGAGAGACTCCGGCTCAGCTCTCATGAACTCCTCTAAGTCTTGTTTAAGTTGGAAATGTTTTCCTGTAAGTTGATGACTCTGCGTCTCTGCTTCTCTTGCCATCAGCTCCACCTTGCCTCCTTTACTCTTTCCTGCTGCAGCCCCCACCCTTCCGTCGACTGTATTGATCTCGTGTGCCGTCACATCGGGGAACTAAAGAGGGGAGAGGGCCGACTTTGTTCTGGGTGGGACTCCACAGATATTTAGCATCCATATGAGGCTTCGGGGCTGCAGCCTTATGAAACAACTGGACATCTGGCCCTCAGATGTGGCTCTCTCTCCTCCAGACGGGGCTCTTGTTCTTGTAGCATTTCCCATCGCACCAGGGTTTTGGTCACTTGGTGTGAGACCTGAAACCTTGTGTCACCGTCAGAGCGCTCTTTTACTCGTAGGAAGTGACTCACGCTTTTCGGATTAGAGATAACGTCAGCTGATGCAGTCGAATAAAAGGCAGCCACACACTGCTGCAGTTGGATAATGGTGATGGGCAGCTTGATGTGAGATAGTGTAACCAAATTAGACTGAACACATCGACGGTAGCTTTGTTTTAGTCATTAGTCGCGGTGTTTGAAGACACCGTCACACGAGGTGATTTTCTCAGGCTTTGAATCGAGCGACGCTCCCATCATTACGAGGTGCAGCCCAGCGCTCGTGTCTCTGTTGTCAGCTCTGTAGCTCATGTTTCCGAGGTTGCTCCAAAGAGATAAGAGCATAATGTAGACAAGTATTGATTCAGTTGCCTCTGCTCACTTTCCTCACTCAGTTCCCCACCCCCCCCTCTCTAAGTGTGTTTTCACAGGAGCATAAAGGACATTAATAACAAGCTGTACATGTAACGCAGGACTAGACGGCGTGTGTTTGCATGTGTGTACACGTGAGCTAGCCCGCCATAGGGGTGTGTGGTTTTAGAGGACCAGTGTATGTCTTTAAATCAGCCCTGCCCACTGCAGGCTGTGCACACTGGGTCAAATAACAGCGCTCAGGAAGTGAGGCAGATGTATGTGTGAGCATTTGTGTGTGAAAACTTTCCTCAGTGGAGCAGCTCTGGGTTTCCTCCTCTCTTTGAACAAAAGCTGACACTGCCGGCTTTTGTTTTGTGTGCGAGACAGAGCGACATTCCTGGGAAGAGGATCTGGCCTCGAGCACACAAAGTATGTATGTGCTCACACACTCATGAGCACAAATGCATGTCATGTTTTCATGCTAGTGTGTGTTAGTGTGTGCTGGCTGCCCCAGTTGGGCGGGGCAGTTGTGCTCTTCCTTATTTGGACCGTCATTACAAGGGGGGGGCGTGGGTCACATGGGTTTACAGTAGAGTCGTAGCGATAGAAACACAAACTCAGAAGTAAGACCTGACGTCTGTTCAGGGGGGAGTTTAGTGCATCAGGGCAGAAAGTCTGAAGAAGAAAAGCCAACAGCTGAGAACGAGAGGAAGAAAGAGGAGAAGAGTGACAGCTATTGGACAGAGGAAGGGAGAGGGGGGCAGCGGACCAGAGAGGGAGGAGAGAAGAGAGCGATAAGAGTGTGACAAACAGCAGACACTGAGAGGAAGCACATGGTGTAAAAATGCCCACCAACTTCACTGTGGTCCCGGTGAAGGACGGCACAAAGGCAAAGAAAGAGACTGAGGAAGATGATGTGGATGACAACAATGTGCTGAAAGAGGAAGAGGAGGACCCCACAGGTGAGATCAGATCAATTCTTTAGCTCCATCAGCTGAGCGATTAACATAGATACCAGAGCGCTGATTAACACACGGGTCTTTGTGATAAACACAGCCACAGGTTTCTGTAGTGTGACGGAGCCAGGACACAACGTGGAGCTGCTCTTACAGGCAGAGAGGTGTTTCTTGAAACGTCCAGCTTTGCTTACAGAGTTCAGTCCAAGCTGATAATTTGGCTCCATTGCACCGGGTACCGTCGCCTGTAGTTTTCAGAAAAACAGTTTATGGCCTGTGTGTGTGTGTGTGGGTGGATAATGTTTAGGGAGGACGGTGAATTTCAGGGAAGGCTTCTTCGTTTTCCAGCAGCTGCGTGAGACGAGGGTTCCCCTCGCACGACATGGATTTTTTTGCCTCATGCCAGTGTTTCCCTTCTGGCTTGAGTCTCCTGTCCTCCATTGTCCCCCTCCAAATCACTGGTTGCCTTTTTCTTTTCTTGTTTTCAGTGTCGTTTCCCCTCAACACACCACTTTTATTCCACTTAGCTCTCTGATGACAGCAGGGCCAACACATGGGGTCTAATTGGGAGGCCCACGGCCCCTGTCCCACCTTGATTATCGTTGACATGCGACCTCCAGCGTGGCTCAACCTCTGGACGCTGAGCGGTGAACTTTAGTGCGCAACAAACAGGATAACAGAACTTTTCCTCGACGCCTTGACTCAGATATGACACATACTGTGTTCCCATGTGAAACCTGCCGAACGAAGGCAAAACACACGCATGACCCTGAGGTGCGTTACATGCACAACTTGCAATATTCACAAATAAAAGAAACGCATACTATCAAAATACGCTTTTCTATACATTTTCCATCTTGCAGGTATAATTTTAACGGGACGTAAACATGACTGTAGGTGTCAGAACAATACGAGACCCTTCTGGCCTCTGGATCAACCTGTTTGAAGGCACACAGCCAGGGCAGCTTTTTTAAAAACGTCTGTCTTTCTCCAGTAGAAACAGCGAGGAGAGGTCATGGGGTGCATATTTAACAAACTCCTCTCCAATAGTCTGTGTTTTGCCAGACTGCTGTTAGTTAAGTTGGTGCTTTTACAGCACTTCGTATGGCGCTGAGAACCAGTTCCCAGTATTTAATTCCTGCTGTGGAGCTGCAATTACGGCTGCATGCTGGATGGGATTTTACAGACTGTGTGGGAGAGAGAATGACATTTTATTTTGATGGTTATGCAAGATATCATACCGTGGCGTGCTTCGGTTTCCTCGGCGCATGTTTGAGCTCATGCAACCGTCTCTCTCTGACAAAAAGCTGTAGTAACAACAATGGTGGGAGAGCAGGGGATGACATATCACGAGAGGCCATGAACTGGATCCGAAGCCACAAAATTACGTGCTGTAACTTGGCTCGTGGAGGCATCAGGACCACACACTTTATATCTAGGCTGCAGAAATCCACAGGCAGCGTACAGTGGGTTCAGGGTCGTCCCTTCAGTCGGAGCAGAGGGCACAGACCGTGTCATGTTTGTGTCCGATGTGGTGCAAACCTGAGGATATGATGAAATCATACAGACAAGCTGGATGTCAGCTTTGTGTGCGCTCCGCTAGGGAGGGGTCATCGATAGCTTAAACGTTGTTGGCTCATCGGTATGTTGTGTTGTGTGAGACCGAGTCAAATAGCAGTCACTGTTATTGATTATCCTGCTGGCTCGCTTCCCGTTGGCTGAGTGGGGGGAGGTGAGACTCCTCCCACATGCTGTAATGTAATGGACTCCAGTTCTCCTCATTCACACTGAATTCCCTCTTTGTCCTCCTCATGCTTTCTTGTTCTTTACCTTTCCACTGCTTATTCCATCCTGGAGCCGATGCTCTGTGTCCCTGCTGACGCTGTTGTGTGTATCAGCGTCAGTGTCTCTATCGGTTCGGGGCCACAGTTTGTCATCAGACGTCAGACTGAAACTCCCTTCCTCCCTCGTCGGCCACACGAATGCAAATTTAACCAAATGTCACAAGCTCATGCTTCTAGCTCTGACCGCTGGCTGATTATCAGCAAACACTTTCTCCCCTTTCAACGTAAAATCAAGTCCATTGATCTTTAGAAAACCACCAGCAGGTCGGGTGTTGACATGCATTAAAAGTGAGTCCAGACTGTCCTCTATTGTTTTCTGTTGAGCAGGAAATTACAAGGGTGAAGTGGTAACTTAGTGGCAGTTGCTTTCTCCTTATACTATGATCTGTGTTTTGCCACTCTGATGGCAGTGAGTGTATTTGACCTGTCAACCTGAGCTGTAAGTGTCAGTGCTGGACCAAAGGTCTCCGTTTCACTAACAAATCCTTGTTGGTTCATGCAAATGCCGACGTTGTGATGATCTTTGTGCTTCTTTTTGTGTTTGTTTTTGTTTTCTTGAGGCTTATCTTCATTTTATTGGACTGTTTTGGTTGCTAAAATCCACATGGGATGCACTGCACGTACGTCTATGCCTCATTTCCCCTGCTGGATAAGGACTGAGATCATAGTGATGTGGATGAAGTGCATCTATCTCTGCAGGACTGAACAAGGGTGAGTGAACTGTGTCCACGTCGGTTCATGGTGGTACAAGTAGGATCCCTCTGCACTAAGCCACGCCTTGTTAATAAAGCACGGAGATGGCATGATGTGGAACATATGACTTCAGTATAAGCATTGGTGGTGAACGGCTCTGACCCACTTGTGAAATACAGCCGTGTTTCAGTGTTGAAGCTGAAACTAAGCAGGTGATCTGACCGAATGCCTGTGGTGCTGCTGCTGCTGCTGCCTCTGTCCGTTGGTCTGTGTGCCCATCTGCCCTAGACATGTGTTTCCTGTTTATTTCCCAGGCAGGTCTGGTTCTGTTTAAAGCTGTGCTGTGTATGTGGCCATCTGTATCTCTGTTTCTCCTTCTCTCTCCATTATGCAGTTCACTCTGTAACCTCCCTCCCATGCTTATGCATTTTAAAAGCAGCAGACATGATATGCTTTCTGTGTCATGTTGCTTGAACCAGTTTCTCAGTCGTCAACATGCCCAGCTGTGACCATACACACACTGACCACAAAACCATGTGAGGTTTGCTTTATTTTTCTCAAACCTTTATATGTTTACCATCATTAAAGCTGAAGTCTTTTTCTGCCTCGTGTCTTTATGTCCGATCTGTTCTCATGCATTGCCTCCCAAGCCGCTGCTGTTAGTGGTGGATAAATCAAAAACATGACAAAGGAGAGCTTTGCAAAATCCCCACTGATTCAGGGAGGGCTTCTTTCAGTGTGGGAACATAATGACCTGTGATTGTGGCTCCACATCTTTCTGCTCAGGCTTATGAACCTCTGAAATGTTCAAGAAGCTCCGTCTTCACTGTTCCCCCCCAGGCGGTCGGTCTCCAACGGGCCTCGGCGGGCTGCAGGTCTCGAAGAGCCAGGTACAGACTCGGTTCAGGTCTCGGTTTTCCCGTCGAAGCAGTTTTCAAACTCTTTTTGTGTTTTGGTTTATTTATACTCCAGCGTGTGTCCAGCTTGACCGAGCAAAGTTACTCAACCCTCTGTGTGTTTGCATTGGCCGCATCGCTTAGTTCTGCTTGTTCCATCTGAAACACAGCAAGACAGCCAGACACTGTTTTTTTAACGTTTGTATTTGCACCCTGTGGGTCATGGAAACATGAAGATTGAGTGTCCACATATGCATCGACAGGGAAGCAGCCGTCAGCTACATTATATTCAGAGATCTGCTTTATCTCCAGTATGAAGCTGCATTAGTCAGAGTGGATGTTGTGCTTTCCCTTGTCTCTGTGCTGGGTTACACTGACGGGTGGGTGTTGACAGTAAGGGAGTGATACTACATGAGGAACGTAGGGAGCGGGTGAGGTAATGGGACATGACACAGAGTGATTTATCCGTCCCTTTGAACATCTGGTCTGTCGGTGCCAGCTGTGAAACTTTAGCACCTGATACTCATTCAGACATCGTCCACATCCCCTGTTGAGACTCATATATCCTGCGCTAAGATCTGGACCTGAAGAAGAACATCCCATCCTTAATGAACGGTCACATGTTCATTTGAGAGGTCGAGCAGCTGTCCAGATGTCTGCGTCCTCGTCCCGGCTCTCTGGATTCAGACTCTCTGAGCTCTGCCTGCTATTTCCTGTCCAGGGATCTCCTCCCCACCGGTTCTCTCCTCTCAATATGTTGTCTCTGATAAGCCCTCCTCCAGTACGCACTGACATTTTTGTGGCTTATTCTGCGCTCTGCCTATCTGTTCTTTTGCTGTCAGCTAAGTGGGGCCCTTGGCGGCGGGGGGGGACAGTTTCGTTTCTTGTGAGTAGTTATTCAGACGTCCTGCAAAAAGAAGCTGTACTTTGTCGTTGTTACATAAGGTCCAAATATTCACTATATTTATATTCACTATTCACTTTAACTTTAACTTTAACCCTTTTTCATTTGTTCGGTACCGTACGCTCAGCCGAGGTGTGACAGTATGGATCAACATCAGCAGACAATATGCTGTTAAGGTCATAGATAAACAATAAACATGTATCTCTGTGGTAAAACTGTGGTCAAAACCAAGCTTCGTCTCAGAACCATTAATGGTCTTCCAACTGGATGTGGTCAGCAGCAACACATAGGAGCAGCCTCACACCCCACAGCGTGTGTTGATGTTTTCATTATCAGATGTAAGTCATCTTTGGACAACACCACAGAGGAAGACGTTGTTTTCCCAGGAAGTGGTTGCTTCTTTACTAATCGTTTACCAGGAATCGTGCTGGAAAATCCGTCCCGCTCCTCTCAGAGTCGTTCAACACATAGACCCATGACCCATCGGAGCGAGATGCAAACCTTATTGTGTTTTTGACATGCATTCGTTTTCCTTTAACGATCTGTCATCGTCCGTCCGAGGTCCGTCAGTGACAGCTGCACAGCTCTCTGGACTTGCATACTGAGCAGACCTTCTCCACTGTTCCTTCATCAAACATACTCTAGGAAGCAGATGTAGGCAGTGCAACCAACATCTGGTTCCTGTAGTCCACCATATCCCTCTGGATTTGCCCTGGTGAACACTGGGAGTTATCAGAGGAGGGTTAGAGATGGGTTTGGTCTGATTTTACCCTGCGATCCAACACAATAAACCTGACAGCTACTGCCAAATATGATAGCAGGAGGAGTGGTCTGTGTGGATGTGCACCCTCCTGTTAATCTGTGAGATAGCGACCCCATCTGGAGGAGGCTGGGATTATCAGAGCGAGCTGTCGTCTCTGTCTCTGTCTCTGTCTCTGTCTCTGTCTCTGTCTCTTGGAGTTGACTTGGAATCTGTGGGAAGATTTTTGTCATTCAGTCTCACATGACTGTGATTCATTTGGTCTTGGAGTCAGAACAAAAGGGAAGGATTTATTACTGAAACACCAGTGTGTGTGTGTGTGTGTGTGTGTGTGTGTGTGTGTGTGTGTGTGTGTGAGTGTGTGACATACACGCCACATTGTTATGATCGGTATCTTGGCCTGCAGCTGTTTCCAAAGCCGGCTCATATCAAATATGGCTGTGATGGAGGTTCCTTCACTCAGAGGCCGTTTGGCTTGTGTCAGACCAGATCAATGGTGTAAATGCAACTCTCCACATCATCATATGGATGATCTGTCCCATCATATGTCCAACATGTCCTCACATAGACACCAGTCCACGCTCTTAGTAACAGTGTGTCTCTCTGTCCTTTCTCTCCCTCCCAAGCTGTGTGTTGCATAACAGCAACAGTTGTTTACCTGAAGGGTTTAAAGGCTTAGGACATCATTAAGTGCAACACACAGACACTTGTGCGTGTGCGTACACACACACACACACACACTCAAAGACACACATAATGACTACTAACAGCAGCCATCTGACATCAAACCAAGTGAAGCTTGATACTACTAAATCCTTCCTACTGTGTGATTTGATAGCTCCTCTCTAAGCTCTGCCTCGACACATCTGTCGGTGTAACGACGCTCGGAGCGAATGTTCAGTTCACCTCGCGTCTTTCTGTCGACGCGCCGTCGCAGTCTGAGCGCTGAACCTACCTGCGTTACCTGGATCGCAAGCAGCACACAATACGTCTCAGCCCGTTGAAGGTCATTCACCTGGCTGGTAGGCCGCCTGCGAAGACCGCAGCGGAGCGTAAGCCGCAATTTGTCCGTGGCTTAAAAGTCGTATCTTCCTCCAGGCTGGAGGCTGGACGTGGCCCCTGTGTTTTATAAAAAGTCCAGGATTAGCCTAATCTGGTTAAGTGATTAGTGCCCACTTCACATGCTTTTAGACGCACAGATTAATGGGCAGCCAAGACAAAGGTAGACAGCACAGTATGAGGTTCACAGAAGCCCTGGGGAGGGGACGAGGGGTGGGGTAGGGGGGGCAGAGCTTGGTCAGCCATCTATGGCTCCTTCAGGCTAACATCTTCTTGTGTATTTATAAGTAGTGTCGACTTAATTAATGCAGCGACGCACAGAGCAGCGCGTCTCCGTGGCGTCCTGTGAAAAGCAGGTTCGTCCTGTGCTTTGCTGATCAGCTGCCGGTCTCTGGCAGACCTGGAGGTCAGTCAGGAGGTCAGGTAGTAAATGAAACTGCCCACTGATGCAGCACCTGTGGTTTAAAATAGTAAACAGCTATTGATTCAGAGCGATACGCTGCACAGCTCGGACGGCAGCTTCTGTCTCTGTCTCTGTGTCCTCAGCGCCACCAGGAGACAGAAGTCAGGTCGCACTTTGACTTTCCTCCACACTCCTCTCCAGTGGGTGTCCATCCATCCTTCGCTCCCCTGCCACACCTCTAAAACCACAGACTTATCTTACTACTGCTTTTTACTTCCCTCGCTGTCAGAGCTCCGCCCCCTCGGTGACTGTGTTCAAACATGCACGCGTGTGTGTGTGTGTGTGTGTGTGTGTGTGGGGAGCAGGGATCAGAAGCTGCGGGAGGTTGAGGGAAGGGAGGTGTGTGTGTGTGTGTGTGTGCGCAGGTCGGTCGGTGGGAGGGTGAGGGTGCTCTGTGATGCATGGCTGATGTCGCTGACATCGTCGTCACAGGCCACTTTCCACACACACACACACACACACACACACACGCACGCGCGCGCGCACAAACACAAACACCGCCACACGCTGTCAGAAATAGCTGATCCTCACATTATCCACACAGCACAGGCAGCATTCCTGACTCCTGCTCCTCACTAGCAGTGTCTCTGTACTTTGGACCCCCCCCCGTTACTGGAGTTCCCCAGGGACCACTACTAGGACCCCCACTCCCTTTCACCCCCCCCCCTTTTCAGCCCCACTCCTCAGGATGGAGCACAGGGGAGGCTCTCGACGAAAGGGTAAGTTTTTCTCAGCCACTGGCTCAGGAGTCGTTTTAGTGAAGTGTGCAGTCTTTACTTTGTTGATCCGTTGCATTTCACAGGGCAGGTGAGCAGGGACGGTTGTTTTATTGAAGGACTCTGTGGCGCACCTGCATCGGAGCCAGGTGTTTGTCTTGTGTAATGATCCTCCTCGACAATAAATCGTCCCGCCAGTGGAAAATCTGCCTCTGAAGGGATCACTGAGTTGCTGGTTCCCTGGACTAGAGGTGATACAGAGGTGTTAATCAGCAAAGAGCTTTGTGGAGCTAGAGACACTGAGTCAGAAGTCAGGCTACAGCACAGACTTTATTGATCGCAACTGAGACATCCACTGTGAATGCATGCACTCGTGGTGCGCTCCAGCAGCAGACCAGGTGCAGCTGTGTGTGTGTGTTTACATGAATCCTGAGCTAAAGGTGTTTTGAGCCTTACCTTACCTCCATCTTTGTTCTTCTGTCTTTTTTGGTTTGGCACAAAGAGCCGTGGGCTAACTCTGGCAGCATTAGGCAGCTTACAGTGTCGTCACAGCGTGCAGCTTAGTGGCTATAAATAGGACGCATGGTCATTTATCACCACAGTGACCAGAGAGGCTGCGTCTAGCCGGCACCACTTCCTGAACTGTACCTGTACCTGCAGGTGAATCTGATGATGAAGTTGATGAGGTCTGACTCAAAGCCATCATGCCTCTGCCCGGTGTAATGTGCTGTATCAGGGAATCCCCCCCCCCCCCTTATGTAACATCACTGACTGTAATGTAAAATAATGCTCTTCATCTCTCAACGCACCAGAAGTCAGGATTTTTTTTTTAAACTGCACACACTCGTACCTGGCCGAAAAGGTGAAGTGTTTACATTTGCATATACAGTATACCTGTGCGTACCTGTCCGAGGTGATTTTAGGTCTTGACCGTTTGATTTGCATCGTGTAGGGGAATTAAATGAAAGGTGAGAAATCAGTGTAATGCTCCTTCTGCTGCACACGATCTGCTTCTTTTGTGCTCAAATCCTTAATGCTATTCTTCCTTCACTTTTCTTGTCCCGGTCCAAAGCTGTTTTTGCAGCTGAGTCTTTGATAATCAATTATTTATTAAGTGTGCCATCAATTATAGGTGGAAATTTAAAATCTATTTGGGTCCTGGGGGCAGATGGGGCAGCGAAGTATCATACCAAGGTGTTTTACCACACGCTCTTATGTTGTCTTATGTTTTTATATCAGAGGGTGTTGAATATGGTCATTGCCCCCCCCCCCATAGTATTCGCCCTTTAGCAATGTCACACTGTTCATGGTCACCTAATGTGCTGTAGCAGCGGGACACTCTCCGCACCACCTGCAGAAATGGAGCACACACACACACACACACACACAAAGCTCTCGCCATCAAAAACACCTGCATTCATTCATCAACAATTACACAAGAGGTTTCGCCCCCCCCCTCCCTCCCTCGGTCCCTTTTTATTTTACCAACATCAGTGGTTCTGTGCTCAGTGGTTCGAACCAATAGTCGACCAGTTATCAACCTGGATTGATACACAGCATTTTTACAGCTTGACTTGTTTTTTTTTTTTATTCATGGCTGATAAAATTAGTTAAAATGTGCTTTTCATCCGTTTCTCCACCTGGAGATCACTGCAGGTGTTCATTGATTTTGATGCAGCGTGATGGAGTGACTGGTTATATAGGTGAAATAAGGTCACACAGCAGTTTTAAGTCACAAATCCTGCGCACTGTGCATTAAGACTTTGTAACAGAAGTCACTGGACATCATCATTAGCATTTGTTTCTGGCCACTTGACGAATGCGACTCTCTTTTAAACTCTCATTTGGGCCTCAGCAGCTCTGTTACGAGCTGTTCGAGGCCGGAGAGGTAGTGTAAGTTTGATTTATCAGAGCTTGTTTGCTGAAAATATATGTGTGCTGCAGCTGTAAATGGGTTTCAAGAGCGTGGCGAGAGTACGAGAGTAAACACTGCAATAAATTAGCGAACCATAAAAGCATTAAAGAGCTGCAGAGCTGGGGATGATTCACAGTGGGGTCATTTCTGCAGGCAACCTCTTGCACATACAGGTGTGGTGCAGCAGTTCAGTCACGACTAAACCTCAGGCAGCTTCTCATCTTTGCCAGCTGAGTTGATGGCTGGAAGTTTAGGCAGAGTTTCATAGTGTAGCTCACCTGTAGCTAGATCTGTTACCTGAAGTAACCACCACCAAAATATTAGATCAGGTCAATGAAGTGACCCTGATTCCCAAAGTCCGGCCACGTCTCTGTTATAAGTCGTGTGCACATATTATTGAATCATAGGATGAGTCTGAAAGGTCCATGTAGCTGGAGACGTTGATGGGGTTTTATAAGACCAGACATGGTGTGTATCTGCTGTCAGTTTCATCACGTTGCTCAGCTGAAGGTCAGTCAGTCGTCCTGCAGCTTCGACTTGTGAGGAAATGAGGACGGCTGACGTAAGGACTCAGATGCTTCAGTGAGAAAGTGCGGCGCGACCGGATCCGATCATGTTTGGACGTAAACAAGAATTTCCAGGAAGCTGAGTAAATCAGTCCAAGGTAACTGGCACCATTTGTAACGTGCACAGAGGCTAACATCTGTTAACTAGGCCAGAGTGTTGTTACTGTATATGAATCTGGACCATGTCCCACAGGACTGTTCGCCACAGCAGACCTAAGGACACACACACACACACACACACACGTTGACATTTACACACATGCAGACTGACGGACATCGATATACAGATCATCTACATCCTCCGACGTTGTTATCAGACCTTTTTCATCAGCGCAGTCTGCAGCAGCAGTGGTTACTTGTGCGTTTGGTATCTGATGGGAGGATTTTGTGGCAGCTGGCACCTCTGCCACCTTTGGCGTGGTGACGTGCAAGTGCAGCTGCAGGTCACTGGCAGATTGAACGACACGGAGGTGGCATGAAATTCGCTGTCGCTCATCAACCGTTGAGGTATTTTTAACTTAAAGGGGCGTTACCTCGCAGCAGTTTAATTGGTGGTTCATTTCTGCTTGACCTACATTTAAATTTCCAATCAGTGAAAGTGCTGTGTGTGAAAGGTCAAAGGTCATTTTCTCAATTATTATTATCATTTTTTGTATAGTTTTCCTTCTTAATGAGACATTGTAATCGTTAAGTGATGTCGTAATGTGCCGTCCAACATGGCGGATCGCTGTGTACTCTAATCAGTCATCGCCAAGAGTTACCTGTGGTCGTCGTAAACGACAGCGCTCACTTCCTGTTTGACGTCTAAAGCACCTTACACATGTGCACGTTCTAAAAGCAGGAACTTCACCTGATTTGGAAACAGTCCTGCCGGTTTTAGCCTCCTGCCAGGCGTCAAAGAGGATTAAAGCCAGTGTCGTTTAAGACAATGATTACCTGTGGTGTGTGGCGTCTGCAGAGCTCAGCGTTGACAGGATAACAGGTTGACTCACCCTTAGCGGCAGCATCCTCATAGTATCATGCAGGATGGTCACGATCTGAAAGTCATTCCCTGTCATCCCAGCTTAATGAAACACTGGGACTGCGCTCTAACCTATTATATTCCACCACCCCGCTCATACTGTGTTTTAAAGAGCCACACAGCACAAGGACAAAGTGACTTTCCCTGTGATTACCAGCAAGCTAAGCCATGCTGCAAGCCTCTTATTCCCCCCGCAGCTGGATCAAGCAGTAAAAGTTATCCATGAAATCCCCATAGCAGTCAGAGTTCACAATAGGCAGCTCCACTGATGGATGGAGAGGTCCAGGCCGAGAGCTGTGGTTGTGGTTGACTTAACAATGTGCGGGCCACCCTGGCAAACAGTGATATACGGCTCCGAGTGCTTCTCGTCCTCTCCCGAGGCTCTGGATTGTTTGAGCTGTAGGAAACAAGCAACTGTTTACACAACGTTAAGTCTCACAATGACACTTATCGGATTAAGATCATAAACATAACAGCTCCAGATACGTTCGGCTCTTTCAGCGTTTTGTCGTAACACGGGCAAACCATCCGACCTGTCAATCAGCAGAGCGCTCAGGCTGCAGTTAGCATGTAGCCTGTAGCAGAAAGGGTTTGAGTCATTAACAGTCGGCAGTTGGATGGTGGTGCTCTGTTTCTGCAGGACTCGCTGTGTTTGTCATGTTGTTGTGTTGCGGTGACGGAGGTTTTCTGTCGTCCATCATCCTTGTGTTAGTTTAAGGTTGAAGCACAGGCTCTTTCTTTGCTGCTCAGTCACCACCTCTGTTTTCTTTCCTCTTGTGTTTTTCCCCTTTTATGACTTTTGAACCTCACGTTTATGGTTTTACTTTTTGTCTCATTGGCTTTTATTTATAGTGTTTTATTGTCCACAAAGCACAATGTCACATTTTTGTCTGTTTGTTTTGCGAAGGCTTACGCCAGCACAGTTTTATTATTGCCCTTGTTGCGTGGCAGAACTGGGATCAGCTTCGCCTGCTGACTTTTCCTCTCTCCTTCTCACACCACCCGACGGCAGCTCGGACGTTTCTGCTCCGTATATTATAATTAGATCTGATAACGGGGTATTAATTAGATGAAATTAATCATGCATCTGCTTAAATTGATCTTCTATTTTAACCTTTTCACTTGCGTCATGGTTATTTGTTTATATCTAAGCGTTGGATCCATCGTAATGTGAATTAGAGCCGGTATAAGGAGAAGTGTGCTCCCCCGCCCTGGTTACACCCGGACCAGACCTCAGCCTGTGTGCTGTCTTAGCCCCTGCACTCGAACTTGTCCGTCCATTCAAAACATTTGCTCAGCGTGTTGCTGAGCAGGTTGTCGGCCCCCACAAGCAAAGACACGGTGCGATTCACAGTTTGGTGCTAGAATGTCCTCTCTGAAGACAGCGCTGCTTGGTGAGTGTAATGTGGACGGACTGACTGTGTGTGTGTGTGTGTGTGTGTGTGTGTGTGTGTGTGTGGGCTCAGTTGTGGTTGGCAAGTAGTTGATGCAGGGACAGTGGCGTGTTTATGTTGTTGGCTGTTAATATCACGCATCTTATGTCTATCACCAGTCACCAGCTCTCATCTTTATTGTTGTGTCACACAGGCCTGTGTTTACAGGCTGCAAGACGTTCGATTACATGAACGTGTCATAACCACAGGTACCAGACATGAAGTTAATGTCTGATCGTGCCTGAGTGGATCAAAAGTAGGTTTTTATTGAAGAAGAAGAAAACAGAGGCTTGCCATGCAAATTAGGTAACTAAGTATTGATGTGTTTATGTAATTTATCGAGCTGACTTGACTTTGTGCTGTTGCTGTGTTGTGCTCAGATTTGCAGGATCTTTGACAACATGCTGTGTGATTGTCCCTGCGATCGCTCATCTGCGTTCACCACATCGCATGCTGCTGTATCTTAATAGTTTCATTCAGCAAATCCTGCAGCTCTGACATTGTCGCTGTGAGCACACCACCTCCTCAGTGTCACATTGTGTGCAAATGATCTGCTGCTACGTGAGCTGGATGGTTCGGTTGTGCAGCCGGCTCCTCCTTTGTTTCTATTTAAATGTGTCTTGGATGAATTTTTAATGATAACCTTGACAAAGGCCGAAACACGGACTTCCTGGTGGTAAGTGAAAAGTGGATCATGTTGTTTAATTTATTTATCAAGTGGGTTATGAATCCACTAAATGTGTGTGTGTGTGTGTAAGGGCTACACACCTCTACAGACTGTGCTCAGTGTGTAGCGTGGAGACAAAGGACCTGCAAACCTGAGACCAAAATTATTACAGTCCGTTGTTGACAGTGAAAACACTGAGTGTGTTTATTCGCCAGCTAACACCCATGTTGTGCTTTGGATACAATGGCGTGTAAACCAACACCACGTTTCTTCCCGTGTGTCCGCAGGTGATGGAGTTCCAAAGGAAAACAGTCCCTTCATCAACAACACAGACAACGACAAAGGAAACAGCTACGATGGCACCAACATGGCTCTTTTCGAGGTAAACGTGCAGCAGCTCTCGACATCTTCACCTTCATATAACCCGTGAGCGCAGGTCAGAGGGGTGACTTACCCAACGAGGAAGCACAGCAGTGTGATTTGCTTTGGCAGGACTGTACAAGCCATGAATGAGAAACCCCAAACTGCGGGGTAGAAACGGCGAGTTGCGTTCACTTCCAGAGTCTGCAGTTTAAATTAGACCCAGCAGCCCACGTAGCTGAGGCCATTCATTAATGCACAGTTTACTAAAGCATCAGGGCAAGTTGTGGTGAACTAAATAAATAGTACTCAAGGAGGTGAAAGTACCAATTTTCTCTTAGCTCAACAGTGCATCAGTCAGAGAGTTTATTTGTCTTAAAAGCCCGTGCATTCCTTTAAGTTTGTTCAACTGACCCTTTGCCAGGTGCTTTGCTCTGCCATTTGGCAGACCTTGCTGCTCTGTGGTCACTGGCCCTTGTATAGAATCAATTAAGCACTGCGGCTTCTGTTTTTACCACTTGCCATGAAGCTGATCCAGCCACGCTATTCTAAGACGCTTAGATGTTGGCGAGCTAAATACTGCGCTCCTCAGTTTGATCCGATCTAAGAAAACAGGAACTAACCACCAAAAGACCAACTTCAAGTGTTTTTTTTTTAAACATCCAACATTACTTTCACGTTAATGACAACAATAAAGGAATAGTGGATGATCAATGAGTCTTTAATTGCAGGAGGAAATGGACAGCAACCCCATGGTGTCATCTCTCCTTAACAAACTGGCAAACTACACCAACCTCACCCAGGGGGCCCAGGAGCACGAAGAAGCTGATGAAGACGAGGGGCCCAAGAAGAAAGCTGTTAAGGTACAGCACAGATGGAGTGTGTGTCACAGCTACACAATGTAAAAGGTGCTCTGTCAGACCTGCTGTCTGAACTTTCCCGCTTTTAGTCTTTTATATCATTTACTCTTTTTGCCCTCTAACAGGAAGTGTGCTTGTACTCATTGAGGAAACTTCTCACACACGCAGAAACAGTTTTGCAAGTAAAATCTTGCAGCAGAGGAGCAGAGAGGAACTTTTCTTGGGGTTGTCCTTGGTCCTTGAAAACAACAGACACTATAGAGCTCACAAAGTACCTGTGTGACCTGTTGACCCTGTTGGTTGGGTCAGAGAAGGAGGAGGGGGTTAAAGTTCTTGACAGAGATTTAAATAAGAAATGTAACACTGGCAGTCTGGCCCCTGGTGAGGAAAAGCCAGCCCCCCCCCCCCTCCTGGACCATTTGTACTGTGACTCCTCATGTTTCAGTTTTTAGGGGAGAAGAATTAAAAGTAGCCACAGCTCTGCCATGCGGCCTGTAGATGCTTCTGTAACCGCAGCCTCAGTCCCAGGCCAGTTGCGCCATCCTGTCCCCCCTGAATGGAAATAGGCCTCTGGTACCTCCCATTGGCTCGTAGCAACATCTTAAAGAAATAAGTGGATGAAGCTGACACCACTGTCGCCCCTCTTTGTCTGAACCAGTGGGATTAATGCTGTGCATTTGGAGATAAATGGCCAAAAAGGTAGCTGCTTGTCAATCCGAGGTGATCGATTTGATGCTTGGTTTTTTTTTTTTTGTTCTCTCATAGAAAAGCTTAATATATTCCTCTTGCCTGTGCTTTTTTTTTTTTTTTTTTTTTTTTTAACAAGCTGTTGCGAAACTAGGGTGGAAGGATTGAAGGATTTTCAACAACTTGTGTTACTGGTCATTGGATATTATAAAGCGGTTTATATAAATGATGCCTCTGTCACAGAGATGTAAGTCTTACATCCGTTTTTCTAACGCTAGCTGACATGACGCTCCTCACATTTTTAATACCAGCAACGTGTGCTTTGTAAATTCAGCTTTTATGATGATGTCATTATGATGATGCCCTATCAAAGAGGTTGGATTTTGGTCGACCGCAGCTTTTAGGTCCTTGCTAAGCATGGGAAGACTCAGCAACATTGTCCTAGACTAAAATAGAGGTTGACTGACGTGATCACTTCAGAGCTCATTCTCATACTCTAGCAACTGATTCACCAACACAGAAGAAGTGCTGCACCAAGTTTAATGCACACCTTCTAACCTGCTCAGGTGTTTCTGTTATTTTGGCCACCAGTTCCTGTCGCTGGACTTGTGGTGAATACCAGACCCTCCTCTAGACATAACGCAGAACACTTAGACCGCACCGCACACCACATCCTCCAACATGATCACGGTTAGCTCCACAGTTCCTGGAGCTCCTCTGTAATTCTCACTATTACACATCGATCGTGTGCACAACAGCCTGCTGCAGTGTTGACAGGCTGCTGCTCTTGACATGCAACCAATCAGACGATGCTTTAGGCAAGACATTTCTCAAGAAGACAGAGCGGTGTCTCTGTCGCCAACTATTAAATAAGTTAGCATGTTGCACCACTGCAAATACTTGACTTAGACTAACTGCTGTGTGGCTTCACATTGTGATGGGCTGCCATAGAAATACAATCTAACTGCCTTTTCTCTCCCATTTCATCCTCCCCCCTCTATAGAGCCCACAGATGGGAACCTTCATGGGCGTCTACCTCCCCTGCCTCCAGAACATCCTGGGGGTCATCCTGTTTCTCCGCCTTACGTGGATTGTCGGCACGGCCGGCATCTTGGAGTCCCTGGCTATTGTCGGCTTGTGCTGCTCCTGTGTGAGTTTGAGCACCGGGTTTTTTTTTTCACAGTTGCACATGAAAACAGGACCAAATGAAAGAAGCTGGTCCAACTGTTGCTGTGGATTGTATTTATGCTTTACGAGGGGATTTAGAGTCAGAGCAACAAAGATTATGTAAGAGTGAACTTAATGTACATACACAGCTCTTAAGTGCATTATGGATACATTAGCACATGAGAGTGTTTTTGCTGACACTGGGGGCAGAAGCAGTTTCAACTTTTAATGGCAGACTGATGCAACTGCTGGATTGACAGCAGTAATGAACGACTGGTGAGTTGACTGTGGCCACAGATCCCTCTTATATTTAGCCACCGTGTCTCTCCGTTTCCCATACGCTCCTAACTTTTAACGGCACCTGGCAGCTCGACGTCTAATCCGTCCATCTGCAAAGTGTCAGGAATACAGCGACATGCACACTCACACAGTGGCTATATTTGCCAGTCCCAGGGCAGACAATGGATTACTAAAGTTTAATCAGGGAAAGTACAAACAAAACCTCTCAGTGCTATCTCAGATGATCGGTCTCTGCTTCATAATGAAACGCTCTAAGGACATAACACAGCATCAGTTTCACTTTCAATATGGCCAAGACTGAAAACGTGACAGTGACACCAAACAGTGCAAGAGTCTGACTTTATACACCAAGAACTGAGAAATACGACGGACGCCATGATTCCCAGACGTTCATTTGCATTTGTCAGAACTAACAGGTTTTAAATGTGGTATAGATCCGATCAGAAGGAAATAGTGATGTTATGAATTAATATCAGGTTTCTCAGCTTCATTAACTGTTAACCTTGTAAGATTCAAGCACCATTTCATATATTACAATCTAGCTAAAATGCGTTAGCAGGTTAACCCCCCCCCCTCCCTCGTCCAACGCCACTGCATCACTGCTGTTACATAATAAGAGAGCCAAGCTTAGTCAAACAGATTAATGGTCACTTTCACCGCTTAGACCCCATCTGACTTTGCACTGATGGTTCCACGTCAGCCACCTGCTTTTAGGTCACATTTTATGCCGTGGGTCCAACACACATCTAAAAATAACCTAATGGGAATTTCATTGAACCTCAGTTCAGAGCAGTAACGGGGTTTATTCTGCCGTGTTCCCAACAGCTGGCCGCGTTTAATCTTTTCCGTTGTGTTCCTCTCGTGGTCATTCAGTAATTTATCTTCGTTTGGTGTTTACACATTGAAAGCTGCAGTAGAGAGTAGAGGGCGGCCCAGTGGTCCAGTGGTCCAGTGGTTCAGCCCTGTTGCCCTGCGGCAGGAAGGGTGAAACATACTGGAGCACTGGTGTGAGTGGTTGTTTGTATATTGATATGTGCAGTAAATCTGGGGTGCACCCCTCCCACCATTAGCTGGGATTGGCTGCTGCTCTTCATCATTTTCTTCTTCTAATTGAGTTTCTCTTTGAAGCCCTGAAGATCCACTGCAAACAAACTTCCTACACACTTTAATTGGCTGTTAAAAACAAAGCAATTGAGTTCAAATGAATTATGGGAACTGTGGATTTCCCCAGCGATGGTGTAACTGCCAGTGTTGCGTTTTACTGTAAATACTCTGATTAATTTACGGTCAGGTCCAGCTACAGTTGCTGCTTAGGACTTCAGTGGAAGTGGGAGGTAAATCTGTCAGTTTAATTGGCTTTACTCCAGCTCGTCTGCCACTTTAAACCCGACGCCCAGCAAAGAGCACAAGCTTTATCACGTCCCTGTCCTTGTCCTTATCCCCCTCTTCCACTTTTCTCTTCCTCTTCCCTGTCTTTTCACCTTCATGCTATTGACCCCCTCCCTCTTTGTTTCATCTCTTAACCTTTATGCCTTTCTTTTCTTTGTTCTTGTTATCTCCAGCCTCCCTGCCCTTCTCTCTGCCCTGTCCTCTCTCTCTCCTCTCTCTCTCATCCGGAAGCACTGTTAGGTAACAGGCCGATGTAAATATCCTCGGCCACAATGACTGATTTCACAGAATGGGTCGTATCCATTACCAATCCGAAAGATTTAGAGAATTAAGCCCCTAAGAAGTATTTTAACAGGCTCAGCGCCAGATTGACCTCCTCAAAGATCCTATTGTTGGGGGAAATCTCCACAGTTCATGGAAGGAAATAATTATGAGGTGGGCAAGGAGCTTTGTGTTAATTGTCAATTCACCTCTGACCTTAACTGGTCCACAAGAGGAAACACTTCTGGTTTTGATAATGACATATAACAGATAACTTTGTCGCCGCACATTCAAAGAAGTGTCGATGAATCTATCAATGACAGATCTGAGTTACAGTCTGCGGGTTTTATACTGATGTTTTTGTCCCTCTCCCCACAGACCATGCTGACAGCCATATCCATGAGTGCAATCGCTACCAATGGTGTGGTGCCAGGTATGATGCACACACACAGCCAACAAACTTTTTTTTGTTGTTTTATTTTCTAATGATGATAAGATGGAGTCATATATTTCACCAGCTGGTGTCCACAAGCTTCAGGTGGAGTTTCACCGTTTCACAACTTTAAATATTTGAACATAAAAATCCGACTTTTCCATCCCTCTCAGTTAATTACATTACATATTAGTCACCCCTGCTGTGTTTTGTTTTTCTGTCCCCCAGCTGGAGGCTCTTACTACATGATTTCCAGATCTCTTGGTCCAGAGTTTGGTGGAGCTGTTGGCCTCTGTTTCTACCTGGGGACAACTTTTGCTGGTTCCATGTACATCCTGGGGACGATAGAGATTCTGCTGGTAGGTGTTTGTTGATGGTTATCAACAACCTTAACAGTAGATCCACCCAAGTTCATGTTATTTACCCAGACTCACACTGTGCACAAGACTGAGTAATGTTCTTTTTGTCTCATTTTTGCAGACCTACATTGTGCCTAAAGCGGCCATCTTTGTGGCCGAAAAAAAGGAGGAGGAGGTGGATGCCCTGCTGAATAACATGCGAGTTTATGGAACATGCTGCCTAGCACTGATGGCTGTGGTCGTCTTTGTAGGGGTGAAATATGTCAACAAGCTAGCTTTAGTCTTCCTGGCCTGTGTCATCCTGTCCATCCTCGCCATCTACGCCGGAGTCATCAAGACCATCTTTGAGCCACCAGACTTCCCGTGAGTCCGGTTTACCGTGTACATCCTCCACATTGTGCTACGGTGACAGTTACCGCACTTGAAACACTAAAAGAGTGTCTCATTTGAAGATGTCAAACTAGTATCCCTTTTTCCTCCACACAGTGTTTGCATGTTGGGAAATCGCACTCTGCAGAACCACGACTTTGACAAGTGTCTGAAGACGGACATTGTAGACAACATGACCGTCACTACCCAGCTGTGGGCGCTGTTCTGTAAAGGTTCTGAGCTCAACGCCACCTGCAACGAGTACTTCGAGAACAACAACGTTACTTTGGTGCAGGGCATCCCTGGGCTGACCAGCGGAGTCATCTCAGGTTGAAGCAAATGTTTAATTTCTAAAATCATCCAGAATCTACTTTGTTTCTCTTAATCCCATGCAGCCAGCATGTCCAGGCATTTGTGAAACACTAACCTCTTAGTAGAAATTTACACAGCTGAAGAGAGTCTATAATATTTTATTAAACACAGCACAGACTCAGGCCTGTTATGTAACTGTTGGCCATGACAAACTCGTTTCACTCCAAACCATCTATGCAAATGCATTCCTGTCATATTTCTAGTGCGGCTGCTGGCGTCTTTGTCTGCAGGTACTAAGTGATGATATATGTTCACATCGCTCTGCATTTGCCTTTATTTTCTTTAGCTCCTCTCCAGTCCTCCTTAAATGTAACTCCTCCTTTACCATATTTTCATTGCCTTTCTCAGAAATATATCACTGACCCTGTTTTGTGAGTGTTTGGAAATCTCTGGACAGATTACATCAGCTGCACACATTCCCCTTCTTGTATGGTTTTGATTAGAACCAGCACCAGCCGTTCACTTGCTGTATCACTTAGCTCTGATGCAGTGGACTAATTGATTACTACATCAAAGCAGTCTGGCTGTTATTCAAGTAATAAAACTGATTGTACATATTTTCCTCATGCAGCTTTTGATCTACCACACGTTTACGTGTTTATAATGAGTTAAGTTGTATTATGTGATGAATAATGCCCCTTTCGCTTCAGTACTAGCAGCATGTTTTATTTCTACTTGCTCTAATACTCTGATGTGGCCTGAGAGTGAATTGACAACACGGTTTCACAACACTGGTGTCTCCAAATCCACAGCCATCTTATCCCCTTTAACTAATGAGCAAAGTGTTTATCTCTTTATCTGTCCGTCCATTTAAAGACAACTCGAGACATTGCCAGCTGGGAGGACTTACAAAGTGTCTGATAACTCTGCTTTGCACAGAGCTAATTACTGTGTTTCTGTCTCTCCTGTAGAGAATATGTGGTCTCAGTACGGCCCTCTGAAGATGTTGGTAGAAAACAACAGGCTGTCTTCTGTTGGGACGAGCGACCCTGCCCAGGACATATACTTGCCGTATGTAGTCAACGACATCACCACCTTCTTCACACTGCTGGTCGGCATCTACTTCCCCTCTGTCACCGGTGAGTCTGATGAGTGACTGACACACACTGCAATGTGAGAGTTATTCTGTAAATTTCTGTTTTACTTCTTTAATCATTTGTTCATCATCAAGTTGTGTGTGTGTGTGTGACCAACTCTTCCAGGTATCATGGCTGGTTCAAACAGATCAGGTGACCTGAGAGATGCCCAGAAGTCCATCCCTATTGGGACCATCCTGGCTATTGCTACCACCTCTGTCATCTGTATCCTTAAGTCATTATGGCTAATGGCTAGAACTGTTGATTTAAAAAAGATAATTATACAATATATATTAGTATAATAGCATAACTTAATCAGCTGCTATAGATCCTCCCCTGCTTTGTTTAAAGACTGTGAATCACAGCTGATACATTACTTTTGAATGGCAATAGGACCACCTCTAAGATTGAGGTTGATAATCGTACTGTGTTTTTAAAGCTTCTTAAGTTTACTCTCCTGACCAGTGTCTCCCAGACATCACCTGCGTGGTTCTGTTTGGTGCCTGCATCGAGGGCGTTTTGCTTCGAGACAAGTAAGAGAGTTTCAGAGAATAGTGGCAAAGAGGAGGGAACGAGAACATCAGCACAGAGTCTTGTTTACATCCACTTGTATAAAATGCTATAAAACTAGCTTTCAAACAGGAATAAACGGTGCATTTGTGAGTTGATTTTCTGCTGTGGATGAAGCCACATTTGGTACTACAGTTTGTATTTATGGCAACAGGACATAGATGTTTGGCAATCAAGATAAACAACAGCGTGTGTGTGTGTGTGTGTGTGTTCATTGTGAGGAAGGAACTTGACACCCAGCAACACACAGATGTATTTTTAAAGTTTATGGACAACAATGGAGCTCCATGGCACGATGGAGTAATGTAATGCTTTTGACACACACCCAGTACTGTGAGCCTTTTCAAGAGATTCTTTAACATCATATAATAAAAGATATAATCAGATCTATAATATGAACATATGTGGACAACAGTATGTTCCAGTTAACGAGTGTGATTGTTTTTGTCTGGCAGATTTGGTGACTCGGTGAAAGGGAACCTTGTCATAGGCACGTTGTCGTGGCCCTCACCCTGGGTCATTGTGATTGGCTCGTTCTTCTCGTGCTGCGGGGCGGGGCTGCAGAGTTTGACCGGTGCGCCGCGCCTCCTGCAGGCCATCGCACGAGATGGCATCGTACCTTTCTTACAGGTTAGACTCACATCCAGCTTCAGATGCGGTCACTGCAATGTTCATAGGACTCACATACTCATCTTTAATTTTCACACTTCACTGTGTGTGCTAGGTGTTTGGTCATGGGAAGGCTAATGGAGAACCTACCTGGGCTCTGCTGCTGACTGCAGGGATCTGTGAGATTGGCATCCTCATCGCCTCACTGGATGCTGTGGCTCCTATCCTCTCCATGTCAGTACCTGTCTCCGTAGCAATATAGCATGTTTTCATTCCATAAAAGCAGATTACCAGATAAAGACTATGATCCCCTGGGTGTTACACTTCTTAAAACCACTTAAAGTAGGTCATAACAAGGAGATTTAGACAAGATGTGAGTCAGTTTATTTTGGCTTACGATCTCCCTCCCACAGGTTTTTCCTCATGTGCTACCTGTTTGTGAACCTGGCCTGTGCTGTTCAGACCCTGCTGCGAACACCCAACTGGAGACCACGCTTCAAATACTACCACTGGTGGGTGGTAAATTATTCTGAAGCATTCAAATCAATGTAGAGACATGGACAGGTATGATGTTAATGTATTGTATGTTTTCTTTTTTTTTTACAGGGCTCTGTCCTTCCTGGGAATGAGCTTGTGCCTTGCCCTCATGTTCATCTCCTCCTGGTACTATGCCATTGTTGCCATGGCAATCGCTGGGTGCATCTACAAATACATTGAATACAGGGGGTAAAGAATGACTTATACATTATTTTCTTTGATTCAGAAGCCGTGTGTGTGTGTGTGTGTGTGTGTGTGTGTGTGTTCTCACTGTGTCCTTCTCATTTATTTCATTGTCAATCATCTGTTTGCTTCAGGGCAGAGAAGGAGTGGGGTGATGGCATCCGTGGTCTGTCACTGAACGCAGCTCGCTACGCCCTCATCCGCCTGGAGGAGGCTCCACCACACACCAAAAACTGGAGGTACTGTATCTTTTGTGTGTGTGTGTGTGTGTGTGTCTGTGTTCACAGATGACATGATGCCACCTGTCACTGCTGGGGTGGACTAACAAGAGACAGGAATAGACACAGAGGCTGAATTGGATTAATCTCTCAGTCCTTTTCTTAATCTGTCATAATCTATGCAGAGGCCCTCAGTGACTGACCTCACTCACTGTCTGTCCAAAAACCTCCCCTTCTTTTGTCAGGCTGCACTTTCTGGTCTCATGTGTAAATAAACATTTGGGTTTCCCTGCATTGTTGAGCGAGGTCCAATAATACTTTATGTACTAATACTACGGGAGACAAACAGATACTTCTGCCCTTTACCCCTCTTTCTTCCTCTTGATGTGTCTGCCCAGGCCTCAGGTATTGGTGCTCCTGAACCTGGACTCGGATCAAGGAGTCAAACATCCTCGTCTGCTGTCGTTCACCACCCAGCTGAAGGCAGGAAAGGGCCTGACGATAGTGGGAAATGTTTTAGAGGGAACATATCTCACCAAAGAGACGGAGTCCAAGAGAGCTGAGCAGGTGCAGTGGAAATTCACACGCCAACATAAAAAAAAAATGCATTTACACATAGAAAATGCAAAATCAAATGTTGACTTGGCCTCATAAAAGACTCTGTACTGGTGTTTTAATCAACATTGTCTGGCAGTCATTTTTCTGTATACACACTGTTGGTTAACTCTGCCACCTACTGACCAAATGGAGCAACTCATCTATTTTTTTTTTTTTTTTTTTGGCAGCCTGATTCATCTGTGTCCTCAAAAGCATTTTTAATCAGTGGATTATTATTTTTTCTACGAAAGTAATCATGAGCAGAGGCTGAGTTCCAGATTATACAGACTGCTGTATTCACAGGGATTGTTCAGATCCATCAGTCTGAATTAACGCTAAGAGTTACGAGTCTTAATTTTGAGGAATATCCAAAGGTTCAGTGTTACTATAATAACTCAGTAGGTTGAACGTCTCCACAAAGACAATTTTCAAAAGGCCAGTAAAGTTGTTAGACAGTTTCCTTCTCCTCCTCCCTCCAGAACATCAAGGCCTCCATGTCGGCAGAGAAGACCAAGGGTTTCTGTCACGTCGTGGTGTCTTCAAACCTCCGAGATGGGATGTCCCACCTCATCCAGTCTGCAGGCCTGGGGGGCATGAAGCACAATTCAGTCCTGATGGCCTGGCCCGGGAACTGGAGGCAATCTAATGACCCGCAGTCATGGAAGAATTTCATAGGTAGAGACAGTTCAGAGTTACATCCTGTAATACACAGGTATAGAAATGGACAATAGGAAGACAGCTGTGGAAAATCAATGGAAGCTATTGATCCAAGAATGCATGATGATAAATATCATATTTCACATTTGCACATTTTATGGTGGAGTCATTCCACCGGTGCCAGTGACTTAATGTCTGATGGACAACACACATGGATTAACAGGCAGCGTCTCACTGTCTCTCTCTAACCAAACAGAGACGGTGCGGGAGACCACAGCTGCCCATCAGGCCTTACTCGTGGCTAAGAACGTAGACAGTTTCCCCACCAACCAGGACCGTCTTGGGGAGGGCACCATTGACGTGTGGTGGGTGGTCCACGATGGAGGCATGCTGATGCTGCTGCCCTTCCTGCTGCGTCAGCACAAGGTCAGTCTCTATGTCATCACTGACTGATGGGCCGACTGTTTTTGTTCCATCTTTCCTGCCTCCATCATGTCTGTCTCTCCTCTGCCCCGTAGGTGTGGAGGAAATGCAAGATGCGCATCTTCACTGTGGCCCAGATGGACGACAACAGCATCCAGATGAAGAAAGATCTCCAGATGTTCCTTTACCACCTACGACTGGACGCAGAGGTGGAAGTGGTGGAGATGGTGAGACTCTAACTTTCTGCGTTTTTTGCTTGTGGTTTGATTAGATTAACGTATCCAGTGACTGATTGATTGTGATGTTTTTCCGTTCCTGTCTCTGCAGCATGATAATGACATCTCAGCCTTCACCTATGAGAAGACGCTGGTGATGGAGCAGAGGTCTCAGATGCTGAAACAGATGCAGCTGTCCAGGACCGAGAGGGAGAGAGAGGTAAAACACACTTTACTCAGCTGAACACAGCACTGCACTCACAGCCCTTTGTCCCTGACTGTCCACAGTTTGATTCCAGCTCCACACAAGTGGATGTTTCTTTATGCTTTAACTCAGATCAGATGGTTAAATAAACATCTGATATATCTATTTGAACTGAAAGATGTTTGCATCTTGCTCAGCGTGGTTGTACCTGCACAGTGATGATAGTTTACTATACGTCTAAATTCATGAATATGCAGGTTGTTTCCATACATATCAGACTATATATATATTTAAATAACAAGTCTGGCCGACTGCTGCGTTATATGACAATGGGCCCCTCTTCCTGTTCATCTGCCGCCGCCTCTCCGGGCCGTGCCGCACCGCTCAGATTCAGAGTATCACTGATGAGTCTCGTAGTTCAATCCGGAGGAAGAACCAGGGCGCTGCCCAGGGCTCGAGCTTCAGCCGGCAGTCCTCTCCGCTGGAGGACACTCAGGAGGACGAGGTAGCCGATTTTGTCAACCCACTGTCCCTCATTGTTAGACGCCACTGGCCCATCTTCACAAAGCTGGATCTTTAGCTACAGATGTCGTCTGTACCTGAAAAATCTTGACTCAGAGAATCTCATCTTACCGCCAGATGTCAAAAACAGATGTCAGTGTCAGATTTCTCAGAGATGCATGTGCAGTGTAATAACTAGACAGATGGGAATAATGGATGGAGGAGTAAATCTGTCATGGTGTAAACTTAGTGGTGTCACAGGAAATGTGGACACAGATACTGAATTATAATGGAGTGGAGGCTGTAATCAATGATCAGTAGTGTTTTATGACCATGAAGAAAAACTTAGTTTGAAAGTAGTTTGAAAAGTGCCATTAGTCTGTTTTGTAAGGTCACTGCTCAACGACCTCATGAGAAGACAAGTGCAGAAACATTCATCTCGAGCATCTGACTTTTAAAACCACAAGTCCAGCGAGGCCCAGCAGCAGCGCTACGTACTGTGTAGTCACACAGAGCCGCTTTGTGAACATCAGCCCGTTACACCCTGTAGTGAACGCTCCCATTGCCTTCATGACCCCACCCCGCCCCCACTCCCCTAAATAACAAGAGTGGACAGTATTCTCTGCAGCGTGGATCAGGAGCAGATCAGAAGGATCTGAGTGTGAGATGATGAACACAGCTCCTCCTCAGCAGAAACATACTCTTAATGAGGACCTGACAATACTGTCTTCTCTTATTTCATTTTTGTTTAACCATCATTTCAACCCTATTCATCATTGTGTTGACACCCCCCCACCCATCCACCCACCTGCCAGCCACTCACTCATACCTTTGGGAGTAAACACACCACAAACAGTCACAGCTAATGGCTGACAACCTTAACAAGCAGAGAAACCTCCTCCAGACGATGAACAACAACGTGCATGCTACTTCACGCAGCAGCCTCTCATCTGCACCTTTTTACCAACGATGTGGAGAATTTGAAAATGAAATGATTTCATCAGGAAGCTGTTGTTGTTTTTACTACACATGAACAGGCATCAGTAACTAAAGGGACCTTTATCTGTGCCTTTACGATGACAGGTGATAATAAACCTATCATTTATTCAGCTTTTATACCTGAGGACTTTGTGCTCTGTGGCACAAATGAACAAATGTGTTGAAACCTAAAGATATAAACCATGTGTACGTGGCTGTGTCAGCCGCTCCACTGTTGGACTGTCTTGTGATGTCTACAGTAGATTTATCCTTTTATTGTCCATGTGAGTGTTGAACATGTCTCCGTTACTCTCTGCTGTGGTTTTCCCCGACTGATAGAAGAAGAGGTTTTGGATTCCCATTCGCCTGATCGATTCCCATACCCCCCCAATCAGCGACTGATTTTCTCTCTCCCTCGCCCCCAGGCGCAGCTCATCCACGACAGGAACACGGCGTCTCACGCCACAATAAACGACAAGGCCGACACCGGGCCTGAGCGGGTTCACATGACCTGGACCAAGGATAAGCTGTTCACAGAGCGCAACCGCAACCGCGAGTGCAACGCCAACGTGGCTGTGCGCGACATGTTCAACATGAAACCGTGAGTTTTTGTTTGTTAACTCGGACCAAGATTAAAAACAATCAACGTCATCTGTGTATTTATAACTTTAGGTGTAAAATAAAGAAGGAAAAAGGAAAGATTTGTCCTGTAGATGTGAAACGTAACACACTGAACCGTACTGTGACGATAACACTGCATGTGCCTTGTGAGACGTTTGCACCATTTTGAACTGACTTTTCTTTTTTACTGTCAAAATCTGAGGAGTAAAATGTTGTGAGTGTTAAAGAGCACGGTGGTGACAGCACTTCAGGATGGTGCCAAGGCCTCAGTGCAGGAGGACAGCATGATGGCGTGGTGTCGTAGTCGTAGCGATGAGCCTGACAGGGTGAAATGGGACGACTTGTGTGCATGGCGTGTGCATTCAGGCTGCATTTGGTGCGTGCGTGTGCGCATGTGTGTACACTCTCAGCCATTTCAGTCTTAGTGCATGGCCAGACCACACGTGCACTAACACCTTTCCATCCCATACTGTCCGGCGTACTGTCAGTGTGAGGTGCGTCCCACTCCATTCCCATATTGGCCCCCCCTCGATAAAGTTTTATAACTTCAATCATTGCATCGTAAAAGCAGGACAGGAAGAACCGGAGGCGACTGTTTTTGTCACACGTTGGTCACCTCTGGGTGTCACGGCGAACCGTTTGGGACAGCGGGAAGCATGCGGTGTGGTGGGGAGAGCTACATCTAAAGCCTGTTTCTGTTGTTCTGTCCCATTTTCCTCCTTCTAGAGAGTGGGAGAGTCTGTAAGTCGCAATCTCTTTGCCCTAGGCCGTCTGTGTGTGTGTGTCTGCTGCTGCTGCTGCTGCTGCTGCTGCTGCTGCTGTGGTGACTGTAGCTTTGTCCAGTGTCCTCCAGCTCCTGTGTGTGTCTGTGTGTGTGTGCATTTGTCCGAGTCATTGTTTGTGTGTGCATGAACTTCCCATTTCGACATCGAGCGCCGTGTCAGTGGAAGAGCTTCCGTTTTGTTTGCATTAAACATAAATGACATCGTATGCATGAGCAAAATTGTGCTTTCCCTCCAGCAGATGTAAAATGTGTTGATCCGACCCAGAGTCAAAATATAAGAAGCTTTTCTTCTTCTTCTTCTTCTTCTTCTTCTTCTTCTGCGACAGACTGTGGAAAGCAGAATTTTGTATTTTGCCGTTTTTATATAATTTAGCTTGTGGCAGTCGATGTAATGTGCTTTAATACCGTGTGATCTGCCGTGAAGGTCGTCACAAAGAGGCAGCATTTAAAAGTAAAGCAGATGCCTATGACTGTGGCTCATTAATAAATCGGGCTGTGACAAGCTAATCCAATGAAAGTGAGATAACGGATGATACTGCATGTCCCATTTGTGTTTAAATGCTGCCTCCACTTGCTTCAGCTTATTAACAATGCCTTTATTATTCATATATTTGTGTTTGAGACTAACGCGTAGTTTTAAAATGCAACTTTTCTCCATTGAACAACCATATGAATGACAGAGTCTTCAAAGAGCTTCATTGTAATTGTTCATTTACAGTGTAAATAAAGGTTTGATTAATTCAAAGAGGAAGTCGTAACAGACCACAACAGACCTTTGTTAACACAAACACTGACCCGTCGCAGCACAGGAGCTTCTTCTGCTGTGACAGGTCAAAGGTCCGTTCACACCTGGTGTCTCACGACTGACCCGTAACGATCCCATCTCACCCCCCCACCCCCCACACACACACACACACACACATTAACACATGCACCGTGTGTCCCTTGACTTTGGCCACATGTGGATCGAACCACGGTCTTCATTCAGATCACCAGGTCTGAACCGGGCCCAAAGGTCCGTTGTGGTTAGTATCAGGTGTCAGAGGTAGAACTCAGGGCCCAGTTCAGTTTGGTCAACGACCTTCTCTCCAGTGTCGTCCTCTCTCACTGTGAACTTCCTGTCGCATCAGGAACCAGTCCAACGTTCGCCGGATGCACACGGCTGTGAAGCTGAACGAGGTGGTGGTCAACAAGTCGCAGGGAGCTCACCTGGTTCTGCTCAACATGCCCGGGCCCCCGAGGAACAGGGGAGGGGACGAAAACTGTATCCTGAACCACACGTTAGCTCAGTGTGAGGTCTGTGATTGTGTGTGTGTGTGTGTGTGTGTGTGTGTGTTCCTGCTTGTCTCTCTGTGTGCTCCTTGACCCCTGGCTCTCAGACATGGAGTTCCTGGAGGTTCTCCTCGAGGGTCTGAACCGGGTCCTCCTGGTGCGGGGCGGTGGCCGTGAAGTCATCACCATCTACTCTTAAAAAAAAAACACACACACACACACAAAAATAGAAAAAAAAAAACTCTTTCTCACCCCACGCTGCACACACATGGGCTGTTGCCATGGATACCGGTCACCGGGCGTTCTTGGGGGAAGAATCCAAACTGGGTTTTTTTTTTTTTTTTTGTAAAACGAAAGGCTGGGGGCTGTTGGAGGGCGGGACCACTTGTGATTGACGGGATGGCGTCTGGAAGGAGCTGGAGGATGGAGGGAGGAGTCGGCGTGGAGTCAGCTGACAGTGGGTCCACACCGGGCCACAGAACCCCCCCCCGCACATGGAAGATAGAGCATAGAGACACTTTATATTTTTCATTTAACTCTGAAAACGTCGTTCTGTTTCTGTTATATCTTCATTTCCTTTCCCTCTTGTGTCGATGTTGTCAAGTTGCTGGCGCTCGCTGTGTAAAGATAAGCAGAGAAGAAGAAGAAGTGAACGTGTGCTGTTGGTATGAAACTCGTAGTCTATCATGTTGTGTCTGGTGCAGAGGCGGCGGCTGAACCCGAGGAAGACGACTAAATTATAAACCGGACTCACCGTCCTCAGTCCTGACAGCACGTACTGAGGTTTATAATCAGACGCAGCGTCGCCGTTCGTTCTCATGTTCGCATTTCAAACAGCCGTTCAGAAACTCGTGAGCGTGAACCTGGGGTCAGTGTAGAAGCTGCTAAAACATCCTGGTTTGGTTGTAGATGGTCGACGGTCCTCGTCGCGACTTAGTGAAGCAGCAGCAGCCAAAAGGATGTTGAACGTCACCCAGACGATCTTCTGCGTGGAGGGTGGGAGCTCGTCAGGTGCCAGGTACTGACCCCGTCCCCACCGGTCATCACACGCCACCCTCCAACAATGTTGTTATTTTAATAGGGAGAATAGCCATAGTTAATACTGTTAGTTCTCTGTGAGCTTTATGATACGACATATTAAATGCACATGTATATTTACGGAGTCTGAAGCAGCTCAGCTGGGAAACGACTATATATATGTTTTAAGTGAAGGGCTGTTTGACAGCGTGGAGAAGCTGGACGGATGAATTGACTCGTTGTTTGACACAAATCTTAAGGAAACGTTTTAAAACAAAATGCAAAAGCACAAACTGATCCATGTGTCATTTCTAAATTTATTTTTACCTGCTTTCACCCCCCCCCCATATTGAACTAATAGTGACTTACCTGCAGCACTGTGGACTTTGCACTACCCGATCGTTCAGCACTTAAGTCGTCGTGCACTCTGACCCGGTCGAAGCGCCGCTTACACCCCGACAGACCGAAAACAGTCCTGCCGCTGTTTAACGCTCGTGTTCTCAGTGTTTTTTTTAATGATATTTTTTACCAAACAGAAAATGTTTCGGCTTCGAGTCCCAGACTGAGCAGACGAACAGTTACGAGCACGTGTAGGTGGAAAAAGTGCCAAAAAGACTTTCAAAAGAAACTGTGGGGGTACGGTGACGTCACAGAGCTTCCTGTAGCGTAGTGCAGCTTTAACCCTGAGGACACTCACCATCACTTCTGCCATAACTCACCCACCAACTCTGCAAGGAAACGATTCGAGAGAGAAACGCAGCAAATAAAAAAAAAAAACACAAGTGATTTCCAGGGCATTTCAAACCTTTTCCCACCTGGGGGCTGAAAGAAAAGATGGAGGAGCAAGAGGGAAACCGGGTTCAGACTCAGATCCACACGTACTTCCACAGTTTCTTTTGTGGACTAGCTGTGCAGTATTTTGTAAAGCAGAGCGTCACGTGTTTCCTGTCGCAGGGAGACGTGAACTTCTGATCGTCAGTTATGCAGCATCTGTGTTCTTGTTGTGTTTCGTTCAGTTTTCGATGTTAATGCCTGTTAAACTATATAGTTCTGGTCTCTGTAGTGTTTATTACATTATAACTGATCTCCTGTTACTTTAAGTGTTAATTTTTTTGTTTGTTTTCTTTTTTTTTTTTGTGTGTGTGATTTCTGTGGACGGAGGCGGAGGGAGGGAGGGAGGAGTTTCATGTGCGATGATGACGGCAGCAGCAGAAGTTGTTGTGTTTTTGTGTTTTGTTCCAACCTCAGAAACGCAAAAGACTGAAGACCCTGGACTGAGAGTGTCAATAAGACACAGAGTGAAGCGGCCGGGGGGGGGACATGAATGGTTTCACTAATTATCACTCACTATATGAAGTTCAAACTGTTTCAGTTTCTTTGTTCAGTTTTCTATTTTAGCCACTGAAAAACCAACTATGTAATAAACCGACATTTGTGTAGTTTAAAGAAACTATTGGTGAAAAGATGAATCGTTAACAGAGTTTCTTCTTGTTTTTAATTTGGTTACTGAGCTGAATAGCAGTAGCTGTTACATAAAGGACACGTAAACTACATTAAGAAAAAAAAAAACCTTAAACAGAAGTTGTTAAATAAAAAAGAGACCTGTTTCTGGAGGTAAATAATAGGATTGTCAGCAGTGTGTGTTTCACGGCTCTAATGTTTGAGGTGACTGGAGATTGTTATCTACCTCAAGTCGTCACTGAGGCTCGGCTGAAGACATTCAAACCTGTTTCGATCACATCTGTCTTTCAGAACTGATGTTAAAGGTGGATTCATGGAAGGAAAATAAAAGCCTCTGCAAAGTGAGAGGACCAGCAGAGCGTGTGTGTGTGTGTGTGTGTGTGTGTGAGAGAGGCCTACAAAGCGTGTGTGTGTGTGTGTGTGTGTGTGTTTCTGCTGTTGTCCGGCTCAGCGTGCAGGCCTCAGGCTGGAACAGGAAGTCACTTGTGGGCGCACATGTAGAAGGAGGTAGCCCTGTAAATTGTATTTGTGCCTCTGAGTAATTATTAAAAGTGCTGAAATAAACCTGAACGTCTGTGTGTGTGTGTGTGTGTGCGCTGCCCATAGAAACCTCCATGTCCAGCTGTTGACCGACTGCCAGATGTGGAAGTATGGTTAGTTCTTCATGCATCATGTGATAAAAGTTCACAAGGAGGAGGAGCTTCTTTAAGAGAGACTTAAGTAAACAGGAAGTCTTCCAGAAACACAGGTAACAGGTGTGTGTAGCTGTAGTTTGCACTGGTGCTGATGTTGCAGTGACGACATTCATCCACTAGAGGGCGGCGACACCATCCTGTGAAGTTGTCCTAGTATCTCTGATTCAAATCAGGCATGTTCACATTTTTCAGCTCCAATATAATGTGATAACACCGTGATGTGTTCACTGTCCTCCTCTCTGCAGTGGGAGACTTCAGCTCCCTCCAGTCCTGCAATTCAGCAGCACAGTCGAGGCCTCAACCTCGGTGGGTCACATGGTGCCAGTGTCACACAAACAAACCATACCAACATCTGATTGAATTAGAGCGTGACCATGACGGAGGAGAAGGGGCAGAGCAGAGCAGAGCGGGGCCGGTGTCAGAGCGCGATGTCTGCGCAGTCCTCCAGAGCTCAGGCCCGTCCCTCAGCTGCTGGTAGACACGCTGCTGTCAGCAGTCCTCAGCCTGCATCCATTATGCATGCTGCAGGGAAATGTATTGATGTTTTTTAAAAGCTGAAAAGTTTTCTTTTCTTTTCCCAAACACTGCTGCTGCTGCTGTAACTTCAGGAGGAAGTAATGTCTCTGGTTGCTGCATCAACAGTGAACAAGAACCGTCTTACAAAATGAACCACTGCAAAAAAGAGCCAGAAGCTTCTGGTTTCTTTTGTATTCGAGCAGGAAACTGTTGTTTAAATTCAGCTTCACTGTCAAACCTCCTTCGATAAGAGCAGCCCTGAGCACTGGCCTTTGACGACCTTTGACCTCTGAGCTCCATCTCTCCTCTATTTGCTCTTTATTGATTATATTAAGATAAGATAAGATTTCAAAGCTTCACCTCACAAACTATCTTTAAATTCACATTTACAACACACTTCAGTTTGAAGATGCAGTGAACACAGCCAGTAAAAGACTTGTTATTGATCACCGTCACATTCAGTCCAGATCAATACAGTAAATCAACTGTGTGGTGGTGCTGTTACAGTCCCGGGTGAAGCTGCAGTGTATGTATGAGGCGTCCGCTCTATTAAACCCACAGGGGGATGTGATGCACAGACGAGCGCAGCAGCGCAGTGGACTCAACCATGATGATGAAATTCAAATCCTCTCCTCACTTCAAAGGCTCCTGATCCCTGCTGCAGGATGCAAAGAGGCTCAGCTCCATCATGGCTTAAAACCTGAACAATCATGTCTGTCTTTTACCCACTCACAGTCTCTGTCAGGCTCAGAGAGTGTGAGCGCTGCAGCGTAGTGTAGTGAGCAGGGTCACGGCCGGGTCTGGACCTCTGTGGGCAGAGGACAGCAGCAACTTAGTGGAGTGATTGTAGGCTCAAGTGGAAGATGAGGGATGATGATGTACCATGCATCAACAACAACAGCTGCAATACAAAGTGTTTACATGATCATCACTTCCTGAGCCTCTGTGGATCTGAAACAGCACCTTTCAAACGTCTCTGATGAATAAATAAGACAGATTTCTTCTTCTTCTTCTTCTCCTTCTTCTTCTGCTGCTGCTGCTTCTTCTTCTCGTCCAGCTCCATCAGTCCCCACTCTCAGGGGGGAACAAGCTGCTCAATTATGTCCAGGAAGTGAAGGGTTAAAGTGGGAGGAGAACGCAGCGAGAACTGCGTCAAGTGACGTAGAATCAGACAGATACCGGAAGTTGTCAACATTAAAAGTGTAGAATATGGAAACTACTACTACTTGTACCCCCCCTCCCTCCTCCTCCTCCTCCTCCTCCTAGTATTATTATTGATAATGATCATTATTATTACGATGATTATAAAAGGCTGGGTTAAAGTGCTCTGTTGTTTGTATATCAGAGCAAGAGTGTAGGGAGGAAGATTTCCAAGGCAGTGTGTGAAATGAATGTGTGTGTGTTTGTTTGTTTGTTTAAATGATGGATATTTAGACTTGCAAATAAGTAAAACTGTGTCCAGTAGCTCTGATGCAAATCTGGAAATAAAGGCTCACGGTGACTCACTGTGTTTGGAGAGTAAATATGAGAAGAAGAAGAAAAAAAACCTCAGTCACCTGCACATAAATAAACAGATGAATAAAAGTGATATCCTAATAATAAAGACAGGAAGGATAAAAATAAAATGTTACATAACATCATCATCTTAAAATAACTAACTTTGCAAATCACATTTCGCCTGTTAATGTGGCAACGCTTTTATTTTGAAGTTCGCACGCACTAGCGTTTCCGGTGAGTGTTCGTAACTTGACCGCGCTCGAGAGCTGCACCATCAACAGCCGCCTTCAGCTACAACAGCGACGCTGCTGCTGCTGCTGCTGCGGGATCCAGCGGGGAGCGGGGAGAAGGCGACGGAGGTGTCGGTGTCAGCCCGCCGACAGATGAAGCTCGTTCCCGGGTGTCGCTGACTCAGTGCGGCTCGGTGTGAAGGGAGGGACCTGCCGGAGGAGGAATAACACACCGTGGGAGGAGGTGACATGCCCTTCGCCGCTTGGCGCAGTCGGTGCGCTGACCGCTGACAGACGTGGACGAGGTGAAGAGCGGAATGGTGCATTTTAATTTCTGTCTTTGACGCGAAAGGAGGAGCCCGGTTCGGTTGAACGCCTGGTTCTGGATTATATTCCGGGGTTGTGTTGGGAAAGAGGAACGGTACATGCCCGGTGGCCGACGGGAGAATGCAGCACAGCGGGTGTTTGGCTGCAGGTGGATGGCCAACCTGACGGTGCCAGCCGCTGCCGCTGCTGCTGCTGCCGCCGCTGCCGCCGCTGCTGCTGGGTCAGGCGTCAGCCCCGAAAACAGACCGAAAACCCCCTGAAAACAGCGCGACCGAACCCACACGAATAAAGCCGAGCCATGCTTCCAGGGGTCGGCGTGTTCGGCACCAGCCTGACCGCCAGGGTGATCATCCCGCTGCTGAAGAACGAGGGCTTCGCCGTGAAAGCGCTGTGGGGCCGGACGCAGGAGGAAGCGGAGGAGCTGGCCAAGGAGATGAACGTGCCCTTCTACACCAACCGGATCGACGACGTGCTGCTGCATCAGGACGTGGATCTGGTCTGCATCAACCTGCCGCCGCCTCTGACGCGGCAGATCGCAGTCAAAACACTGGGTGAGTCCGCGGCTGCTGCTGCTGCTGCTGCTGGTGGTGGTGGTGCGGGGAGGGATGGATGCTGCGGCCCTGGTGTAGTGGTGGTGGTGGTGGTGGTGGTGGGGGGTGGATGATGCAGACGCTTCTACTTTGACATGACAACTTTGTGGGTCTTGTTGTGCATCATGTGGTCTTGTATGAGGCCTTCAGGTGGATCAGGATCAGGACTCCAGAGTCCAGGTTCAGGTTCAGGACCAATGCAGAAGAAATATGTGTGTAATTCAGTTAATTGGCACAAGAGCTGAGGTTTGACCTTTGACCTTTACTGGCAGGATGCAGAGAGGTCTGAATCTGACTCTGTGTGTGCATGTGTATGTGGGGGGGGGGGCTCCCCCCTTAAAACAAACCACACACTTCAACCTGTCATAGTGAAAGTGAGACTCAGTGAGGGCAGAGAGAGGAAGGAGAAACTCACAAAGAGCCTGTTCCAGTTTGAATGTGGAGCAGCAGCTTATTTTGGAGCTCACATCACATTTGGGAGTCGAGGAGCTCTGAGCTCCACAACACACACACACACACACACACACACACACACACTGGGGCTTTATTCACTCCAGCAGAGCAGAGCTCAGCCGGCTCTCAGCTCACCAACGTCAGTGTGTGTGTGTGTGTGTGTGTGTGTGTGTGGCTGCAAAACGAAATGGGTCCAAAGGTGAAAAACATCCTGAGAGGAAACAGGATTATTTGATCAATAGTTGTGACTGTATCCAGTTTTGATTAAAAACAGTCAGGTCAAACTGATGCAGGCTAAAGGTAAACAAAGATGGCCGCCGCCTTAGTGACGTCACCTACAGGTTTCTGGAGCTCAGAGTGGAGCTGCTTCTCTGTTGCCATCTTGGCAGCACCTGACTCCACCCTCTTAACTCCCATATCATCCAAATATGGGCAAAGAGGAGGAGCTGAGACTTTGGTGCATGGCGGCTTGTGGCAAACGTACACTCACACACCTGTCACTCAAAGAGGCCACGCCCCCGATCATGCAGATATTTAAGCACAGGCCTGAACATGTCTGTTTCTGCTGTGAAGCTAAAGGATGTTTGGACATGAGTCTATGGAGACTGAGTGTTGGAGACTCACTCTAATGGTGACGAGAGGAACTGCAGCTCCTGCTCACTTCACCTTTCACCTTCAGAAGTCGCTTCTTGAGTTTTTGACCCTCAGAGACTTTTTCTCTTCTCCATCCACCTCAGACGTGGGCGCTAGAAATCCCTACTTTCCTTCTAGCCCCCTGAACTCAACACTTTCCTGAGTTAAGCTCATGAGGACCAGATGATGTGACCACAAAACCGTTGAGTCACTTTGGTCACCTGGTTGAACAGGGTGTGTTGATGTGTGTGTGTGTGTGTGAGAGCAGCTTCAGTCAGAGATAAGGCCTCTGTGGCTCCATTCATTCTCACGCTGACGCCTTAATATTTACTCATCGGCTTCAGTGGATTCAGTGGAGTGGCAGCTCGAGGTAACAAGAGGGACGAGTGGAAGGTGTTTGTTTATACCATGACTGCACTAGAGTCAATATGAATCACAGGCTGCAAGTACAAACACACACACACACACACACACGCTGATTCTCTTCACTGCTGGCGAGGAAGTAAATTCCTGCTTTCATCCTGTCGATGCATGAGACCTGCAGGAGGTTGCACCAGGACCAGACTCGCTCATCATGTCCCAGTGAACTCGACTGAACCTGCTGGTTTCAGCCGCTCCTCCTCTCCTTCCTCCTCTCCTTCCTTCCTTCTCTCCTTCCTTCTCTCCTCTCCTTCCTTCCTCCTCTCCTCTCCGTCCAGCTCTGAGTCGGAGCTCCTGTTTGCACTCTGCAGGACGACAAACATGAAACACTGTTTGCAAAATCTCTTGAACGCAGCTCCGATGATTAGATCAAGTCAATATGTACTTTGTGCGTGTGGGGCTGATAATCTCTTACAAGTCCTTCAATCACTATTATGCACTTTTATGACATCACAGCTGCTCTGAGTGACAGTTCTCATCATAAATGGTCTCTTCACATTGTCAGCAGCTGAGAAGAAACAGAGAAGCAGCTTTTTATTGATAAATCGACAAACCAGCTACTGTGATTCACATTTTTATCACACAACCGTTGTGTGTGTGTGTGTGTGTGTGTGTGTGTGTGAAATGCATCAAAGTGACCATGAAAGGAAATCAGATCAAATCAAACTGAGCCTCTTTAAGTTGCAGAGATTCCCCGATCATGTTTTTTGATGTTGACGTCAGTGCTGTTATTGATTGATTGATCATTTTTTGGCTCGTCACAGATGGATTAGGTTTTATCAGTTGCTGGCGCATTGAACAAAGTGGACAATCCTGACTGCCTGGTGACCAGTTGATCAGGACATTGTTATTGATCAGACTGTGCAGCAGGTCACACTGTGCAGAACTGACTGAAGTTCATCATGGACACGTGTGATAAATGTCTGGTCTGATGCTTGAAACGTGTTAAACTGTCAGATTTGACTGTGAGAGACTGAAATGTTAGAAGTTTTGACCGGAGGCTGATGGTTGGAGCGTAACACACTCAGTGATCCGTCACTGACCAGAGCAGCTGCATCAGCTGTGTGTGTGTGTGTGTGTGTGTGTGTGTGTGTGTATGTGATGCTGCAGAGCTGCTTCCTCCTCTGTCGTGTGTGAGCTGATGGTGACGGTGGATTCTTGTGAGACCAAGTGAGACCAGAGCTCTGTGGTGATGGAAGCTGCACACACACACAAACCTACATGAGTCTGTTGGTTCCCTGAGTGATAGGATGTTATTGATCATATATTGGTAACAGAAGTCGATTGATCTGCTGCAGAAACACACAAACACAACTTTCTTAAAGTTTTACAAAGTTGCAGCAAAGACAAAGTAAAACGACCTCAGAGATTCGGTCAGTCTGTGGGGGGGGGTTTAATAACAATCATGTCTGTATCCAGGGGCCCACTGTCGTCTCGTGATGCGTTCAGGGCCTCAGAGTGTTTTTTGTGGATTTTACAAACTTTCTGCGAAGTCAGTGAAAAATGGAAAAACACACGTCACACGAGTCGAAGAAGAAGAAAAACGTCGCTCGTGTTTTTCAGGTTTGACCTGACGGAGCTAACTCGCCCCCCCACTCCATCACACTCGCTCTCTTTCCAACAAACCAGTCAGTCAAGTTCAGCAGCATCTCTCTCTCTCTCTCTCTCTCTCTCCCCCCCCCCCCCCTCTCCTCAAGGATGTCTTACACTTTTTTTGTCCTCCTTTCAGTTTTTTTTTTTTTTTTTTTTTACTGCGGCAGCGTCTGATGTCACTCAGGCTTTCTCACACTTTCTCTCTCTCACTCTCTCTCTCTCTCCCCCTCACACACACACACACATGGATCAGCTGTCAAACACAGACATCTGTGTGTGTGTGTGTGTGTGTTTCCTGGCCGTCGGCCTGTTAGACTGTGATTCTTAAACCAGATTCAAGCTTCTTTTGTCCGTTTTCTTTCTTGAACCATTCAGACACATTTGCATTTCCATGTGTGTGTGTGTGTGTGTGTGTGTGTGTGTGTGTGTGTGTGGTGTCCCAGATAATTTCCCCTCCTATAGGTTTCCAGTTGCTGTAGGTGTCTCAGGTGTGGCCTGAGACGGGAGACGGGACTTTCAGGTTTAAGTGGGCGACTGAGACAAAAAAAACCTGAAGGAAAAGTTGAAAACAAAAGTTTTAGTTAATTAATTAAACAATTTTGTAAATAAACAACAGTAAACACACGTCACACCAGCTTTCAACCAGTGCTCATGGCCTTCCTCGGTGCATGGAGTTTGTTTCTGTTGCCATGGAGGTAGTTTAATTTACATCACGTGATCTATGAGGAAAGATGAAAGATTGATCAGTTGAATATCTGATCAGTTAAATGTCAGAGAATGTTTCGTTCTTTTTGTCACATACCTCAGAGGGTCTGGTGTTTTAAGGTCATGCTCTTATTTTGAAAGGCTGTCAGTAGTGGGGCAGCAGTGAAGTGAAACTTGAACCCACAAGAGTTTCAGGTGCGTTTTCTTTCTCTCTGTGAAGTTTGGTTTTTGTGCCTGAGGAGGAGGAAGTGGAAGTGGAGTGTGAAGAGGGCGGAGTCTGTTACCAGCCCCCAACGCTGTGTGTGTGTGTGTGTGTGTGTGTGTGTAAACTCCCCCAAGTGTGTTTTTTTCCTCCATAACTCATTCGATTGTGAAATAAAATAAACTCTGATCTGACGTCGGGTGAAATGACGTGAATCACCTCATGACCAGTGAACAGGAAGCTGACCACGTCTCAGCGTGTTACTCATAATGACATGATTTGATTAGCAACATGTCAGGGTCAGGTCATCAGTCTAGACACGACACACACACACACACACACACACAAAACACACACTCTCATGTGAATGAATCTGATCTCAGATCTGTGTGGTGTCCGTGACGGAGCAGATCGAGTGTCAGCTGCACAGACACCGGCGCCGGCTCCTCCCCCTCCCTGCAGACCTGACCAGACTAATAATAGCACCAACACACTCGTCACAACACCACAATAATATTTTGAAGCAGAGGAGATGATGAGCAGCTTTCCATGATAATTACCCATCATCCTTTGCTTTGTAGATTTTTTACATCCTTAAAGCTGCACTAATAGATATCTATCACGGTGCGTTCAGGCGTCTCAGGTAACTCACAGAGTTAATGCAACTTTAAAGCTGCAGCTTCACATCAGAGGTTGTTGAATGAGCAGTTGTAGCTTCTGTTACAGTCTGAGCAGATTTGGTTCAGGGGTCAGAGGTCAAGGGGTTTGGACTCCAGGACCCAGACAAAGTAAAAGTTTGAAGTGGACTCTGAATCTGACTGGAGATCAGTGCACAGCCCTGAGAAGTGGAGTAAAGTGATCAGTGATCAGGTGAAGGTGTTTAGATCTTATCACAGTGAGTAAACATGTGACGTACGTGTGTGTGTGTGTGTGTGTGTGAGGTGGTTGTTGACCCTCACTGAGCTGTCGTTGTAGTCGTAGCTCTCTCACACCTGCTCTGAAAGGGCCACGTGAAGGGAAAGGGCTATTTATAACCCGACTGCAAAGGGCGAGCAGGCGTCATCATAAATACATGTTCCCACCGCTGATGCTGTTACGCAACCGCGCTTCCGACCAGTGACGAGCTCAATGGCAGCTCGCTCTGCTCCATAAAGGGACCAGTGCTCCCAGCAGCACCTGCAGCCTGTCTCATGACCTCGGCACCAAACTGTTTCACATTAAAGCTCCAGTGACTGAATCAGAAAAGTCTGACGAGACTCAGGGAGAAAACTGAAGCTGAAGTTCGACTCACTCAGGTTTAACAGAGCCAGACTTTTCCAGACTGGAAAGAATCGGCTCCATTTTCCTCAGCGCGACCTCTTGTATTCATCCACCTGATGGATTAGGGCCTTTGGGTTCAGCAGCGCTGGAGTCGGACTCAGACGATGATGATGAGGAGGAGGAGGATTTGCCGCCATTCCCAGGCTTCTCTCCTTGTTTTTCTTCTTTACCACAAGTTTCCCACTGGTTCACGTTCACGTTTTTTTCCCCGACGTCCATTAACATGCTAATGCCGCGGCCTGGGAGCATGTGCATGTGTGTGTGTGTGTGTGTGTGTGTGTGTGTGTGTGAATGAGCGTGCGAGAGGGTGGAAGGGGAAGAATGGTGGAAGAGAAAGCTTGTCTTCCTGTGAAATTGCCTTTGTGAGCGATGAATGGCGGGACGGGGACGGGGCCTTTCAGCCGGCCGCCATGCTGCGCTGACAAGTGAGCATTCCTCAGGAAAACCGGAATGTCCTCCTCCTCACCCCCCCCCCCATCTCTAACAGTCCCATGAGGAGCTGCTGTGTGATGGTGACAGGTCACAGCACATTGTGTGGTTGAATCCAGGATTTATTTTTATTTCCCTGCAGATTAAAGAATCAACACAATGTTGTTGTTGTTGTTGTTGTTGTTGTTGTTGTTGTTTTTGTCCGACAACAAACAAACATCCAGGAAAACATGGCCACAGATATGGGAATAATGAACATTATGATGTCACAGTGAAGTTAACCTTTGACCTTTTGGATTTAAAATCCATGATCTATTTTGAAACTGTGAATGAGTTGTGGTCAGAGGTGTGGTTTGTGAGGTCATGACAGACCTTTGACCTTTGACCCTTTGAGCTAGTCATAGTGAATGTTTGTCAAATCTAAACAAATTGCCCCAAGGTGGTCTTTCAAGAGGTCACTGTGACCTTTGACCTTTGACCAACAACGTCAGAGCTTGGGTGAATGTTAACGAGGTCGCCTCAACCTTGACCTTTGACCCCTAAACTCAACCTTGAGTCCATGAGAATGTTGATGCCAAATTTAAACAAATGGTCCCAGGGTGGGGTTGAGATACAAAGTATTATTTTAGCTTACAGTGACTTTGACCTTTGACCTTTGACAACCAAATCAGTTTATCTTTTAATCTAAGTGAACGTTTGTATCAGAGTGTAAAGGATGTGACTGGAACATCACGTTCATGAGGCCAAACCTGTTTTTATGAGGTCGCCACAGCCTTGACCTTTGACCTATGAACCACTAAAATCTACTGATTCCATCCTTGAGTCCAGATGAACTTTATTGTTTCAGGTCGACAACGTTCAGCTCCTGATGCTGTTTGTTCGTCTGCAGATCTTCCTCCGTGTCTCGACTCGCTGCTTTAACTCCAGTAATTAACCACTAAAATACCTCATTGATGAGCCTTGTGAAACACACCCTCCTGTGTGTGTGTGTGTGTGTGTGTGTGTGTGTGTGTGTGTGCTGCCTGAGACATGCCAAAACAGGGACACCTCGGCCCATCTGTGGTGAAATCACTTGTGAAATGTTTTTATCTTGCACAAACACACTGAGCAGCGTCTGCGGCCTCACGCTGCTGTTTCTGCTTCATCCACCTCCCTCTTGTTCCCAGAGGTGAATCTGCTCCGTTAAAGCTGCGCTCACGTTTCCTTTATGTGCCCGTGATCAAGAATAGGCTCGTCTGTGTCTCTTAATTAGTCACCAGGGACCGAGGACAAGAGGCAGCTGCCCACATTAGAGCAGGGAGGCAGCTCAGGCCCCTGATCCAGTGACCTCTGCCCTCTGGGGACCGACACTGTTTCTACAGCTTCAGCTTTTTTTCATTATATTTGTGTTTCTGAATGAAAAGAAAGATGAAGGTGGAAAAGCAGCAGCATCACTGACAAACTCTCAAACAGCTGCAACAGGAAGTGATCTTTTGGTTCACCACAGCCTGCGAGTGTCTGACTTCCTGCTTCTGCGTGGGCCGAGTGGAAGCCGTGTGTTTGTGTGACACTGACATTGACATTGACATTCTTCTTGATCACTTCCTGTTTGAAAAACACTGATAGATAATCATTCACCTTCTTGAGCTAGAAAGAGTCAGAGATGCAGGTCTAGTTCTCCCTCCAGAAAACACATGAGAGAAAAACTAAAATGACTTTGCTTCTCTCCGTCTCGTGAGTGAATACAGGCGGTTTATAAAGTGTGTGCATGGGAGGAAACTTTGTCAAATGATGTTGTGGTTGTAAAATCGGGATTTCAGTGGTTAGTAGTTTGTCTCAATGGGCACGTTTCACTCAGAAACAGAGAAATAAGTGAATGAGAAACAGCTTCATTGGGAGTTCATCTGGTTTTCAGTGCACTTTTTTTTAGAATCAGACTCGAGCGGCAGGAGAGGAATAAACACAGCAGCAGTCTGGGTAAAGAAATGTATGAAATGTAAAGTTCAGTAGCTCAAAATAGCAGCTTCATCATCACTGGAAAGGTCCTGGAAATGGGGAACTGTGATCTGTCGTTAAAATATCATCTCGGTTCGTTTCTGTTTCCTTCCATCCTTATTTGTGCAGCTCTTGTTCTGGTGCATGACTCAGCCACAGCTCACTGGGCTCGGTCTATTTCCTGCATTTTTACAGCGAGTCACAGCCACAGAGCCACAGGGGGAGACGGAGCCGATCAGAAACAGAGCGATTAGGGGAAGATACGCTGTAAACGCTTTATCATCTCGTCTTATTGTTACGGTGAAGTTGCCAAGTTTAGTGTCGTTAAAACCTGTTGTCATCAACTGTATCTGGCAACCCACGCTGCAGCTGGAGACACAGCGGAGCCCTGTGGTCATGATGTGGGATGTTTGGGATCGATACTGATATTGGGTTGTAAAACATTTTGGTAACTGATCAACATTTTACTGTTTAATAATAAATAACTTTGATTATTCCAAATGATTATTCCAAAAACTCTGACACTCTGCCTGGGCCTATTTCCCAAAATGCACCACTGCTTGTATAAACAGTGGGTCAGCTGTCACAGTATGATAATGAGCGGCGACATCAGATTGACACAGAAACATGCAAATAGGTGATTTTTTTGCATAAAGTGGAGGATGAGCTGGACTCACCCAGCTGCAGCTGTGCGTCCTGTCACATCTGGATCTCTGATAGACTCTAATGAATTCATCATAAAGCAGGTCAGACTCCCTGTGAATATTGGATCTGTCTACCTGCTGTATAATGATGTGACAGTGACACTGCAGGGTGGATCGCTGGTTGCTTTGCATGTTTCCTGTTTATCTCACACCACAGGAGGAGCTGCACATGAATGAATCATTGTCCGTGCTGCTGGAGAGTCAGAGTGGGTTATAACCTCCAGACTCATCCAGGAAACAGAGGTTGTGAAAGGCAGCGTCTCATCAGCCGGGCCGTCGTCTCAAAGGACAGGAATGTGTCAACAGTCAGTGGAGGAGGAGGAGGAAGAGGCTGATTTATGTAACGTTACCGTTTGATCCCTGGTTCCTGTTTATTAGTGATTCAGAGCATCAGACCGTCTCACTATCGTGTGTCACAATGGGCGGCGTTTGCAGGAAAGATTGATTACACACACAGATACTGTGATGTCAGTGACCCCCCATGTGATGTTTAATGTGATCATCTGACACGTGCACCAGCTGTTCGTACGTTCACTCTGATTAAAATGTCTTTGTTTAAAATATCTGACCTCAATTTGATCCATTTTTTATTTTGGAGCATAGCAAAATAACTCAAATTAGCCTCATAAACATGATCGCTTTGTCACGTTATGCTAATATGTCCTGCTAAATGACTAGCATCAGTTAGCATGATTGAATATTCATTTAAACTGCTACAAACAATGAAACAAACACACACTATCTCCATGTGTGCAGATACTGAGATAAAACTAAGTGATATGGGATTAGCTGTTAGCTAGTGTTAGCATGTATGCATGTTTGGTACAAGCCAATGCTCTAGCTGCAAAAATAATGCTAATGCTAATGCTGTTACAGTGTCTCTGACAGTCTGTGTTCACCCAGTGTGAATGTATTGAGTATTTGTCGCTCTTCTAGTGTTTGTGTTTTATCTCTTGCAGGTGCTTTGTCCTTAGGGGCCGCCGTAGTTGCTAAATATTTGCTAACTGTCGTGTCACCGCCTGAACCAACTGACAGAGCTAACATTAGCTCTCAGATATGTGACCCAATTAGAGTGAAGAGTGAAAGAAAGGCTGTTTGAAAGTGACGTTTGATCTAAACTAGTTGAATTAAGCAAAAATAAAAGAATTGAGGTTTTAAACAAAACGTGTAGAAAATACTTCATTTGACTTGATAAGACTAGAATTTCTTGGTTTAATGACACGACCTGATCCTTTTCTTTTTCTCTCTTGACCTTGGTGACATGCAGAGAATGAGGGATGTCGTCACCATGACAACGATCCAGATTCAGCAAAGCATCATTCAGTTTTCCTTCCTCCTCCTCCTCCTCCTCCTCCCTTTCTTCCCCAGTTCATCCGTCGCTGGGCTGACATTGAGCCGGACAAAAGCCGAGCCTCAGTGACACACAGCAGCGTCTCAGTGACTCTGTGAAGACGACATCGTCTCTGTCCATTAGTTTGTGTCGCCTGAAGTTTCTGCTGCAGGACGTTAATGATTATTAATGAGTCACTTGTCGTCTTTTATCTACAAGTGTGTCTCCGTCACTTCCTGCTGCTTCGTTCACTCCTCAAACCTGAATTTATTAGATTCAACTGAAAAGGTGGAATTTGTCCTCATCCTCAGCGTCCTCGTGCTCGGAGCCAGCTCCCAGTGTGGAGTTAATGAGCTTAGGAGTCGACTGAATAACCATCACGTGCTGGGAGTCATGTGCGTCTTTGCCGCGGCGACATCTACGTGTGTGTGTGTGTGTGTGAAACCAGAGTGACCAGTAACTGTCGGCTCTTGTTGGCCCATTAACATTCGGGGCTTCACCTCCGCCTTCACACAAAGACATCGTTCATGGCTGCGACACGAGCGTCCAGAGAAGAAGACGAAGACGAAGGGTCAGGTTCACCTCGTGTTTTCCTTTAGTGCATCAGGTCATTTGTGTAATTGAAGTCGTTTTCGCCAAATTGACTCTTTTATGGAAACTGTGAAAGTGAATTTTCCAGAAATCTTATCAGACAACGTTTGGTCAGACTCTAATAAACTCACATTACACACTTAGATACACAAGTTATTTAGACTTTGTGTTTTTTTTTGTGTTGTTTTCTTTGCACCGTTGCTTTGACGACCTAAATAAAGCCTCACATTACTGACTGAATGTTGTTTGTCCCTGTGGTAGTTGCCGTACCGAGCTGCTCAAGATGGCGGAGCAGCAGCAGCAGCAGCAGCAGATTTATCAACCCCAGTTGCAGGGAGGCGTTTGAGGCCTTTCAGTGTCTCTGGTTTGATACATTTGCATAAAGGAGAATCTTTGTCTTTGTCTGTTCATCAGTTGACAGCTCTGATAAATACAAACCATCCCATGAGCCTGATGGAAACAGCAGCACCTGCAGAAAACACACATGCACATGACTGTTCAGGCTGCAGGACGTGCAGAATGAATCTTCATTCTCTGATTTCAGTTTGTTTGTTTTTGATTTGCACAAAAAAATACGTAACAATGAAAAAATCAGATTGAATTAATCTCCTGAGAGAAGTCGTGATGTTATAGTGACCCAGTCCACATGTGATAAAAGTACAATTGATGATGTAACCACCAATATCTAGTGTGATCGTGGATATGTTGAAGGTTTTATCCTCTTTGAGTTCAGATCTTCACAGTTGAAACCTGCAGAGTTTCCTGCCTCTGACTCTACCATCGAGCCGCTCCCTCCCTCTGACTTTTAATAAAACACACTGAGTGTAAACTCTGTCAGCAGATCGTTAGCAGGAGTCACAACTCCGTCGCTATGGTAATGAATCACTCACCTTTATATTATTGATGAGCTCTTGAAGACTGAGTCGATGCTGTTCACTCTCTGCTCTGAGTGTTTCCCCTCTTTAAAGCAGCTCATACTGGTCTGACAGTCATTTTCCCATGATGCCTTGCTGTTGTTGCTGCTGCTGCTGCTGGGTCATGTTGTTGTAAAGCAGCACCTCAGCCCTTCATTCATTCATTAGTATGTAAAAGAGCTCAGTTTCTCTTTGAGTTTGTTTTCGTTTGTCAGTAACAGGAACAAAACCCGGCTGTGTGTTTCTGCTGCTGCTCGACCTCCACCTGACAAAAGGCGAACGGTCGCTGCTCCGACAGTAAAATGCAAATGGGACCAGAACAGGTCTGAGGTCTGAGGCGTCTTTGTGAGGAGCAGACGGCTCCGTCTGTGGCGGGCGGCCATGTTTTATTTGTGCTGCTGTTGTGTTGTCTTTGTTGTTGTGTTTGTAGCATCGAGGCTGTGAGGCGGGAGAGGGCTGATTAGGATGCTGTGAGTGATTAGAGAGGAGGGGCAGCAGCGCAGCACAGCAGTTAATTAGACCCTGGAGGATCACGGGGGGGGGGGCAGGCGGAGGCCTGACACACACACACACACAAACGTTTGCCTTTTACATGAGGTGTGTTTAAACAGCTCCATCATGAAGCTGTTGTGGTCGTTTGTGTTGCTGATGTCGGCTCCACCATGAACTCGTGGCCTTGATTGCTGCTGCATTAGAAAACGTCTCGTGGCTCCTGTCGGTCACTCAGCTCTGGTGCATGGAGGTTAATGGCTGCACTTAAACACATTTAGGAATGCTAAACTCACCCGGCAGCTCCGGGGGCATTAGCTGCAGGGTGAGGGGGGTGGGGGGGAGGCACACTGGGCTGAGTGCGACTTAATGCTCGTCATCATTCATAGTTCTGCTCTGCACTAATGGACCTGGAGCTCCGCTGCAGACGATGCACGGCTCAGATGCAGCTGCTGATGTTGTAGCTGACGGAGACTTGAACAGTGTAAAGACGTATTTCTTTCTGCTCCAGTGGCACATGAAGCAGGCAGAGACCCGTGCTCCGGTTCTGACAACAGCTTTTGTTCGTCATGACAAACTACTGGAAAATCGACGTTTTGCTGACGGGCTGATCTCATTCATCATCACACTGTTGGCTGCTCATCAAGTTAGAGTTAAAGGAAACGCAGCCATAGAAACATGTTCTACAGTTTAATCTGACTTGTATCACATTGGTTACTGATGGCCTCCTGTGTTACCTGTGTCTTCCTGAGCCTCAGCTGTAGCTCCAGCTGCAGCAGGAGGCCGAGCGTCCCTGAGCTCTCCTCCATCACTGGTATCAAGGTGCCTATTCACATGCTAATTTCAGAGCAACGATTTACACGCCAGTCACACGATAAGAGCCAATTAGTCAGCAGGAAGCTTGTTTTACTCTGATTCACATCCTATACACTGAAGAAAATGTATAGTTGTCTGTGCGTGCGCCTCCTCTGCTGCTTTGTAATCGCTTTAAGCTAAATTTAATTTGGGATAATCAGCAGAAAGATGAGCCTGGCCTGTCTCTCCTCGAGCGTCTCCTCTCTATACCGCAGCCATGTTACATTGTCAGAGCCTGTGTGAGCTCCTCCAACATGTGCACAACATCACACGTTTAATATTATGTTAAAAAAACATTGAATTGTTCCTTATTGAGGAGAAGAGTTAAGCTTCACTCGCTGTGTGTTATCAGGCCGACCGCACAAAGACGGGTGAGTCAGTCATCTCCCTTTGATTATACCCTCACTGTGTGTGTGTGTGTGTGTGTGTGTGTGTGTGTGTGTGTGTGTGTGATGTTTCCACCTCCACAGGCTTTAACACACACAAAGCTAATTACTTTTCCAGTGCCTCAGTGATGGAGGATGCTTTGTGGTCAGCGCCGCTCGTGTCCCATTGTGCTGCTGCTGCTGCTGCACAACAACAACTACAGCCCATAATACAAAATAGTGTGTGATCATGTACAAACATCTCATCGTGCACAATAGAGTTTCCACAGCAGCAGCAGCAGCAGCAGCAGCAGGCAGCCGGGCAGACACACACACACACACACACACAGACACTCCCATTGTTTGTGTTTGTGTGTGACACTGTGAACCTGACGGGATGTTTACGTTCAGTGATGACACACAAACTCACAGAGAAACATCACAACTCAACAAACTGAGTGAGAGAGAAATAATCAAGGATCTAAATGAGTTTAGATAAAATGAACTCACAATGACATGAAACATTACAAACCTTTAAAATGAGAAAACTTTTAGATTTAAAGATGCTTGAAACATCAGAGTATAGTGAATTCCTGACTGCACCTGAACACAACATGAAACTATCCAGGAGGACATGATGTCCGCCTGATACTGTAGCTACGACTAATCATTGTCATCAGTATGAAGGAATCTAAAAAAGCTCGTCTCCTCCTCGTGACCCTCGTGCTGCAGGAGCACGTGCACGTGCACGGCGTGGCAGATGGCTATCACTCCACGACCGGTTCTCCTCCTGGCCTGTTCTATTTCTAGCGGAGAACCTATTGTCCTGACTGTCGTCCAGCATCCTCCTTCGTCCACCTGGTGCTGCTCCTTCCAGCTGCTGCCGCCACTGTAACGATGGAGTCCGTGTCGCTTCAGCAGGGAAACATCTGGACGAGTAGCAGCTGTGATTATTTGTGGGTGTTTGTTTGTGTTCTCTTGAATTGAAGTTCACAAGGTCAAAAAACTGCTGCTTCATCCAGTCCAGTGAATCTCTCACAGCTGCTGTGACGTGTTTCCATCAGTGAGACTCAGTCACTACAGTGAGGTTTAGTTCTCAGGTTTGTCGTCCAGGACAGAATCAGCTCCGCCCGCCTCGCCCCGACCCGACCTTCCTGCTCAGGCCTCACTTCCAGCCTTTCCTTCCTCCACATCATCGCTCCTGTGTTCGACCCCTGGAGGTGTGAACGCAACAAAACCTCATGGACCAACACTGGAGTCATGCACACACAGGCCCAGATGATGTGTGTGTGGGGGGGGGGTCACCATCATCATCAGGCTGCTGTCAGCTCAGGAGACAAATGCATTAAACTGCAGGAAACAAAGGAATTCACATTAACACAGATAGTGTTTGTGTTAATTGTAACACACCCACTCACACACTGTGTCAAAGGGCATGTGTGTTCAAACACTCCCCCTGCTGGCCAAGAAGGGGGAGTGATCCTGGTGCTCGTCTTCGTTTGTTTCAAAGGTTATTGTACGTGTGACGCTGGTCTGATGCTTCGAGCTGTAACGAAGTTAAAAAGCTGCACACGACGTCTTTAATGAAGATTCAACGAGTCAGTTAATACGTCTCTCGCTCTGTCGCAGTCTCGCCTCCCTTTAAGACTAAAGGATCAATTTGTGTTTTTCACCAGGTGACCTTGACCAGAATTTGTCTCCAACACTTGTCAGTGTGTGTGTGTGTGTGTGTGTGTGTGTTTGAGGTGTTTCAGGCCTCTGTGACAGGACGTGGAAGCTCAGCTCATCGAAGGCACCTGAATGCATCACTGTGACTTATTTACAGTGTCAAAGGACAAATATTCCTGTGTAACGAGACTCCTGTCGTCATATTCATGGTGGTATCATCGTCATTTTCCCTTTGCAACCTGCAGTTTAGTCAGTTACATAATCCAGGATCACTCTGCAGGATGTACCTCTCTGTGTCTCTGGGTTAGATCCGTCCTGATCATGAATTATTGATGTGGAGGGACTGAGCTGCAGCGCTGCCGGTTTTTTCTGCTCCATTACTGCTCTTCCATCAGGGGCCCGGAGCTTCACCTGTGAGCCTCGCTCCACCTCGCTCCATCTGCAGCTATTTCAGCTTTTCACACGGTGACAGTTACTGTATTTAGACTTTTCTCAGATAGTTTAGATGCTGTCAGCAGGACTGATTCAAGAGGGGAAGATGGTTTAAAATGGAAAAACTGTCTTTGACCTCTGTTGATACGATCTGGGTTGGATCTCAGCCTCGGCCTCCTTTTCCCATCCAGGCAGGAGTATGTGATCCCTCTGTTATATTCTGGATCCCCTCAGTGAGAAAGAAGTGAAGAGTCAAATCTGTCTCCGATGGTTGAATCACTTTGACTCTCCTCCTGCTGCTCTCTCTCTGGTCCTGACCCGGTCTCTGAAGGCTGATGACTGTTTGTGGTGCAGATGGTGAAAAACCTGCCGACATCATGGCTCAGACTCCAGCCAAGTATTTGCAGCGTTAATTGGCTCTGATGTTTGTATTGTTGTCAGCTGTGGATGAATAATGGATGGTTGATGCTTCACATCGGTGCAGATCCTGTCGCAGCCTTGTGCAGGTTGATTGGTGACTTTAAATCACTCGTAGGTGTGAACATCCTCTACATGTTCTCTTCCTCTTATCATCTCTTCACTCCCACTTTCCTCCTCCTTACCCCTCTGTTCCCGTCTCTTTGTTGCACCATCATTTTATCTGGTGCTCAGGTGCATCCACAATCTACTGGGCACACACACACACACACACACACACACACACACACACTTAGACTTACACTCACACACTCTCTGATGACTCAACACTGCGACCTGTCTAAGCCAGCATCGACCTTTCAGGGCTTTGTGCGCGAGGAGCGAAAGGTCATCGCTGATCTGAAGAGGAGCTTCTTTTATCTGAGGAAAGGTCACGAGCAGCTTGAGACGACGGGTCAAGACGGACACGAGAGATATGACGCTGCACGGAGAGATAAAACCAGGAGGAGAAGAGCTGGGGGGGGGGTCTGCTCAGTGTGAGTGCCAGAAAAGTCAGTCAAGAGCATTTAGCATTTACCCAGAAGGCCCTTCTCACCCGGGAGGCAGCACTGCACCCCCCCCCCACCCAGTGTTTGTTGATGAGTGTCGCTGCCAAAGAGAAAGGGACCAGGGTTGTTGCACTGGTATTGTTCAGCTTTGTGTGCCTGCAGTGGGCTGGGTGGAGGGGTGGGGGGGTGGTGGGTGGGGGCTCTCACAGCGTTCCTCAGAAGTGGGTCAAAGGGATTAATTTCCTGGCCGTAGCCGATTGAAGCTAATGGCAGATTAGCTCAGTGAGTTTCACTTCCAAAAGAAAACCCACACACACACACACACACACACACACACACACACACACACACGACAAAAAGCAGCTTCTCGTCTCGTCCTGCTTCTGCTGTGTGAGTGTGTGTGTGTGAGTGTGTGCGCAGTGTATGAGCTCATGGCTGAAGAAGAACATGAACATGAACACGATTGAGATCAGCAGCTCCTAAACTCCTCCCACTACAGAAGCTTCTGACCTTTGACCCCACAACTTCACACTTTTGCAAACGACCTGTCGGCCTCTCAGGTTTGCAGCCACGATTTTAGATGTTTGATTTATATTTTGTTTTCAGATTTAAGCATCAGTCTTTTATACAGCTGATGTGTAACCCTGGGAGTGTGTGTGTGTGTGTGTGTGTGTATCTGCTGTCTAACAACATCACTTTGTGAGAGCAGAGACGTGACTGTGTCTGAGCAGCTGTGATGTGACTCTGTTGAGACTCTGTGGTTTTGCAGTAATGAAATAGTTTGGAGTTATAAATACAGCTGGTTCTGATCCTGGAAAAACCAGCGTCACGGTCCGTTAGCACCTCTTCACCACCGGGTCACGACAAACACGAGACTGGTGTTGATTCAGTTTCATGTCATTGTTTCCTTCAGGTTTCAGATGTTTATTAAAGAGGTAAATAACAGACAGAGCGTCAGCGTCAACAGACTCTGTTCCTGTAACGATCCGGCTTGTGTTTGACCGGCTCCATCCAGTCGACTGTGGGAATAAACCAGAGCAGAGAAGCCTCCTCCTCCCGTCTGTGTGGTGTGTTTGGGTGCAGTTGGACCATTTGATGCGCTGGAAGTGATTTTAATTAGGTTTCATACAGCGTAGACTTCTCCTCTCGTCTCCATCTCTCCTGCACTCGTCTTCTTATCAACCTTTTCATCTATAACCAGTCCGTCCTGTCTGGAGCTCACACACTGATGCCACGGCAACATCTTGTGAAATTCAGATGTTTTCCATATGTGTTACTCTGATTATTTGTCTCTGTGTTTCTCTATTTGAACTGTAGAAGTTGTTTTTTGTTATTCCAGAGGTGAAGAAGAGCTTCTTCCCTGTTCACTGCCTGAGTTTGTGGTTTTTGTGGTGAAGTTTCCCTGAGTCAGAGGAGAGAGTTCGGAAAGTTCAGGAATTCTTGAGTCAGCTATTTTGGGAGTTGCCACATTCTGCATTGCTGCATTGTTTCTTCAGGGGATGTTTTCAAACTCAGGAGGACGTTATGTCTGTGGGTGTTGCTCAAGCTGATGACAACACTCCTCCCTCCCTCCCTCCCTCACATGACGACCTCTCCTCTCTTCTTTTGTTAGGCATCGGAAAGAACGTCATCTGCGACAGGACGGCCACGCCTCTGGATGCCTTCAGGATGATGTCAGCGGCCCAGTACTACCCAAAGCTGCTGAGCATTATGGGAAATGTGCTGCGTTTCTTGCCGGCCTTTGTGCGAATGAAGGAGCTCCTGGAGGAGGGGTACGTCGGGGAGCTGCTGGTCTGTGAGGCGCAGGTGAGAGCGAACACGTGGATGCTTGGTTTTGTCTTTGTGCTGATGACACTGCCATGTTCTCCTGAGGGTTGGTTGACTGACAGCCGGTCTCCTCTCGTCTCCTCAGGTCCACAGCGGGAGTCTCCTGGGGAAGAAGTACAACTGGAGCTGTGACGATCTGATGGGAGGTGGCGGCCTGCACTCGGTAGGCAGTTACATCATCGACCTGCTGACCTTTCTGACGGGACAACGCGCGGCGAAGGTCCACGGCTTCCTCAAGACCTTCGTCAAACAAACGGACCACATCCGAGGCATCCGTCAGATCACCAGCGACGACTTCTGCACCTTCCAGATGGTGCTGGAGGGCGGCGCCTGCTGCACCGTCACGCTCAACTTCAACGTGCCCGGGGAGTTTCGTCAGGAGGTGATCGTCGTGGGAACCGTCGGCCGGTTAACGGTCACGGGGACAGACCTGTACGGACAGAAGAACAGCGGCGGCGGAGGAAGCGGTGGCGGCCCCGAGCTGCTGCTGAAGGACGAGACGCCTCTTGAGAAGGCCTCTCTACCGGAGAAGGCCTTCAGTGACATTCCCTCGCCGTACCTCATCGGGACGATCCGGATGATCCAGGCCGTGCGGGAGGCCTTTCAGGACCAGGACGACCGGCGGACGTGGGACGGGAGGCCTCTGACGATGGCCGCTACCTTCGAGGATTGCCTCTACGCCCTCTGCGTGGTGGACACCATCAAGAAGTCCAACCAGTGTGGAGAGTGGCAGAACATTGTGGTGATGACGGAGGAGCCCGAGATCAGCCCGGCGTATCTAATCAGCGAGGCCATGCGGCGGAGCAGGATGTCGCTCTACTGTTAACATCTGGCTGATGTGGTGACCTCATCATGAACACTGGAGGCGGAGTCAGATCACTGGTTTGTTTGAACGCTGTCGAGTGCATTGTTCCTGTTACAGACTGAGGTTACATCTCAGAGTCGTGGTTGATTGATAATCAAACCTTTATTTATGAGGAGGACTTGCAAATCAAACTGGTTCATTCATACGACAGAAAGACAAAACCCTGTGGAGTGGAGCTAACGCTAATGCTAATGACCGCTCCTCCTCCCTCCTCGACTCTGGACGTCGACACCTTACACTGTGGGTCCGATGAGGACGGCCGAGGAAGAACGTTAAAAACTGTGCCGCTCCATTGTTGCTACCATCTGAAGTACTTGCTAGTTTTACCAAGTGAATGTTTTAAAAAAAGAAAGAAAGAAAAAGATAAAATCCATGTGCTTGATAGCTTCGGTCTCCGTCTGCTCTGTTTGCGCTTCCCTGTGAAACCAGAGAGGGAAAAAAAAAATCAATAGTTTGGCTTCTGGCTCTGTGGATCATGCAACACGTTCAGGCTGCAGAGATGCACAGTGGGTTTGTTTTCTGCAGTCGTGACGTGATGTGTTTGAACTCGTCTCGACCGAGCCTTAAGTGAGAGGAGGTGATTTCAGCACTAAGCTGTGTAGTGGAGTTTTTAATCAGAGTGATGATGACTCACAATGAACATTTGCAGCCAGTTATCAGTGGAATATATTAGTAGAGTTTCTTTCACTCTGTGCAGCTGGAGGTGTGAAACGTCCACGGCTGCTGCTGCTGCTGTTTATTCTTAGTGTGAGAAAAGAAAATCCCATGAAAAGTAAAGGGTTAATCCGCCTCTCGGTGCTTTTCTGACTTCCCCGGCCTAAAGCCTGTTGATTCCCACTGAAGAAAATCTGCAAGCTGCAGCTCAGTGACTGTGATGTGACAGAGCTCACTGGTCTTTTAGCATTTTTAGCATCTTTTGACTCATTGTTTTCATTATACAAGCTGTGGCTTTGACTGATAGGTCAGTGAACGTGGGACAGTGCTCACATAACAGAACATGTTGAGTACTGGTTGTTTTTTTAGGTCTTTTCATGGTGTGTTTGACCATTAGACAAATACATAACGTACCAGAGTTTTGCTTTAAGGCAGCGTCTGCATGTGCAAAACACTCTTTAAGTATTCAGAGAACATTTCTTACAACAAAGAACAAGAAGAGCTGAAACAGAAAGTTAACAGACTCATGTGTCTGATGAACTCAGCAAACATTTAAATGCATCTTTTAACCACAGACCTCAGATCAGATCATCAGTCTTCTGCTTCGTCTTTATCTAACTCTGTCTGTCTGTGTCATTAGGACACATGACTGACGGTGCAGGAGAGGACTGCGGCTGGTTCATCTCATCTGCATACGTACGGTCTATGGGGATTTTCAGAATAAAAGAAAACATACTCTGCTTCAAAGTAAAAGCCCTTCGTAGAAAGGCAGTGGAGTAAAAGTACTCAGTCAGCCCTGACTGGTTCGACAACACTTGTCTTCAACCTTATCCTCATGAATCAGGATGTAGTTTCTGCCTCGTCATGGTTACCACTCACTTCTCCATGACTGCTGAAACGAACCATCAGAGTGACTGTGCAGACGACAACAACAACAACAACAACAACAACGACCCTCGAGCCAAGCTATTGATTTTTTTTTTTTATTGTTATGATCTTTTATGCATCTCTGTGCCCCGTGTGGTTTCAGGTTCTTAAGCTGTGCTGAAATATCTATCTATGTAACGACTACTGAAAAATGAACATATGAAAATGTTATAAAACCATGTGTTTGTCTAAAGAAATAAACCAGTACTGTATGTATTTTATTTGTACAAACCAAGGAACTGGAACATGTTTGGATTTGGAGTGTTGAGGTATTTATTATGATCATTAATATTATCATTATTTCTTTGTGTGTTTGCTGTTGAGGTTTTGTGGACTGAGCTGCGGTGTGTCTGAGAGACATCAGACATCAGACTGAGGCCTTTTATCATTATCATTATTATTCCCCATTGATCAGATATTGACCAAAACGGTTGTGAAGGAAAAGCTTTATGTTCGGTTGTAAACACGGTTGCCGCTGGTTTCTGGGTCTCAGTGTCCGACAGTGTTTTGAGGTCTGGGTCAGGACTAACCCGGCTGCCTGAGTCCAACACTGATAAGCTATCTGTCACTAAGATAACTCCAGTTATATCATCGTGGCCCAAGCGCCTTATCTAAAAAAGCTGCGTATGTAGACTTTCCCCCCTTTGTCTGATAACTCAAACATTAAATAACTGGTTTGACTCTTAGAATAATGTTTACTTTGATCCCAGGAGGAGTTCATTAAACCTGGAGAGGAAAAGGCAAAAACAAAGAAAGAAGTGCTCCAGGGTTCAAATCCTGGTTCCTTCTGTACGATCAGACCGTGAACTCACTTTATTAGAGTTCGATTTATGGCTCTGAGGTGAATGATTTCCTTTTCCCTTCAGTGAACTCACGGAGAATCGAACCTGAGATACCAGATAAAGTCTGTGGCCTGTATTACCCCCCCCCCCCCCTTTAAGATTCTCAGAGTGGTTTAGTCCGGTGGTTTCCTCCACAGTAGAAGGGCCGTACCACTTTTGTTTACAGGGTGACATGAAACGAACTCCATCGAGCTTTAATCACAGATTTCCAGATCTTTCACTGTTTCTGACACCACAGCAGCTCTGAAGTCCTTCAAGCCTCTCATCTCCTCCTGCAGCTTTTGGCATCAGTGTGTGTGTTTCATTGAGTCCACACACACACACACGCACACACACACATGCACACATGCACATGCACACACAATAGGCCCAGTATGTTGAAATCAGCTCAGGTCTCACGCTGACTTTGAATTAACTTTATTGAGTGACCCAGGGGTGAAAAGATGCTTCATAACGTTAAGACTAATCAGATGTTCTCCAGCTCTTTGAAGTGCTGGGAACTCCTCCTCCTCCTCCCCCTCCCCCCCTCCCTCCTCCTCCTCCTCCTGTGCTAAATGCATCATCAGCATCTGCACAAGTTTAATTTCCTGAACACTCAGAGTCATTTGCTGCTCGTTAGCGACACAGATTCACAGTGGAGGAAATATCTGAATATTCAACCAGAGGAATCTTAATGAGCAGCTTGAATCAAACCTTTGTCTGTTTGTTTTTTCAAAATCTATTGACTGATTTTTTTTTTTTTTTTTTTAAATGTTGGATCACTGAATAATATGTTTTAGCCTGCGAAGTTGTTGAATGTCAGAGTCGATGCTCAGACATCAAGGTGATGTAAAAAAAGACAAAAAGAGGACTTGTGTGTTTCTCATGATAACAAACGCTGGTTTCTCTGTTGTGTTTACTGCTCAGCTTGCTGCTCGTGGCCTGTCGAGGATGAGCCGAGCCCGTGCTTCACTTTGCACTTTGACTGCCTCCTCCTCCTCCTTCTTCTTCTTCTTCTTCTTCTCTTTGCTGACAGTCATGATGATGAATCGCTTATTCTCGCTTTGCCAGCATTCACAAACGGTTCAGGAAAGGCCCTCGCTCTCTCACCGAGGGAGGAGGGGAGATGGAGGGAGGAAAGGAGGAGGGAGGGTGATGGAGGTGGGGTCGGGTGAAAATTGCTCGTTTTTTGGAGACGAACAACCTCAAAAGAGACGCTTCTTCTGCCCTCGGAGACCGTTACTTAGCAACCGGAAGCTACGTTGCCAAAACTAGGTCCTGTCTGGGTTTTTTTTTTTCCCCTCTTCTCTCACTCCTTTTTCTTTCATTCCCTACAACACTCTCTCTCCATCCCTCCATCTCTGCCCGATCAAAGCATGATCTCCCAAAGGTGACAGTTTGTCATTTGCTTCTCATTGATCTGTCTTTTCTCTCTCTCTCTTTCCCTCTTTCTATCGTGAGTCAGGTTGAAGCCTGGAGGACAAGCTCACTGGTGCTTCTGCAAAAAAAAAAAAAAAAAACCCATCTCTTTTCCTCTCTTTGCTCATCACATCTTTCGGATGCAGGACAGGCGTGACCATGGCAACGCCCTTTAATAATGATGATAATAACAATCATATAAAACCAGAGTTTTTGACAGATGCAGGTTGTGAACGCCTTTCCTCGGCTGCTTTCTGAATGCTGACTCTTCTGGCTCCGCCTTCTCGCTGTGCTCGGCTCGTTTATAAAGACAATTATCCATCTTGATGCTGTATTGTGACTGTATCTGATATTTATTGTTATTTGTTGTGTATATTGTGGAACGCATGGACCTCTCTGTACATACTGTAATTTCAGCAGCTCTCATATTTATGGGTCTTAATCTAGAGAGAATGTACTTACTGTAGGAATAATTTATATTTTCTATCCGTTCAGGATGATACGCCATTTTTAGGAGGTCAGTGGGTGTTACAACAAATACAAGCCCCCCATCTCCCCTCCCCTCCCCACCCTGCGTTTTCAGCGTGCTGTAAAGTGTGATGGTGCACTGCGGTCCCTCCTCTTCCTCCCTCCATCTTTCTTTTTTTAATTGACTGTGTGACTCCTGTTTTAGAGGTTTACCGGCTCAGCATTGACTGAAATGTGGAAGAAGATGTGTGTGTGTGTGAGCGTGTGAGAGTGTGAAAGTGGGAGTCTGGAGGGGGGGGGGGGTGCAGGTGTGACTTTGTGTGTCTGCAACAAGGTTTACTGCTTCAACACTTGTCTCATGCTGCAGTTTCTATGGAATAAAAGATCGTGTGTACACCCACAGTGGCTCCACAACAAATGTCATTTTGTCTTTGTGTGTGTTTTTAGGTTAAATAATGTTTGTTTGTTTGTTTTATTTGCACCTGCTGTTATTTCATCTCCTCCTCAGCTGCACATATGATAAGAGAGCGTCTGCTGACCCCTGCTGGCTGCCGTAGGAGCTGCATGTCTTTACACCTCAGCACACACCCCCCCCCCCTCAGTTTATCGTCTTATTTTTGGATCAAACGACTGGTTTTAAATCATTTCCTCACAAACTAAAGATCCTGTTTGCTTGAATCAGCTTTCTTCTTGTTCTGAGAGGAAATCAGAGTCTCGGGGAGGAGAAGAGGCTCTCGAGTTGTTTCGTAGTCGTTGGAAACTTTGTTGAAGTGTCGTCATCAGGGATTTGATTTGATTTCATATGATTTCATTGACTGTTTCATCGGTGTCTTTGTGTGCTACCATTCGCAGCTCAGGAAACTGTGAATCAGAGGAGGAAATATCTGCGGCTCTGAAACTCTGAATATTTGATGAGAGGAATTTTAATGAGCTGATTCAGATACAGTTTGGAGGATCTGATGCATTTTTTAAAAAATGTTCACGTCGCTCTGTTTCTTACGTTTCTCTGGTTTAAACATTTAGTCCCTGGTTTAGTTTTATATTCACTGACATCTTTCGACAGGTCAGAGGTCATGTTCACACCTGGTGTCACTGTTGGACCATGTGACAGTTAAAACCTGCTAAATGCTCTTCTTCAGAGACTTTATTATAAATATCTTCATGTTTCTATAGTGTAACATCTTATAACATGAGTCTGGTGAATTACATGAAGAGTTTAATGAAGTTAATCTTATGCATAAACACCTAAGTCCTGGGGGCTTCTTTTCCCAGTAGGGGGCGTCTTCTCCTGTAGGAAGTGGTGCAGATTTAGCTTGAGTATAAAGTAAATCTAAATGTTATTCCCCTTTAAGGACAGTTTGTTGTTGTTTTGGTTTTGAAATGATGCCATCAAACACTCACTCACTTGTTGTCGTCCTGTCTGAATCTGTTAATAAACTCGACTTGAGTTCATCTGCTCCTGAGAATCCCTCAGAAGAAGCCGCCAGCCTGCATCCATGTACAGCATCTGTGTGTGAGTCCTCTCCGGGTGGAGGCGATGACTCCGACGTTTCTATATGACTCTGACTCTGTCGCCTGCAGGATTGTTTAAATGCAGCATGACCACATCGGGTCATGAGACTCACGGTCATCACAGTCTGATCAGGCTCTGACTCTCCAACTTCATCAGCTCATCTGTCAAATATGAACATATGGTACGTGATTATCACTGTGCTCTTTTATGTTTAGATGTAAATAAATGATGATTATTAACTAAGAGCAGCTCATGTAGAAGGAGGAATCAACACTTTCGATGCTTTCTGCACATCATAAACACCCTGCAGCTGAGTTCGTAATCAAGTATGTGTTTCCTACGGTGGCCCTGAGGGACCAACACACTGTAACTTAACAAAACACATGTGAAGAAACAAACTCACAACAGACAACAACACAACAACGTTGACCTCTGACCTTTGGGATCAAAACAAACAGGAAGAGCTGTGGCTGCACTGATCAATGGCTCCTCAGATGCTGAGGTCACATGACGTGCACTTCCACTGCTCTTTAGCCCCGCCCCCTCCCAGCTTGTTAAAACGCTTCTTGTTTTTTTCTGACAGATTCACGTTTGTTGTTTGGATCTGCTTTATGTCACGTGTCTTCTCAAGACAGTCATGGGAATATTTTTGTAAAATCGACATTTGGGGGCGATTTATTGCAAATATTTTATACTTTTATTTTGAAGTTTCACGCCTCTTAGGTTGTGATTTCTTCAGGTGGAGACACTTCGGTGGAGATGTTTCCCTGTTGGTTTGATTGCTGTGACTGTTTCTGAAGGACGACTGTGCACCATCTCAACTCTGTGTGTGTGTGTGTGTGTGTGTGTGTGTGACTGAGGGGCGCGGCCTCCCTGTGGCGGCTCCCTGCTGCCTCACTGTGAGTGTGGCTGTGAAGGGAGGACGGAGCGGCGGAGATGTCGGACGCGGCGCAGACTTCGATCAAGGTGGTGTGTCGTTTCAGGCCGCTGAACAGCGCGGAGGTGGCGCGAGGTGACCAGTACATCCCCAAGTTTAAGGGAGACGACTGCGTGGCGATCGGGGTGAGTGTGTGGCCTCACAGGGTCCACGTTTCATTTAGAGACCATTAAAATGATGTAAATGGGCCTTAACCTGCAGCTGTGGTAATGAGCAGGATCTTGTTGTCCGGCTTCGGTTTGTGCTTCTGAACGTGGAGCAGAGCATCAAAGTGAAAACACAGATCTGATTGAACTCATCAGCAAAACCCAGAGATTTAAGCCTGGACACATTTGTGGTTTGGTTAATGGACATAAAGTTTTCCAGAGGTTGGTTAAAAATCGCGCGTAATGGAGCTGCTTGTTGGATGTCTTTTGCGCTTTTACGCACGAAGTTCTCCTGAGCGTTTGGAGCCACTCAAGTCTGCTCCTGTGACATGTCGTGACTTCTTTTAAAGTTTCGTGATAAATATGTGAGTCACAGCAAGTTTATCACTGATGAAGCTCACGTGCACGGCCCTGGCCTGTATGTTGTGCAGGGGACTGACAATGTAAATGCAGCATATGCAGTTATAGGACTGACACACCTGTTCTCATCACTGGACCACAACACCATCTAACCACCCTCCCACCACCAGGTCTCTTATTCTTTTCTGTCCTCTTCCTCCTCCTCCTCCTCCTCCTCACAGGGGAAGCCATACTACTTTGACCGTGTTTTCCAGTCCAACACAACTCAGGTGCAGTTCTACAATGACGTGGCTCAGAAGATCGTCAGAGGTGAGCTGCACAGCAGGATCCAGATGTGGTCTCACATACTACAGTTGAACCTCTGGGAACATCTGCCTGAGCCTGAATGAATGAATGAATGAATGATATCTGTGTCCTGATTGTGTGCAGATGTTCTGGAGGGATACAACGGGACAATATTTGCCTATGGGCAGACGTCCTCTGGAAAAACACACACAATGGAGGTGATACGATATGAACTGTGTTATAAAATAAGCTCCACAGTGTTTGAGATTCTTTGCTGTTTTACTTACACACTTTTCTCTCCTGAAGGGGAAACTCCACGACCCAGAAATGATGGGAATCATCCCTCGAATCGTTCAAGACATCTTCAACTACATCTACTCCATGGACGAGAACCTGGAGTTTCATATCAAAGTATGTTTCCACGTCTTCCTCTGGCTCTCAGTGAACACGTGCTGTGATCACAGTAAAGTCTCATCTGGGGCTTTTGCTTCACAGGTTTCATATTTTGAAATTTATTTGGACAAAATCAGGGACCTGTTGGACGGTATGAGACCCCCCCCCCCCCCCCCACCCCCCAGACAAACATGATTCATGCTTCAGATGTGATCTTTACTTTTGTTCTTCTTCTCCTCCACAGTGACAAAGACCAACCTTTCTGTACACGAGGATAAAAACAGGGTTCCCTTTGTGAAGGTGAGACATGTGGAGATATCCCTCGATGATAAGTTGGTTTATTTTCAGGTTCTTTGTGTTTCCATAATCCCACAGTCACAAGCCGGCCCCAGCTGGCTGTAATGCATTCGTTACGAATGGTGTGAAAGATCAGAACAATGACTCGACTGTAATCAGCAGGATTAACGGAGGTACACACTCACTGGGTCTTCTCCTCGGTGCACGGTGTTGTTGAATGGAAAGTAATTTCTTTTAAATCTTTGTATTCAACTACAGGTTTTTATATATAATGATAGACAGAGGAATAAGGAGAGAAACTATGTCAAGGTCTCCTCCTCTTCCAATAACTGTCTCTCTGTCGTCCTGCCGCTGGGGCTCTTGAACACAGCGTCTCCTTGTGATGTGCATGTGTCCCCAGGGGTGTACTGAGCGTTTTGTGTGCAGTCCTCAGGAGATCATGGACGCCATAGACGAAGGCAAAAACAACAGACACGTGGCCGTCACAAGTGAGTTCGCACACTGAGCTCCTCTCATGGGTTTCAGACTCACCGAGTCTCCTGACTGTGGCCAGACTCCCCACCAGCCAAAGAGGAGGTCTGTGCTCCACTCTGCAGCAAAGACGACAGGAAACAGGAGAGAAATTAGGCACGGCCCCATAATGCACTGCAGTGGTGGTGGTGGTGGTGGGGGGTGGGGGGGGTCAAACTGTCACAGCACAGGGGTAGATAGATAGATAGATGTATAGGTAATAAACAAAAACCAATAGATTATAAAAGGATACATAAGGAAAATAAGAGTGAGGGAACATCATAACACAAAAGCTAACTGTTGTCTTTCTGTGTGTGTGTGTGTGTGTGTGTGTGCGTGCGTACCTCAGACATGAACGAGCACAGCTCCAGAAGTCACAGCCTCTTCGTCATCAACATCAAGCAGGAAAACACTCAGACTGAGCAGAAACTCACCGGGAAACTTTACCTCGTTGATCTGGCTGGGAGTGAAAAAGTACACAACACACACACACACACACACATTCACAGCTGACTGTCACCCCCCCTCCCTCTGCTGTCACACTGTGTTTGCCTGTGGTGACTCCTTCCTGTCAGCAGGGGGCACCACAGTGACCTAGCCATCACTGTTACACATTAATAAGCTGAGGATCACACTAAGCTCCTGTAAATCCATTAACATGCTTTTTATAACTTTCCCTCATTAATCTCCAGCTGTTACTGAATCATGTCCCACACCTCCATCATCTCTGCTGCTGCTGCTTCATTATCCTCTGCTTACTGGAGTGATTCTCTGTACAAGACATCAGCTTTTTGACGGCAAACCTGACAAAAACAATACACAACAGGAGTCATTCAGAAACCCATCACTCCTCTGATGTGTTTGTACAGGTGGGTAAGACTGGAGCCGAGGGGACGGTGCTGGATGAAGCCAAGATGATCAACAAGTCTCTGTCTTCGCTGGGAATCGTCATCTCAGCTCTGGCAGAGGGTTCGGTGAGGTTCAAGAGAGATTAGTCACAACTTTCAGTGTCAAGGACAAAGTGGTAATAAAGTTTGATTCAAAACTATAGTGCAAAACGCAGCCGGTGCGTCACCCGATAATGACGAATATCCCGTTCACCTCCGGTCTACAAATGTAAATGTGTGTTTGTTTTATCACTTTGTTTCGTTGACTGTATTTCTTCTGCTGAACAACCCGTTTGTTTTCTTTGTGGTAGAATCCACTTCTGAACCGCGTCTTCTTCGCGTTGTCGGCCATTTTTTAACCTGTTGCTAGGAGACTCACTGGTCCTCTTCTCCCTCCCTTCCGGCCTCAAAATAAAATGCGTCATTTCCTGTGCGGAAGCGCGGGAATGTCAACGGTCGACGAGCAGAAATTCAAAACAACAAAAACTGAAAAATGTCGGCGATCTGTTTAACCAGTGTTGTGTTATCTCATCTAGTAACGACTTTTACGTAACAGATACGTCAAAGTTACGTACTGTAAAAGTTAAAATATGACGCTACAGTGTGAGTAAAATGAAACGCTGAAATATTGAAGGCTGTTCGTAGAGACACTGACGTGTGTGGACTCTCATAATGTCCTCGGTGTCCTCTGTCAGTCCTACATCCCCTACAGAGACAGTAAGATGACCAGGATCCTACAGGACTCATTGGGAGGGAACTGTAGGACCACCATGGTCATCTGCTGCTCCCCGTCCTCCTTCAACGACGCAGAGACCAGGACTACACTGCAGTTTGGACAGAGGTACACACACACACATTAAAAAGTGATGAACGACAAAGTTGATATCAAGTGTTTTCGTTTTTTAAAAAAAGTCACAATCGATCAATGAACAGTGAATCCTGGCAGGTGCATCCGTTTTTAGTGTCCCCTGGACACACAGCTGTTGTGTTTTGAGTATTAGCAGCACATGTGTTGTGATATTCATGATTGATTTGAATTGATTGATAATTCTTGTTTAAGAGTGAGCTAAAAACTGTCAGTTTTTTTTTAAAAATAATTTTTGAAATTATTGAATTTTCCCCCAATTGGACTTTGTAGTTTTGTCAAACTACCAAATCCAAATGCTGAACCAGATTCAATATTGAAGAAGAAAGAAGTGCACAGGTGTAGTCCGTTTAACACACATTTATTCTCTAAATTATCCTCTGTGCTTCACAAGGGCAAAGACCATCAAGAACAATGTGAGTATGAACGTGGAGCTGACGGCTGAGCAGTGGAAGAGCAAGTGGGAGAAAGAGAAGGAGAAGAACAAGACCCTGAAGAACACAGTCACCTGGCTGGAGACGGAGCTGAACCGCTGGAGGGGCGGTGAGGGGCCACGTAGACAAACAATTAGTCATTATGTTTAAAATGTGACAAGTGCTCTGATGTCTTCTCACCCCCCCCCCCTCTGGCAGGAGAGAGTGTCCCTGTGGAGGAGCAGTTTGATAAGGAGAAGGCCAAAGCTGAGGTCCAGGCTCTGGACACCGCAACCAACAATGACAAAACAGCATCAACGCCAACGCTTGCCGCTCTGCCAGGGATCCCTCTTAGCAGCGCTGAGAAAGGGAAGTGTGAGGCAGAGATGGCCAAACTCTACAAAGAGCTGGACGACAAGGTGAACGCAGCGTTTCACACATGACAACCTCTGAGAAATTCACTGTGCACAGGCTGGTGTGTGCACAGCAGAACAAAGACAACAACAAACAACAATGAAAACACCCCTGATGTCTGACTCGTTACTGATATAAATAATTGTTACATGTTGAAATGTAATAATATAAAATCACATATAACATAATACTATAATATATGTTTTATAAGCAGCTTTTCCACTTGTGTCTCACTTGCAGTACTTCTGTTGACCAGTAGATGGCAGAGGGCTCTGCTTTTAGTTACAGTGAAAATGAATGAGTGATGATTTATGTCCCCTTTCCTCCAGGACGAGGAGATCAACCAGCAGTCTCAGCTGGTGGAGAAGCTAAATCAACAGATGTTGGACCAGGAGGAGGTGACACCACACTCTCCACCTTTTCTCCCCCATCTTCCTCTCCCACCTCTTCCCCACATCGCTATCCCACTGTGCCTCAGCCCTCCAGCCGATCTCATTAGCATAAGCCCAGTCTGACAGCTGATAGCAGAGCATTAGTATCTCCACAGGAGAGGTCACTCCCTCAGCAAGAGGAGGAAACTTACCAGAATGAAAACATGAGGTTTTTTTTTTGGCTGGTGGTCTAGATGTTGTTCCTCTTCCATCTTTAACTAAACTCAACCCCACTGTATCCACAGCTCCTGGCTTCGTCCCGCCGTGACCACGACACCCTGCAGACGGAGCTGAACCGGTTGCTGGCGGAGAACGAAGCCTCCAAGGAGGAGGTGAAGGAGGTGCTGCAGGCGCTGGAGGAGCTGGCCGTCAACTACGACCAGAAGAGCCAGGAGGTGGAGATCAAAACGAAAGAGTTCGAGGCCCTCAGCGAGGAGCTCAACGAGAAATCGGTACTTTTTATTTCAGCTTGTGCAGAATCCACTGGTTCCACACAGGCATTTGATGCATGATGTGCCTCCACCTCTCCACCTCCAGAGCTCTTTGGCCTCCATCGACTCTGAGCTGCAGAAGCTGAAGGAGATGACGAACCACCAGAAGAAGAGGGTCACTGAGATGATGTCATCGCTGCTCAAAGACCTGGCGGAGATCGGCATCGCTGTGGGGAGCAACGACATCAAGGTTTCTAGACTCAGTGACGAGCAACTGACATGACATCAGAGGTTAAAACATCCACTGCACCGCACCACTTCCTGTTTACTTCCTGTTTAGTGCTGCTTTACATTTTTCTAGAGAGCAAAGTACCATCTTTCAGTCGCTTCATTTGTCTGACCAACAGTTAAAACATGAGCCTGTAAATGAAATGATGACAAAGCAAAAACACACAAATATTAGTTTATGTTTCGTCTTTTTGTTTTGTTTGTTTATGTAGCAACATTACAACCGTCTCACAGAGGCCGAACGAATAACTAATCTTTAAAGGTTTATATCAATAATCAGTTCAGCCTGGTGGTCTGATGTTTAAATTCTTGGTCCTCACCAGTGTCTTTCCTCTGTAAACCCCCCCCCCCCAACCCCCAGCAACAGGAGAGCACCGGGCTCATTGACGAGGAGTTCACTGTGGCTCGTCTCTACATCAGTAAGATGAAGTCGGAGGTGAAGACGATGGTGAAGCGCAGCAAACAGCTGGAGAGCTCCAAGGCCGAGAGCACTCAGAAGATGGAGGAGACCGAGAGGGAGCTGACTGCCTGCCAGCTCCGCATCTCCCAGGTAATGGCTGCTCACTGTCGCCATGGTGACAACGTGGCTGTGTGCCCCTGAATTGCCACATCATGTGGTTATGGATGAAACAGTGGATTAACAAGCTGATTATGGACCTGAACTCACCACGTACCACGTATCAGCTCCATGATTCACTGACGTACATGAGAAAAAGCAATTTAAAACTCACTATGTATTTATCATTATTTTATTTTTATATTTATCTCTATTTGTCTCTTTATGTTTATAACCCACCTCATATTTTCTCCTTATTCGTTGAAGGAGCAGCTGGAACACGACCTAATGTCCCCCTGAGGATCAATAAAGTTTCAGATTCTGATTATTTCTAATAGGTCTCTGCAGGTTATGGACTCTGTGAGTCTTAGTCACATGTGCACGTCTTTCTCTTTCACCTGCTGTCGTCCAGTACGAAGCTAAGATCAAGTCCCTGATGGAGTGTCTGCAGAACGTGGAGCAGAAGAAGCGGCAGCTGGAGGAGAACATCGACTTGCTCAATGAGGAAATCGTCAGGATCAAAGCTCAAGGTGAGAACGAGTCCGAGAAAAGTCAACACCTTGATGATAAGCCACAAACACAAAGCAAACTGCTGACACATCTGACTGAAACTGGATGTAATGGAGTATTTTTGCCGTGTGGTCACAAAACTTTCTGTCACTGCTCCGCTGTGTGATCTACTGTGGAGATAATGAAGCAGCCGTGTGTTAATTTCCCTCCAGATAGAGTTAACGCCATGGAGAAGGAGAACCAGATCCAGTCGGCCAACGAAGTCAAGGTACAACTCACACACACACACACACACACACACAGGAGAAGAGAGTACAGAGAGTTTTATGGTTGAACTTGAGTCGAGCTTCTTGTTTGTTCTTCAGGAAGCTGTTGAGAAACAGATCCAGTCTCACAGGGAGGCTCATCAGAGGCAGATCAGCAGCCTGAGAGACGAGCTGGACATCAAGGAGAAACTGGTCACAGAGCTGGAGGAGTAAGACTCTTCTTCTTCTTCTTCTTCTTCTTCTTCTTCTTCTTCTTCTTCATCTTCTTCACTGTGACTTCAGTGACTGATGGCGGTGTCTGTGACGTCTGTGCAGCCTGAACCAGAAGGTCATGTTGGAGCAGGAGAGGCTGAGGGTGGAGCACGACAAGCTCAAAGCTGCCGACCAGGAAAAGAGCCGCCAGATCCAAGAGCTGACGTAACACACGCCTCCACCTTTGATGTCTCCTCTTCACACTCTGCAGCCTGTTTCTCTTTTTTATGTGCATTATATAACAGATGTGTTTTTTTTTTTTTGTACCTGGTGCAGGGCGCAGCAGGACCGACAGGAGCAGGCCAGACAGGACCTGAAGGGACTGGAGGAGACCGTGGTCAGTTATCAGCATGTTACCTTTACACCTGTGTTTAATTGAAGGTTCAATTCATCAAAATTTCATCTCAAATAAAACGCAGGTTAATGGAGTTTCACTTAAATTAAATTTTTTAAAAGTGAGGTTTTAAAAATTCAGCTGCAGCTTCAGGATCCAGGACCAACGTGTCTCATTCACTATTGATAATCCCACTTTTGTCAATGACCTGAGCAGTCGCCTAGAAAGAGTGTGTGAGGACGCTCTGATGTTTATATATATCTAGAAACCAGTGTCTGTGGTGAGGCAGATTCACCTTTCTGCCTCCGTCTCCTTTGAGTTATTCAGGATTTCAGTGTCAGTCAAGCAGGTTTTCAGTGTGTGACAAAGTGAAATAAAAAGTGAAATTAATTATTGATTAAAATTCTCTAAAAACAGCCAGACAGTGCAGGGAAAAGCACTGATTTTCCTCTTCATTGTTCCATTGACACATGATGCTTTTTCTACAGAAGAAATGACGGCACAGCTTTAAAAATTAAAACCAAGGGTGTCGTTTCCACTGGAGATGAGAGAGAGGGTGACACAGCTCCTTCACTTTTTAAAATCTCTCTGGATGCTTTAGGATGGAAAAAATAATGATCGCAGTTATTTAAGACCTTCTTTAACTTTGGAAACAGGACTTTGTATAGAACCAGCACCAGATATCATAAGACTTTATCGGTCTGGTCCTCCACCGTCTTTACGGAATAACAGGAAAAACAGATTTTAAACACAGTTTTATGTTGCAGTAACAAAGAGGAAATCAATTTTTCTGATTTCTTAAGCGCTCAGAGCAGAACCAATGACATCAGCAGGTTTTTGTCCAGAGGGAGATGAAATGTGTTGCAGCTCAGTGATCATTTAATCTCAGTTATCTTGTTTTCATAATTGTTATAAAATGAAATCCAATAAATCGCAGGTGCAAAAAACCAAAACAAAAGTATATTACAAAGCTTAGTATGAGCTCTATACAGTTACAGTGTGTAGTGTGTATCAAAGTTATCACTCATCATTCTGATAAGATGCTTCTGTCAGGTCCATCCATTACAGACAAGTTCACACCTGTAACAAATGACTTAGACATTTATAGAGTCAATAGATTTTGAATCAGCAGTCGTAAAATATTCTTAAGAGCTGTGAGACTTGTGTGTCCATCTGGAGGACGATGTCTCACACTGTGTCCTCTCCTCCCTCTCAGGCCCGTGAGCTACAGACGCTCCACAACCTGAGGAGGCTGTTTGTCCAGGACCTGTCCTCCAGAGTCAAGAAGGTAACATCCTTTATTCTCTCTGTGTTTACATTATCTCTGCAGTCGTCCTCCTGTTATCAGCCTCCGCCTTTGATTTCATTTCCTCCTCTCTGGTACAATATCACACGAGCCCCTCCCCAAACCTCAGCGCCTACCTGGGACGACGGCGACGATGATGTGAGCAGCCCCACATTTCGCTCACTCCATTTAATTTGCACTGTGATGAAATTTTAATGAATCCAGGGAACACAACAGAAAGTGTGTGCAATAAGTAAGTAGGCCATCTGATTCTTCAAAGGTAGCAGCTGTAAATTAGGGACCCGGGCCCTCGGCGTGGCGCTCACATCCAGCCTCAAGGAGGAGGAGGAGGAGGAGGAGGAGGTGGAGGAGAAGGAGGAGGTGGGGGGGGGGGAGTTGATGATGAGATAAACAAAGACAGAGCAGAGCGTTCCTGGAAGACGTCTGGGTATCGAACTCTTGTGAAATCTGATACTTATCTCATTCAGATGTAAATGAACAAATGAGCAGTTTTGGTTTCGGGGCCTTTTCAGCTCCTCGTTTTAGATTTCTCCTTCAGATTGAGACTAATTGGAGCAAATTGGTTGTTTCCACAAATCTGCTGAATGAATGTGAAGATAAAGCATTTTGAAACGAATCATATCCAGATGATTCGCCACAACAACATCTGCCTGTTTTTCTGATGTATCATCTCAAGTGTCTTCAGATTTATTTGGTTTTATTTGGAGGCTGATATCAGTTTGTGAGGCTGTGAGGGAAGGAGGTGGTTCAACCTTTTGCCTTGAGCTGAAAAATAAGGATTAATTGATGAAAAGTGTTTATTTATAAAGCCTTTATTTAAGCCTGAAGCAGCAACATAACAAGGGGTCTAAAAACTTTCTGAATGCACTGTATTAAACACCTGACCCAAACCTTTTTCAGTTTTCTACTTCACATGTATTTTCTTTGCTGGAGATGAAGTTGTTTGTTTGTTGTGTTCGGCTCAGAAAGCTCAGACGGACGAGGAATCGGAAATCACCGCTGCCCAGAAACAGAAGATCTCATTCCTGGAGAACAACCTGGAGCAGCTCACCAGAGTTCACAAGCAGGTAAAGACGGGTTTGTTCGTCTCTCTCAGTCGTCTGTGTCTTTATCCTCCTCTCACTCTCTCTGTCCGTCCTCTCTCTGTCAGCTGGTGCGGGACAACGCCGACCTCCGCTGTGAGATTCCTAAAATGGAGAAGCGTCTGCGGGCGACGGCGGAGCGGGTCAAAGCCCTGGAGACGGCGCTGAAGGAGGCCAAGGAGAACGCCGCCCGAGACCGGAAGCGCTACCAAGAGGAGATGGAGCGAATCAAAGACGCCAACAAACCCAAAAATATGGGCAGGAGAGCGTCAGCGGTGATAGGTGGGTGGACACGCAGGAGGAGAGAAACCTCCTACAAACATCTGTGCAACATCAGGCGTCCATGTCTCACCCTCTGCTCTGTGTCCACTCCAGCCAAACCCATCCGACCAGGCCAGCTGCCGGGCAACCCCATAAACTTCACCATCAGCAGGTCCAACCTCATCGAGGATTAACCGACCTGCTGGCATCAAAGGAGGCGGCGGCAACAACAGGCAAGAGAAGAACAGATCATTAGTTTCCTCAGACATGAACATTAACGACAGCCATTGTGTCTCCTCTGACAGTGACTCTCCGTCTCTCCCACGCAGCTCCTGAGGACGCCGACAGACGCCAACGACCAAACCGCTGAAATCCATCTGGAATCTTCACTAAATCCTCCAACAAACAAAACACATTTTGTATAAACACCTAAAACACATGAGTAATGAAGACACCACTGTAGAGCGGGAGGGCGCAGGTGAAAAGTGCCTCTTTGTCTTTAATATTTTCTCCAGGATTCCTTCAGTTTCAGCTCAGATTGTCACTTGTGAACCGGCTGATTGGGACAAAACAACTAAATCTCTGTCGGGTGAAGAAGAAGAGCTGTGTTCTTCCCCTGATTGTGTTGTTTTTTTCCTCGTTTTTATTTTTTTCTGTCTCTAAAAAAAAAAAAAAAAAAAACTCACAAACTCGTCAGCTTCTCAAAAGTTATTCAACACCAGATCAGATTTCACTGATGTTTACTTACGTTTGGTGAAACACGAATTAAGTTTTATTTTTAAAATATTCAGCCTGAGATGGAAAAGCTTGAACTCATATAGGTGAAGTGGATGATTCATTTCGACCTTATTAGCACTTCTTCGTCTATTCGAAGGCAACAAGCTCGTGTTGTAAGCTGAGAAAAGCACAGAGGCAGGTTTATGAATTGATTGATTGTATAACTTCAGGTTGCAACAGCTTATCTGTTCATGTATGTTTCAGACACCTGCAGCGCTGCACCCTGTCTCCACCACAGTCGCCTATTCTTTTTTTTTTTTTTTTTTTCTAGACATAATAAATTTAAACTTTAAAACTGATTGTGGTGCATTTTATTTCCTATCATGGGAATAAATCAATAGAGACAGTTTTTTGTACTTACAAATAATAATGAATAAGTAGAACATGTAATTATCATACAGGAATTAAATCTAATGTCTTCATATAAAACATGGACATTATCTGTCCTTCGCTTTAATTCAACATGACTTGGAGTCATTATAATGAGCAGTGTTCATGTGTCACCAACAGGGTGCGCTGTAACGCAAATCTCTGTCTCTGCTAATGCACAATTAAAGGTGATGTGATTACATTACAAAGTAAATATTCATACATTATTCTGTGATAATGTAAACTCACAGTCTTGTTGCCTCGGGCTGATTTCACTGCTGCTGTTTGTTCCTGGATCAACCAGTGATGAATCATTCATGGCCCGGCTGGATGGTGACTCTCCCCGCTGTGATCACCAGACAGGTCGGCTCAGGGGGAGGAGGAGGAGGTGGAGGAGAGGAGGGTGGAGGTGCACCTTTATTTATTTATCCTTAAGAATGCAATTATGTTGTTTGGCTTTAATACAGTCAAACTGCCTGTCAAACGATGCATAAAGAGTTAATGTCAAGTGGAATCTGAACTATTCCAGGTGATCTCCGGAGCCTCGGGGAGTCTGCGCACCCTGGACTGGGAAGCAGCCGGGGATGGGATGTTGATCCCGGCAGGGGTCGAGTCGGACGCGGGGGTCTGGTCTCTGTTTGTCAGCGGTGATATAGGTGCAGGGAGGGTGGGAACCACAGACCAGAGTCTGCTGGGTTAAAGACCACAACTGTGACAAGCTGAACGGAACAACGAAGACAAGAACCGGAATTCGGTTGATTGGTCCTTCACAATAAAAGCCAAAAATTGCCTCTTATTTTAAATCAAGTGACATTGGATTCCATATGGAGAGAAAACCAGGAAATTGTATTACAACATAAATGACAGTCATTATGAAACTATTTTAATAATGTTTTATTGAAGTTATAACTTAGAAATCCTGCAACAAATAAAAATAAAGGTATGTATGTAAGTTTAACTTTTATGCTTTAAGTTTCTAATGTTTGGTCGTTGTTGTGTTTTTATCTAAAACAGAATCAGAATCAAAATAACTTTAAATTGCCAAGTAGTTATTACATTTACAATGACTTTGACGTGAATTATAAGAATTAAAACTAACCAAGTGCTGCAGGTAGATGTTCAGAGAAATTGTTATTACAGGAAAAATGAATAATGATTTATATTTTACAACTTTATAATAATATAAATGTTAAAACAACATTTAAGTCAAAAAAACAAAAACAAAAACTTCATTACATCAAATATATCGATCAAAAATGGCTTTAACTTTGAAGGGACAGACCGGATGTGGCTGACGTCACCGGTGGTGACTTGACAGCTCCCGGAGAGGCGGGGGATTGAACAAACCGAGGGAGCGGAGCTCTGCGGCGGACACAGTCGGAGCAGCCGCTGCTGAAACAAGGTGGGAAAAGTTGTTCACCCGGTCGACACGGAGCAGCCGGAGCCGCCGCCGCCACCGGAGCGTATTTACAAACAAAAAGAGGTGGGTATGTTTAATTTGTGTACCGGGGAAGGTGGGGGTGGTGGGCGGCTTTGCCCACCGCCCGGTCAGCGCGAGGCTATTGGCTTGTGTCGGAGTTACTTTGTTGCTATGCACGCTGTTGCAGACCGGAGGTTTGATTCCCGGTGAACCTGCGGTGTTTCTGTCCGGGCTCGACGCCACGGAGCTCGGCGGTTAAATCACCTGAATCAGAGCGTTATCTCCCCTCGTGCCTGCCCGCATTTGGGTAATTAATAATTCCACGTGATAGCATCTGTCCGCGCGGACACACACACACACACACACACACACACACACCTAGAGAGTTGATGTTGTTGTGCTGATTTCCTCGCGGTGTGTTTGGATGTTTGTCCGCGGCTCAGCAGGGAGCTGGGGGGGGTCTTCCTCCGGCAGGCATGCCCCTGCCCATCCCTCGCTCCCGGGGATCCTTGGTGGTGTCGACTCGGAGCCCTTTGTTGTAAAATGCACATGGATTAAACTCCTTTGTGTTGTGTTTCTGTAGCCTGTGTGTGTGTGTGTGTGTGTGTGGCTGGAAGGGACCCTGCCCCCCACCTATGCCCCTTCCACTACTACCACCACCGCCGCCGCCGCCGCCGCCATCCGCCCCCCAGGCAGCAAGCTCTGGACCCCGCAGTCTCTCCACAGTCCTGCCGCTTGTTTCCAGAGCCTCCAGCTCCAGTGTTTGTGCAGCAGCGCGTTTCTCCTGCACCAAACACGGACTCAAACGCAGCAGCAGCAGCAGCAGCAGCACATGTTGGAGTGTGATGCTGCTGCTGCTGCTGCTGTTTGGCCACATCTGTTTTGAATGAAGCTCAGGGACAAAGGCAGTCCGAGTCTCTGAGGCTCTTTTTACAGCTGCTGGTCTGCAGATGTAGGCACACACACACACACACACACACACACTCCTCACCGGTCGTTGATGCACATACCTTCTGTTTTTTTTCCTCCTGCCTGCTACACCCCAGATTTATCATCGGTGCTACGTTCAGGTGCTCCAGCATGATGCCACTTATGCAAGTTTATCTCATGGCTCAGATTTGTACATGTTGCTGCATGTGGGCACAGAGGCTCAGATTGGTCAGATTCAGTGTTTTCTATTCAATCACACATGTGCATATCTTTGGCATCGGATCAAATCTGCAGAGAGGACGATGGAAATAACACCATCACTTTGATCATTTGGTGTAAAAGTCGTCTCAGGAAGCGGGTTTTCGAGCCAAAGCTGCGACCCTGAAGCACGAACATGGAGCTGGATTCGATGAAATGAATGTAATAGTTCAGTCTGGGAGTAAATCCTGTGTCTAACAGGTGATTTAAGGGCCCCTGTAGGTTCTTGGGGCCCCACTCTATAGGAGCCAGAGATGGATTCCTCAGCAGAGCAGAGTCTGGATGTGCAGTCGTTCTCGTTGTTCGAGTCCCTGCAGAGCAACAAGTTGGCGGCCGCTCCTCCTCGGAGACGTCCCTCTGACCCTGATTCATCTGCAGCAGGATTTACTCTCTGTTTTTCTTTTCTCTCTCTCTCTCTCTGGCTCCGACGCCACAGTGGATGAAATAGAGACGCGGAGCTCCGAGGAGTCGTTGTCAGCCTTAGATTCATGGTGAACAGTGATTTCTTCTTCTTTTGTTGTTGTTGTAGTAGTAGTGAGTCAGTGGTGAGCTGCTGCCAAGGTGAATGATGTCATGCTACTGTCTGCTGTCTGAGGTTTCCTGGGGTCTTGACACGGCTCCAGGAAGTTACTCCACGTTTTCGTCCTTTAATTCGTTGTGTTTGTCGGTTAGTTTAGTAAACAGCTCCTCTTTGACACGGACGAGTGACTCTGGAGCTTTTTAATCTGTTGTTGTCGCCAACTTCAGATGCTGGTGGCGTGAAGGCAGAGCTCAGATACAGATTATCACCGTGACGTTTTCACTGTGTCACTTAATCCAGAGAAAACAAACAGACAGGGTCAGAGCTGTTGTTCAGAGCTGCCAATCAATCAACCTTCTCCTTTTCCAAACTAGACGTCGACCAGCAGAGGATTGTTGAAGGCCGATATAACAACAAAAGCTTAAGTAGGAATGATCTGAGGTTCACACTTGTGTCACTTTTACTTCACGTGTGTGGATCTGGTGCATGAAGACGATGCTCTGTCTGTATCAGAGCTGATATCCTGCTTGTAACAGTTGTTTAGAAAACATCCTATCAGCCTCTAAAAGTCCAGCATCGGTCGACCTCTACAGCGGTACACGAAGCTAGAATTGCAGCAGCAGAGATGGCGGCCATATTTGTTTCACTTATGTGTGTGTGTGTGTGTGTGTTTGTGACACTTAGTGTGAGGAGGTCGTGATCGTTGCCGTCACTGATAGCTCCGTTATCATGTGTGTGACTCAAAGCTCTGACAGACTCCTGACTACGTTGCTGGCACCTCGGGTGATAGCAAGTCCTCACACACACACGCACACACACACACACTACAACAGGCAGGGACTGTTTCTGGAGAGGGAGTCATTCATAAAGGCTTGAACATGTGTTTGTTGACATCATGGCTGGAGCTTGTAACAGGACAGGCCCGGACTGGGTGGACGATGCACGAGCTAAAAGCTCTGCTGTGATGTAACTGTGTGTGTGTGTGTGTGTGTGTGTGAGTCTGTGTGTGTGTGTGTGCTTCATGGTGTTGAAACAGATCAAACACAAAACAGAAACTATTCAGGCCCATTGTTAAGTCCATCTCTCTCAGACAGACGACTCTCACCACCATAAATCTATTCTCGGTCCACAGTCGTGTGTGTGTGTGTGTGTGTGTGTGTACATATTCCTTTACATAAGTGTGGACCCCTTATAGATTCAGTGGCGTGTTCTCACGCCTCACTAAAAGCACCTGCTTGTACCGCCGCCTGCACTTCCAGGATGTCACAGCGGCAGCTTCTATTTCAGGGAGGGAAGAGGGAGAATCTGATACGAGGGGAGTCACGGCTCGGTGGCAGCTCCTCTGCAGCGGCAGCGCTGCGCTATTTATTTAGGTTAAAGTGATGGAGGGATACTCTCTGACAGACGGATCAATGACAGGCCCCTCATCCCAAAACAACCCCTGCAGGAATGGCGAGGGCCCAGCTGTCGTCTGACTCACACACACTCACGCTGACTGAAGATCAGCCCCAGAGCTGGTTCAAGCTCTCTGACTGTGGTAATGAGTAATAATGTCAAACTGCAGAGCGGGACGACCAGCGCTTTTTATTTTTGGATGTGGTCTTGTCTCCGAGGGGGGACGACGGAGGAGTCATTGTGGTGCAAGCGTGGATCAGTGTGTGGGGTCGTGTTGTTGTCATCACCTTTAGCTCCGCAGAGAAGGGGCAGGGGGGGGGGGTGCTCGGGTTACTGGGCTGGATATCCTGAGCAGCGGTGTAGGTTTGCCAGGACAATCAGTGTTGACTGTGTGTTGTGGGTTTCAGTGATGGGAGGGAGGAGTCGCCCTGTGGGCTCCTCACCCCACTCACCAGTGCAGTATGTCTGGAAGCAGCTCCTGTCGTAATGTGGGTGTTTCACAGCGGAGCTGCTTTGTGGTCGTGGTAATCAGGTGAGTAATAAGGTGAGGTTTGAACCAGGAAGTGGGGGCATGTGTGTGTGGTTTTCTGAAGTCAATAAGTCTTGTGATGTTTAGCTAAAGAGACTAACGTGTGTGTGTGTGTGTGTGTCTTATCTGCAGCAGCACAGGAGTTACCGCGGACAGACATGAGGAGCCCTCCAGGCCTGGGTTGCTGAGCAGCTGAGGTCAAGGTTCAAGCGCTTGTTCCGGCATCATGGCTGACAGGGAGGGGCTGCCCATCGCCCCGGGGCAGGTCTACATCGAGGTGGAGTACGACTACGAGTACAAAGCCAAGGACAAGATGGTGGCAATCCGTCAGGGAGAGTGCTACATGCTGGTGAGGAAGACCAACGAGGACTGGTGGCAGGTGAGGAAGGAGGAGGGAACCAAGGCGTTCTACGTTCCAGCGCAGTACGTCAAGGAGGTACGCCGGGCGCTCATGCCCCCGCAGAAGCCCACGTTGAGGGCCAAGCCCACTGTTTTGGATATCTGCCGGGCGTCCAACGAAAACCTGAACAGACCCCAGCCGGAGATGTCCAGCTTTGGACGCCCGTCTCCTTCCTCCACGCCGTCACCGTCCTCCGACCGCGTCACGCCTCCAGTCCTCCCCAAGGACGCTAACCAGAACATGGGGAGCCCGCATCACTGCAAGGTGGTCGCCGAGCTGGTGCTCCTCCACAACAACAACAACCATCACCACACCAACAACTCCACGTTGCCACGGATGCGGGCAGACTCGCCTCCGCTCAAAGGAGGGAACAACCACAACCGGAGCCCAGACAGCGACAAGACGTCGACCCCGCCCAGCGAGCTGCCGGGAGACGGGCTGAACAAGCTCCGCAACGACTCGGAGTCTGGAGACGAGCTGAGCAGCAGCTCCACGGAGCACATGCAGGTAAGACGCTGAGCACCGAGCGCCTTGTGTCCCTTCCCCTTGTCTCAGTCTGAATCTGTGGTGCGTTCAGGGACCGCCTGCTCGGGCTCCAACAATTTTGTGCCTCATTTGCCAAATTTGCCAGAAAGCAGCAGCAGCAGCAGCAACAGTTGCAGGCGCTTGTTAAAATCTTCTGCTGCTGCCCTTGAAGCAGAATTCATCTGGCCTGGACAGATGTGCATTTATTCATTTTTTTTGGGGTGGGGGTGGGGGGGGTGCTGCTGCTGCTGCAGTAGTCGGGCCATTAACGACTAAATGGTGTGTTCACAGCTCCAGAGCTAAATGAAAGGTCATTGTGTGCAAACGAGTCTTCAGGTGCGTTTATGACGAGGAAATTCCAAACATAACTGTTTGGTCGTACGTGTCACTGGTGTTTTTCAGCCATTATCGCACCCGGACTATAATCCCACAGTCTGTGGGGAGTGGGGGTCAGTTCATACAATGAATGTCCTTCCTCTGGTCCAGACTGATAACTCAGGCCCCCTCCCACTTCCATGATTGGTGTCTCATCACCCAGAGAAAGAGCGAGGACGGGTGAAGGCGGCAGGAACTGAGGCTTATCCTTCCCCGTCTGCAGTGGAGCTACATCAAAGTAGGAAAAGGAGGAGATTTCCAGACAGTGGGAGTCCGAGCAGCCATTTTTTTGGGAGCGGGGGTTGGGGGGGTCGGGGGTGGGGGGTGGATGAATCCAGGCAGGGTCAGCCTGTTTGAAGGCTCCAAAGTGCTGCTTGGCGTTCTTTGTTCCACGAGGCTGCAGCAGCCTCCTCCACCGTGGAGCAAACAAAGAGAGACGTGCTTGAATAGAAACTAGGTCATATCTGCCGAGGATCAGTCTGTAGCCCCCCGGTCGCCCCGCCGTGGGGACCGCTGCTGCTGCGAGCGCCATGTGTGATGCACCATGGGAAGGGAAGGGAAGTGAGAATGGAAGCATGCTAACACAGTTTACAACTCGAGAGCTGCAGCACTACGTGGACTGTGGGTCAGAACTGGCTTTCTTTAAAAAGGGCCCCGTCTTCTCTTGTGTTGTTGTTTTTGAACTGATTTCATGCTTGTCAAATCACAGGGTGAAAACACGCACGCGTTGCTTTCACTCTCAGACATTTACATTTGCATGGGCGGCTCTGCAGAGAGTTGCTGTGGCGCTACAGTGGAGGCGGATAAGGAACAGACAGCGGACAGAAGTCAGCCACAGCTCCCCGTGAAGCCGCGGTCGCCGGTGGCAGGTGGAGCCCACTCCCTCGCTCTTTGTGGTTGTTGTGTTAGTTTTCGTCCTGTTGGGCCTGTTGCCAGCAAGTGAGGTTGAATGACCCTGCAGGAAAAAAACCCAATTCTTTCAACTGCCCTCACTTCCACTGCTTCCTGTCATTGGTCTGGAGCGGGCGGCGACGGAGGAGCTCATGTTGTGACAAAGCTGAACTGAACCAGTTATTAGTGATGATGGATAAAACTGCTGTTTAGTGGCTGCATCACTTTTCCCTGAATGACATACCACAATATAATAATATAACTTTAAAACAACAGAGGTTAAAAAGACGTGATGTTGTTGTGTATCGTGATATTTGGGCATCAAGAAGTGTGTGTACATGTGTTTAATGAACCTCACAGTAGTAAGAGTGTGTCAGAGAGCGGGGCTTGGCATCGCTGTCTCTCCTGCTGCTCAGTGCGGTCGTCACTTTTTCAGACAGTGGTGTTACAGCAGTGTGAAGATTGTGTTACTGAGCTATGATTAGGACGCACACTTTTTCTTTCTTTGGCTATTTTTGGAGTTTAATGTGGGGCAGCTGCTCTGCAGGCTCGTTGGACCGGACAGTGATTGGACAGAAGCCATTAAAGCTCCATGTTTTATACTTCTGTGTTTTATTTAGATCCATAGGACGATACATCAAACCATCTCAGTGTAGTTTTACAGCTTCTGTCTGGAGCTCTAGCAACAACAGGTTGCTGTCAGCCAATCAGAAGAGAGGAGGCTCTGAGCCTCTCTTCTGATTGGCTCCCTGATCCAATAAAAAACAGAGCAGATTTCAGAATAAAATACTCACAGAAACCAAATCCTGCAAGTTGTTGGTTGGATGGTGGGTCCAGGTGGTGGTGGGCAGGTCTTAGTGTGACTGCTTTGTTGTGACATCACAAAGTGACAGGAAGTCCTGACGGCTGGTTTTAAGGCTCAGTGTCTGAATACAGGCTGTGTGCATTTCTCTGTGGACTGAGGCTTTGATACTTTCACAGTATTAATATAGAACCTAGAGCTGCTTTATAATCACACTACACATGGACGTCTACCTTTATACTGTATGGAGCTTTAAGACGCACGTCTACCTTTATACTGTATGGAGCTTTAAGACCCACGTCTACCTTTATACCGTATGGAGCTTTAAGACACACGTCTACCTTTATACCGTATGGAGCCTTAAGACGCACGTCTACCTTTATACTCTCTCTATCAATCACATTATCTTTAATAAAGGAGACGTTTAGCTGCTGGACGGACTGATGGACGTCTCGGTTGGTTGCGGTGGACGGACGTGTGAGGAGGATTTGTCGCGGACATGCCTGTGGTCGGCTGCCAGCTGGCCTCCTCTAATTGATTAGATTTGATCTCTGGGTGATGATTAACGTCGCCGCCGTCTCTCCGTTCTTCCCACGTGTAATTTGCTTATCTGTGTGGGAGCTCCGCTCGCTGTCACCTCCCCCCCAGCACGACAAGGGGCTGCTGGGCTGGGGTTCGTGGTCACATAGTCCCCCCCCCCCTCTCCACAGCTCCATACTCGCAGGCGATTGTCAAAAATAGACCCATTTTCCTCACTTCTGAGGACCCTGGCAGTGGGATAGTGTTTATTTTGCTAAGTGAATGCGGCAAACCGTACGATTTAAAGCCTGTTTTTCACCTCAACATAGTGAGTTTCTCTTCGGCTCCGTTGTGTTTCCCCTTTTTTTTAAAAATACAACACAACAACAACACAACAACAACAACAACACAACCACGCGGCCACAGAGGAACTTATTCTGGGACGCTTTTCTACTCATGACTTCTTCAGAAAGAGTCGAGTCGTCCTCTTGATGGGAAACGACTCCTTTTTTTTTTTTTTTTTCAAAGCGCAGTCACTTAATGAGCGGGTGAAAGCAGCTCTGTGGGATTGTGTGAGAGGCCAGATTGTTGTTGTTCTCTTGATGATGTGTCACCGAAAGGAAGACGTAGATGTTAGACGTAGAGTTTCAGGAAGTGTCTGAGTCCTCCTGTCTTTTTTCCTCGTCCTCTAAAACACACACACACACACACACACACACACACACAGGGCTCTGACATGTCAATAACCAGTAATTCCCTCAGATTACGAGCTGGATCAGCCACTCCCCTGGAAATAAGCCGTCTTCCAGCATCACACGTCTCTGTTTCACAGAGGATGCCTACAGCCACGGTGACATAACGGACAGATTCTCAAAGGGTTTAAAAAACAAAAGGAAGCAGCTGAGTTTGGAGCCAGAGACTTGTCTGCCTGCAGCCCTGCTGTGTGTGGTCCTCTGCTGAGCTGACAGCGCCTGAAGGAGGAGGAGGGTGGTGGTGGTGGTGGTTGTAGCGTTGGTGGGTGTAGGGAGACAGGGACAAAGTACGAGGCTCCCTCTGTGGCCCCCATGGGGACGGCAGAGCCCCAGGAGCAGGAGGGCCAGACAGATATGTTTTTCATGTTTGGGTGACTGTGGAGATGAGCTGCAGCTCGTGAGCTGCGAGCCGTGAGCCTCCGTCAGGCTGAGATGAATGACTCAGAATGAGCGACGTTACAAGGGCGCCATTAAAGATGGAGGAGAGCATTAAAAGTGGATGTGGTGAATGTCTGAACATCATGTGCAGAGACGGAGACGGAGACGGAGACGGAGACAGATCACCGTCCGTCCGCTGGTTCATTGTGCTGCTGTTTTCTCTGCCCCACCGTGTGTTTGCCAACTTGTGCAACAGAGCAAAGGCTGAAAATGTGTATCAGTGGCTCAGCGGTGTGTTGAAACAGCCCCACTGTGCTCTGTGTGTGTGTGGGGGGGTGGGGTGGGGTGGGGGGGGTGACCAAGTCCCCTTTAAAAATAAAAAGGATTCACTCCCAGAAAGGCTTTGATCAATCTGCTGCTGCTGCTTTGGTGCAGTGGGTTGGATGGTTACTGCCCCCACCCCACCCCCCAGGAACGAAACAACCTGCTGCAGAGAACTCTCTTAAAGGTGACGATTACATAACAAAACGTCCTCATGAAAAAAAAACAAAAAACACAGTGAAAGCCGGCCGAGCCGAGCCGAGCCGGGCCGGGCCGAGGGACTTACTCCTGGTGGGACCAGCTGAAAAGGAGGCCCCTGCTTGTTTTCCAGTGCATACTTGACATTCCTGCCTCTGTGCCTACACACACACACACACACACACACAGTGAGGCAGCAGGCAGAGTGAAGTCAGTGAAGGTCTGTTTGACCCTCAAAAGCAGAAAGTCTGTGGACTTTTCAATGATCTGACGTCCAACAGGTCGTCTGCCTGTCCTCTGTCTCTGTCTCTCTGTCTCTGTCTCTGTCTCCTCCTCTGTCTGGGCCTTTTCAGTTTCTCTTCTACTTTTCACCCTCGCTCCGTCTCGTCTCTGTCACTTCCTCTCTCTTCTGCCGATGGGGCCCCTGCACACCTGTCTCCCCCCACCTCTTCCTCCCTCTGTGAATGATGTGGTCTCACTACAACCTATAACCCCCCCCCTCCCCGAACTTCACATTTCTTTTTTTACCCTTCTTCCCCACATCCATCCTGATCCGTGCCTATGTGATACAACAAGCGGATTAAAACCCACAGACCACCCCCACCACCACCACCCCCCTCCTCCAGGGTCTGAGCCTTCAAGACGACCACAGGAGCTGATGTTGGCAAATCAGGCTTAAGGTTAAAGGAGAATCATGTCTGTTGTGTAAGGTGCAGGATTTCACCTCCTTTAATACTGTGGGTCAGAGGTGACTCACATAACACTGCACTTCAGCTCCATGTCTCTGTGTGTGTGTGTGTGTGTGTGTGTGTGTGTGTGTCCGGTTCAAAGTGTAGATTTCCAGGAGCAGTAATTTTGGATGGAGGCAGCCAGCGATGCCTGCAAAATGCCATGAAATATTCATTGTTTACCTCAGAGTTTTATTCTCGGCGCGCAGTGGAAACCCCTTTTATTTTGAAACGCCGTGTCATCTGATACGTCTGTGCACGTGAAATAGTGGAAGCAGCAGCAGCAGCAGCAGCAGCAGCAGCAGGTCGGGCTGCACAACACCAGGCCTGATAATCACAGTGAAATATAGACTACTGTGTTTACAGGTGAATAGTATGATGAGTGGATCGTCGTGCACAGGTCGAATAAACCCACATGGAGTCGGTTTTGTTCTTTAACAGTCATTAAACTGTCCTGACAGTCCTGACCTTTGAGAGTCTGCAGAGAAGAGGAACTCTCTCTCTCCCTCTCTCTTCCAGCTCCAGTCTTTTCCTCCGTGCAGCTCCGACCAGCTCCGTCCTGCAGCCTCTGAGTCACTGCCACACATCTGCACTGATTCACACACTCTGTGGGTTTTCACAGGTGTTTTCCCAACAAATCAGAGCAGCGTGTGAGCGTGGGAACACTGCAAAGTGCATTTCATTTTCTTCAGATTAAACCTCTTGTTGTAATTTTATATAAAAGTTTCACACACATACAGATGCAGCGTGACACTGTTTGGGAGCCAGTAGCTGCTGCTGCTGCTGCTGCTGCTGCTGCTGCTTGTCGTTCTCTGTCCATCAGCCTGTGAGCCGACGCTGTGTTTATTATCATGAATGACAGGGGTGGTGGGGGTGGAGGTGGGTGTGTCAGGGGGTGCATCATCTATTTAATTTGCTCACTCTGCTCTCTCTGGTTCATTCACTGGGCCGGGCTCGCTGCTGGAGCTCGCTGGTGCACTGGGACACCATGTACCCAGAGAAGGTAAGAAGAGCCCAGAGCTGCTGATAGCACACTGATTTATTTTCCTGGTGCTTCCTGCCTCTGCCCCCCCCCCCTCCACCTCACTCCTCCTCCCTCCTCCCTCCTCCCCTCTCCGAACAGAGCCTGTGGTGACATTTTTTACCTTGAAACATTCAGACTGACGGCACCAACTGTTGTGGTGCACCACCACCATCACTCGGTGTTTGATACAGTGTCGGACACGTGTGGGTGTTCTGTTCTTGTGTGGGATTTATTTAGCTGGTAACTTGACCGCCCCCCCCTGCTGTGTTACCCACAGAGGTCTTGTGTTTGCATACAAAGTCATGATGCTCAGTGCTGCTGCTGCTGCTGCTGCTGCTGCTGTTACATAACTTGAAGCTGGAGCCTTTTTTAAACAGCTGCTAGTCATTTTCAGCCTCTGAGCTGTGGATGAAGGCGACAGGTCGAGCGGCAGCCCGACCCTCGGAGCTGGCTGCTTCCTCCATGATGCACGTGGCCGTTTGCACCAATGATGGTGGAGAAATTGCTTTCTGGGCCCTCGGCTGCATCCTGCAGTGCTTTTCCTGTTTCTCCTATTACCTCGGCGTCTACCTCGGGGTGTTGGAGTCAGCAGAGCGCTGAAGTGGATCGCCGCTGCTCCCCACAGTGCTCAGCTCTCTGTTTATTTCCTGCTCCTGCTTTTCAACCCACGCTGGTGTTTTTCCCTGCACCAGGGACTCGACTGAGACTTGACGGCAGCAGCAGCTCGTGATTTTTATAGATGGAAGAGTCCTCTCTAGTAGCTGTGTGTGTGTGTGTGTGTGTGTGTGTGTGTGTTGTTGTGTGTCTTGTTTCCTGCAGCTGAGTTCAGCACAAGGACAAGTCATGATGTGCATCTTTCACCTTCCTTTCACACTCTTTCACGTGTTGCTGTTGCTGCTCGATCAACTTGTTGCCACCCGTCTTTTTTTTTCCTGCGTTAATCGTGTTTCTCTGCTGCGGCTGCTGATGGTTGCCAACACGTGGGAGGAGGAGCAGCAGCGGTGGAAGCGTCGGAGCGTGGGCGTCTTCGAGCGTCACAGGGGCTCGTATCATCTCCGTCGTGTCAGTAATTACCTGCTGCGGCTGCCAATCAGAGCTGAGACGGAGGTCAAACTGGAGGTCGTTCAGCTTGAGCTGCTCAGGTTTTAGATCAGTCAGAATATCTGTGGTTTGTGCATCCTGCAGATGATGATGATGATGATGATGATGATTTGTTTGCTGGTAGCGGGTGAAGATGTGCTGCTGTAATCCTTATCTGTGAATTGACTTTCCAGAAGCGGTGTGTTTGTCCTCAGAACTTTCCACCAGCAGCTGCAGAGACAAAGACAAAGAGGGACACAACACAGAGAGCACAACACAACACTAACAACACTAGACCACTGTGGTGGATCAGTCTGGATCCTTCTGCCAGCAGCTCCACAGCTCTGCACCCAAAAACCAGCAAATCCACTTTTACTGCACAAGCTTGAACTGGGCTTTTGATAAGAGGAGGTGGACGATGGTGGAGGAGACCCGGTGTCCTTGTGTTTGACTGGCAGAGGCGTCCACAGCGTCCATTAGTGAAATGGATCTGCCAGAGGTAACGGATGTCTCCACCCCTGCTCCGCCATTGGCCCAGTTTGATCAGCTGTTTGTGTAGCAGAGCGGCAGCTTGTTGATTATTCGACCAGGGAGTTAGAGTCATAAACGTCCAGGACGTATTTCTCTGTTTACTGGTGTCTTTTCAAGGACAACACTGACGTTGTGGACCTCGGTCAGGTCGGAGCTACGTATCTCCACCAGACAGAAGTAAAAAAACACAACAACACATGTTTGGGCGTGCGACAGTGAACGCTGTCCTCCGGCCCTGTGCTCCACTTTCTGTTGATGTCGTTAGTTCCCTTTTCCATTTAACTCAGTGCAGCAAAACGCCCTGAAGTCAGAAAGTGGAGTTCGGCTCTGACGCTGAATGTACAGAGGTGAACTCGTGATAAAAACAACAACAACATGTAGTTTGTTTCAACTTAAACCTGCAACACAAGATGATTATTCTGTAATAATCTGAGCTCATCTCACCTCTCCTGCAGCTGCTCTCTGTTTACGGCTCTTCACCCCGTTTCCTTTCCACTGTTTGTTGGAAGAGCAGGCTTAAGTCTTCTTAGTCTGGTGCGACTGACTTATTACTGACTATCCTGAGTGGCCGTTGACCCCGTTGTCATGGTGACGGTGTGTAAGGCTCAGGTGGGAAGCCTATATGCAACATACAGATACAGAGAACTGGAGTTATGTAAGACTAAAAGAAGATAACAAGTGGCAGAGGTCATGAGGTCGTGAGTCTGAGTTTACTTCCCCTCTGATTTATTTACTTTCTGTTTGAGGAGCTGTTGTTTGGGTGCAGCAGAAAATAATGCTGTGTGGTTAAAGTGTAGAAGTGTGTGTCTGTGTGTGTGTGTGTCTTTTTGTTTCCGTTACCAGAACATTGTTTTGTTTTCATTAGGGTTTTGACTCAGATTAAACCACAGAGACGGACCAGGAGGCCGCGGTGCCATAATGATCTAAAAAAAGTGTTAGAGGCTTCGTTGGATAAGCTTCATGCACCAGCAACTCTGGGACAGAGGGGGGGGGGGCGGGGGGTTTACAGGTCAGACCGAGCCTGGACAGACCGCCCCCACCTCCACCCCTCCCCCTCCCCATCCACCACCCCCTCCACCCTCCACATACACATACTAGAATGCAATCTTCTTACATATCTGGATTAAGGGGTTGTGTACAGTACATTCCTGGGTTAAACCCCCCAGAAAACTCCTGTTCATCCAGTGTTTCTCATCCTGGTGAACAATGTGAGCTTATTGGTCCTGATCCTGGTTGTGGAGAAGGGTGGGGGGGGGGTGGGGGGGTCGGAGGGTGGGGTTGTCCAGGTCTTCGCTCCTCGAAGCCTGTGGTTGTAATGGAAAAGCAAAGTGATCCATCTTTGTCATAGTTTTCTATGTGTGTCTCCACTCTGTGACCCTGCACCCCCCCACCTCCACCCTCCCCAGGTCTGTTATTGAACCTCCACCCAGTCCTCCATCATCTCCTCTCAGATAAGTGGGGGCCTCTCCAGGTTGTGGCCGTGTGCGTCAGAGGACGACGTTAAAGAGAGAAAACCACTTCAGTCAAACAAAGATCCTTAAATTGGAGCATGAAGCAGAAAAAAAATCCCCTGGAATAAATTTGCATATAATGTTTAAAATATCAAGACACCTGCTCTTTGAAGAAGGAGAAGAGAGAAGGTAAATACAGTCCCGTTTCAACAAACAACAGTGTAGGTTTTGTTACGACGACGCTTTTAATTGTCTTAATTCAGTGTCAGAAGAAACCAGACGAAGCTGTAACTCAAACGCAGCCTTAGTTTCAAACTTCATCTGAAAACTGACCTAGAATTTGAAAGTGAATTTATATTGTATTCTGGCTCCAGATCCAGATCCAGTATCTGAACCATGTCCCTTTTTTACCCCGAAACAAACCCGTTGACCCTGTTTACAGCTCCACTGCTCCAGATCCCTGTCAGCTCCTCTCAGCAGGGACAGGACCGGACCACCTCCTGGTCCGATGTTGTTACCCAGCAGCGAGCGCTGCCCGGCCCGCTCAGAGCCATCTTTACGGCCGGGCCCCGGCCCCCGGCCCAAAAACAATAGCACCATTCTCGCCTAATGTGGCAAGACATGCCCGGTGGAAATTGAACTGCTCTGTACAGAAGCGGCTCTGTGACAATCAATTAGCCCGACCGAGACTCTTTTATGGGTCACCCAGAGGACGGAGGAGGACAAGGCCGAAGACGAGTGTGACCGGGCCGGATTCAAGATCCTGCACCGTCTTAGTCCTGAAGCTTTTCTAGAACTTGCAGCAGGTGATGCTGAGGATATGTTGGTGTGTGTGTGTGTGTGTGTGTGTGTGTGTGTGTGTGAATCCAGAGTTCAGAGCGTGGTCATGTTTTCAGAGCCGTGGCCCAGCTGATGGTGCAAGTTCATTTTTGTAAAGAGCCGGAGCATGTGACAGTGCAGTATAGATGACAAGGCAGCGCTCTCTCTCTCTCTCTCTGACAGCGACTGTACACAACAAAGGCTTTACAGTGGCTGCTGGAACTTTTCTCTGGGTGGACATGGAGGGGTGAGGAGGAGGGGGGGGAGGGGGGGCTTGGCAGTCTCTGGGGAGGGGAGAGGGGAGTAGGCTGAGTGACCTTCGACCCGTACGAATAGGACACAATGCATCTTTCTGTCACTGTTCTGTCACAGCCTGAGTCATGGTATGTGGGCCAATGGGCTGCAGATTTAAATGTGCCCCACTTTAATTGTGTGTGTGTTGTAGGCTTGACACTTTCCCATGCGTCGTGGTTTATCATTACTTTACATTATTGATCGATTAACCCACAGCAACACATTGGTCACTTGTGACTTATTTCATCACATTAACAACCGGTTAGTTTGATGATGATGGAAAACAAGAAGCTTTAGCGTCGCTGCTTCATGTGAGATTAACAGGTTTATAGTGTCAGTTTATGTCCTGATCAATAATCAATAAACAGACAAAATGACACAGTTTTAAAGATGCTCACTTGAGCCAGTCCATATAACAATAATACGTTTATATAAGTTAATAAATAATCAATTCAGTCAAAAATGCACAATATTTCATCTCTAAGTTAAAACCTTGTGTCTGTGGTTGTTTTGTTATGTAATTCTGCAGATAAACAGACGGATTAAAGTTTTTTCTTTATGGGTTGAGAAAATTATTTTAAAGATTTTATAATCCCATGTTGTTGTTGTTGTTGTTGTTGTTGATGTTGTTGTTGATGTTGATGTCATCAACGTGTTTTTCAGTCGTCCTCTTCCTCAGCTTCTGTTGTTTCTCTGCAGGAAGATCAAAACAGGTTCTTGGATTAAACGTGGCTTCGCTGGTGAAAAATACTGTCAGTAAAAAACAAACTCCACAGGATGTGGGTTTGTTTTGAAATCTGGTGCTTTTATTTTGCTGATCATAGGTAAAAGATGACAACTTCCTGCTAATATATTGTGGTTCATGTGGGCAGAAAACGTTTGTGTCCTGATGAACCCGAGCTTCAATCAGCAGTTAGACGTCAGGGAAATCTGAGCAGAAATCACTTTAGTAAAGAAGATACAGTTGTTGTTGTTGTTGTTGTTGTTGTTGTTGTTGTTTTCCTCCTGCTGTGTGGAGCTGGAGGCGGAGTCCAGACCTCCTGCTGGTGGCCGCTCGCTTTCCTCTCGCTCTCTCTGCTCAGGTAATTTCCATTTCCTCGTGGATGAGCAGTGAAAGTGGCGTGGCGTGCCTCACAGTGTTTGTGTGTGTGTGTGTGGTGGGGGGGGGTTAGGGGTGGGGGTGTCCCTACTGTCAGTCTCTCCCAGTCCAGATGTGCAGTTGCTGTCAGCTTGTCCCTCAAAACAACCCACTGCCTCCACTGCGTCTCCACCTTAGTCATAACTTTAAAGTGTGATCGGTTCAACCTGGAGTTTCTCTTTAAGACCAAAGTGATTTTATTTATTTACAGAAACTCACACAGAAACCAGATGTTTTCACTCTCTTGATGTTTTTTGAAAGTATCAGCTCAGATCGTTGATTAAAAATTCAACAACAGTCCCGCCCAGTTTCTAAGAAACCTGTCTCTCACCTCTCCAGCTGAGGAACAGTGACACTTCCTGTCTGTCTGCCTGTCTGTGTTTGCAGGCTGGTTGCTCGCGTGTGGGTGTGTGTGTGTATGTGTGTGTGTGCACCACAGGATGCTGGGTTTGAGGGTTTCATCTGGGAGGAAGTTTCCATTCCCTCTTGTCATGTGGGTGGTTGTTGTCGCCGTCATCGTCTGGTGAAGTGGCGCACGCCGTCCTCTCAGCTCGAGGCTTCACCGCAGCTTCAATCAGAGTGTGACATTGACCAGTGGCCTGAATAATTCAGACCTGACATGCACACGCACACACGCACACACACACACTCACTCTTACACCCTGTTGCAAAGGCACCTCATAGCACTTCACAGGGGGTTAAAGGTTGGTGCAGGGAGGGAGCCATGTGTGGAAACCTGCTGCCTGAACCCTGTGGCGTCTCAGTGCCACTTATCTGGGTCACATTCTGCAGAGAGGGATCATTAATTTTGGAGCATTAAAAATCAGCTTCATAAGTGCAAACACGTCCTAATGCATATGCATGCTGCAGCACACACACACACACACACACACACATGCACTCGACTTTCAATTCAATCTCTTCCTTATTTTTTTATTTTATTTCACAGCTGCACCTAAAGCTGAAGCGGCGTCGTGAGATAAAAGCGCACTCCTCGCCGCTGCCTGTTTGATTTTCAATTAACCTGATTCACCGGGGTTAATACCCTGATGTGCTGCTGCCGGCGTGCTCGGCGGCTCCGAGGCGCTCCCACTCCGTTCTTACCAGTAATGAGTCATCATCTGTTGGATTGGAGCACATGCAGACACACTCGTCTTTGTCTCTGCCACGAGGCCTCGGAGCAGGGAAAAAAAAAAAGCACTGACAGAGATAACGCAAAGAAAAAAGTCGACTTTACTTCACTTCACCAGGTTTGTTCTGCTGCTGAATGATAAACCAGCTCACCTCTGTCCAGAGCTGATGATGATGATGATGATGATGATGATGGTGATTACAGGTCTGCCTCCATGTGGGCGAGGTTCAGCTAAACAGTAAAAATTATATCTTTGAGCCTCAGAAGTTTCCAGGGTGAGTCACATGTAATTATCATACTGTACGTGCTGATTGTTTTCCAGCAGCCTGGAGGTGTAATCAGGGACTCGTTATTGATTTGATGATGAGACGAGGTGCAGCCGTGTATCAGCGAACGTGTCGAAGCCTGTTTCGCTCTGCGGTTCCTCGGTCTGCCGCTCCAGTGTTTGATTCATCGCAGAATCCAAGACCAAACTAATGAAACAGGAATAAATATCAGCTTCTTGCAGACAAAGGTCGGATTGTCCTTCATCAGGCCGGCGTCTGATTCCCAAATGAATTCTGCAGCGTGACAGTGACAACAAACATCAAGTCATGACTCATGGAGAACTGCAGCAGATGGTCTCAGAGCCAGAGAAGAACATGATCTCTGAAAACATCCAGACTTTGCTTTGAGTGTTTGTCAGAATCTGTGTGTTTAAAACACGACTTCATTCCTCAGATCTAAATCTGTCTTTAAAAGAACTGAAACAATAATAAACCCCAGATCAGATCAGAGGATTAATTCCCTTCTTTCAGCCATTTGTTCTGAAAATATTTTGATGAGATGAATCCAATGAGATTTTAATAACATCTTCAATCTAAGATCTGGGTTTATAGGGAACTGGTTTATATCAGGTTTACAGGGTCCAGAGTAATTCCAGTTCTGTTTCCTTCTTGGTCACAGCTGCTGATCGCTTTGGTAGAATAATCAATAACTAATCACCTTTTCTGTAGATTTTATGTTGTCTACAAACAGGTAAAAGTCTTCAGTGTCACTTTCACTCTCTCTCTCTCTCTCACCTGGCTCATCACAACAAAAGGGTGACGTTCCCCTGACAGATAGCTCCTCCCACCAATCTGCCGCTGCACTAACGAGGAAGATAATGGCTATAATCCGTCATCATCCTCGTCTATTTTGGCCAACCTTTCTATTGACGGGCCGGGAGGAAGTGGCTGAGGTGGAGGGAGGAGGGTGTCAGGATCAGCTGTGATCCCCGTCCTCTCACACACAGCTGGTCGCAGCCAAACGCCGACTCCTCAATCAAATCTTGATAGCTAATCTTCTTCTTCTTCTTCCTTCTCGCCAAAAGGAGAACAAACAGAGAGGATTCTGGGAGTTTGATGACTGCGGCTGTTGAAGCTCAGACTCTGGTTTCTCAGTTTTCAGTGCAGCGTCTGTCGCTGTAAGTGGAGCGTGTGAACCACACTTTATGACCCTGAGGATCGTGACCTTTGACCTTTTTACGGCCCAGTGGGGTCAGACCCTGAGCACGGCCACCCGTCAAGCAATTCGCCCTCTGTCCCTTTCTCTTCTGCTGGCCTCCTCTCTCTCTCTTTCATCTGGCCCTGTGCTTTCTCTCCCTCCCCTCTTCCTCCCTCCATCTCTCTCTCTCTCTCAGGTCACTCAGCTAATGAGAGCTCCTATTTAAGGCGAGCGCCGCGGCCTTAAATAGATCCCTTAAGATCCTTTAATCGGCCGCAGAGGCGTCTTCTTCCTCTGTGAGACGACAGTGTGGATGTAGTGAGGTTTTTGTTGCCGTCGCTGCTGCTGACACTTCCACCACTTCCTCCTCATACCTGTCTGGGACCCCGCCCCCCCACCCCCCCCTCCTCAACGGGACCCACCTCATCTCCTTTTTTTTTTATTGATATTGTGGTACCATGTTTTCGTACCTGAGGAGCCCACACTACATCGTGAGTAGCTGCCGCCGCCGCCGCTGCAAACATGCTGACGGGATCTGTGAAGCTTAGGCTACTTGGCTGAGAGGAAAGTGGAGCAGGTGTTAGTGGGTCTTGGTTCTTGTCATGGTCTCTGGTCCCGACCGCAGAGCTGCTGCTGCTGCTGCTGCTGCCGCTCCGGCAAACTGAACCACATGCTTTGTGATTGTCAGTGCAGAAATTTAGCGAAGTTCATCATCTTCACGCTGCTGCAGTGGAGTTTGGTTTGGAGGTTTCTTTGCACTTGATGTGAGTGTTTCCAGGTTGTGCTGGTTGATTTCTGCAGCTCAGGCAGAAATGTTTATATATATATGTTATGAGAGGATGTATTCACCATCCATATCAAACCAGATATATTATCTTTTTTATAGCTTATATAAAAAATGCTTTAAGATGCACCTGCCACCTGTATATGACTCGGGTTATGTGTTGGTGAAGCCGTAGCTGGACTCATCGTTCCCATTTCCCAAACCGCCTCAGTCCAAATGTTTGTTTTGTCTGTTGGGAGTTGGTTTATAATATTTGTAGCAGATATTGTTTTCCATCGTTGTTGTCCTCTGGTCGCAGCCTCTCAATATATAGAAGCTGTTATTAGATATTAAACTATCCGTTGTCAGTGCGGCAATATTGAAGCAGTGCAATAAGAAAAGTCTCAGATAAGGACATGAGATTCAGATCCAGTGACTTTATGAAGTTGGTGTGTGCTCTGTTATGTAAGAGAAGAGGCTGATGAGCGTCGTCTTTCAGCATCAGAAAGACAGAGAAGAGGGTTCGACCTGGAGGGTGAATCCAGTCGGAGCCGAACGATTCGCTGACGAGGATCAACACTGTCAGTGAACACGGCTGATATTGTGTGATGTGACAGTGCCTCCAGGTTATGTTGTGTGTGTGTGTGTGTGTGTGTGTGTGTGTGTGCAGGTGACTGTATTCACCATCGAGGTTAAAGGCATCTCCTCCTCCTCCTCCTCCTCCTCTTCAGTCCTGTCAGCGACACACCTGCTCGTCTCCGAGGACAACAGAGACTCGACAATGTACCGCCGTTTCTCTCATTCTCTATAATGACAGCCACGTTGGCTTAAACACCCCCTCACCCTCACCCCTCCTCCTCCTCACTTCTCCACGGTAACCACAGCTGTCAAGTCGACCTACTGTGGTTTCATTCTTCTCTATTGTCCTGCTCCTTTCTGTCTTTCTTTCTGTGTCGCCGTGTTTCTGCCCACTCCCGCGTGACACTCCACACCTCTCTCAGCCCCCCTCCCTCCTCCTACTCACTCTTTCCCTTTCTTTCTCCCCCCACCACCTCCCACCACCACCACCACCTCTCTTGTCCTGTAGTCAGCTGCTCCAGCGCACTGACTGAAGGCTGACTGACCATTGTTTCCCTCTGTACCAAGAGCTCCAGTGTCCCGCGCTGTCTCTGCACTTAATGTGGCACAACATCAATAGACCTCAGGCCGACTGCCACCAGGCCCCTCAGCCCTCCCCCCTCCTCCTCTTCCTTGCAATCATTTTTACCCAGAATGCACTCAGAACATCCTCAGCATGCAGCAAGTAGTTTCTGTTTTGTTTCGTCTTGTCATATCTTGTCCATTTATACATGATTTCATGCTGGTGACATCAGTGCTGTTGTGCACGCAGCGCTGCACAACTGTTCAGCTCAGTTTCCTGTAAAACTCGATGACAAACATCAGACGGCCGTCATCCTCGCAGCAGGTGAAGCAGCGTTAATGATGCATTAGTTGCATCCAGGTGTGTCTCATTCACTCATTTACTTCACACTGTGTGACCTCTGCAAAGGGTACCTGGAGTTGCATGTATATGTGATGCATTGCATTCTGGGATTGATTGCACACTGCATTGGAGAAAAGAGGAACAGAGTTTGTCTGGAGTTCACATGTCTCCAGTGTAGATCAATACATGTATTAATCCCTATACTGTGTCTTAAGATGATGTGTGATCAGTGTGACATCATAGTGATCTGTAAAAATAGTCACGAGCATCAGTGTTAGTGGAGCGTCTCAGACGGCTTTGGCTCGGTTTTGTTGTTGAGGTCGGTAACTTCGATCTGTTTTTGTCACAGTCTCAGCTTGATGTGTGTGTGTGTGTGTGTGTGTGTGTGTGTGGGAAAGTCTCAGGGTCCTCAGATGAAGGTTACATCCATTGATAACAGCTGTTTTATTATTGATTTATTTGCCTTTTCATCTGTTTCTAAATCAAACCCAGCTTTAAAAGCATCTTTAGTGAAGTTGTTGTTTTATGATTGTGTTGTGGAATCATCATGGGACTGTGCCGAGCCCAACGCTGATGTGAATGACATCCTGTTATTTTCTCTTCCCGCTGCTCTGGCTTGGTAGGAGCTTCACTGATTTGACCGTGAGGCGCCACTGATGATAAAAACACACACGCACATGTTGGAACAGTAACGCCAGCTTGTTTACAGCAGGAATTAAGTCACTGGTCCGACGTAGAAAACAGCGTCGACCTGTAAACTTGATCCACTGAAACAGGAAGTGCTGCTGAGGGACTTTGTTCCCCTGGATACAGTGAGACAGATTTTACTTTTACAGGACGTGTCGTGGTTTCTCTAAACATGTGAAGAATGTGTGGTGCACGACATAAAAAAAAAAGAGGGTTATGTGGATGTTTGTACTCCCCTTGTCTGTCACAACCACAAAGGCTCATGGGAAATCTCAAGACAACAGAGGCTTGGCTGGCGAGGCAACCTGGGGAAAAAAATGTGCTGCAGAGTGGAAGTGGCTCCTGGTTCATGCTCCGGTCAGGTTTTATTAGAAATGCAAAAAGACAAACACAGTTAATACACGTTTTCTGCTGCTTGTTGTTGTGGATTATTTAATCCCATTCACTGGTCACATGGTGACACACAGAGCTCTGGTCTCAGCTCCGTCCAGCACCTGTGGCATGAACGCTGACCCTGGTCCAGGTGTTTTTTCAGTTCAGAGGGAACAGTGTGTTTACTGCGTTTAAATGTGACTTTAACGCTCTGTAATTTCACTTATTTTCAATATGTAGCTCTCATAATTCTTCCAGATGTTATCATCATTTTTAAAAGGAGGTGGGAGTTTCTGTTGGAGCAGAGGGAAGTCAGCCCACCCCCCGACCCCCTTCCCTCTCCCCCCTTGACTATCTCTGTTTCTACATAAACAGAGCAGATTAGCAGGAAAGAATTGGGGGAATATTAATAACCTGCTGTAAAGAGCAGCCAGCTGCCGTCCAGACACACAGAGCGGAGCTACTGGAGTTCAGCCTCCGGAGCACAATGAGCCGTCACTAAGTGATTTTGTGCACTTTTTATGATAGTGTAGTTTGTGTTGGCCGCTGATGTATTCACTAATGTACAATGAGAGGTATTGTATTCAGTAATGTTATGCTAAAAAGGAAAATACAAGGTCTTGTCTTGAGCTCAGAGACAATGATGGATGTGAAGAGTCAGGTTACAGGAGGAGAAACGTTTCTCTTCTGTTCCAGTGTTGGTTTTCAGGCTTCATATGCTGAACTTTTCACACTGTGTTACCAGCAGAATATGAAGGTTAAGTCATGCAGGCTTCTGGTGCAAACATGTCCGCTTTAGCCTTTATGTAACACGGATGAAGTTACAGCTTTAACGTTGTCCTCATTATTTGCGGTGCATTTGCTCTGTTCCCTGATTTGGAGCCATTCAGCTCAACGTGATTATACATGTTTCTATTAGAAACACAAACTGATTCCCGTCTCTTGGAGCCAATAGCCAGTGAATGTAGGTCAAACAACTTCCCTTGGATTGTCGGGAGCTGCACCTGCTGTTGTGGAGGCGTTTCCTTCCTCCACCTTCACTGCAAACTCGCTGTGAGGTCCAACATGGAGGTTGTGACAGTGACAGGAGGAGGAATTGGTGATTTTTTTATGTGGAACACATTTGGTTTATGCTTTAGCAGAAAATAGTGGAAAACATGCATCACAATCCCATGAGGCCGTCCACTGAGCAGGTCCACACTGTCTCTCTGTCCGTGCCCCGCCCCCGCCAGCCAACCATTCAGCACCAAGGGAAAGGGAGCTGGCGTAATTAGCTCGAACCAATCACACTGAAGGCATTAGGGCAGGATTAGTCATTAACGGGGGTTTAGCTGTCAGCTGTCAGCCACAGAAGAATGCAGCAGCTAAGTCTCTGCTGCAGCACGGTGCACCCTGCCACCAAGATATGGAGACAAAAAAAAAACCGTTGGAGGCAAAAATCGTTAAACTATGAATATCTGTGTGTTCCTGCTGCAGGATGCTGTCTCCGCTGTAGAGTTTGTCATCACTCATGAAAGGGATGCAGAAAAACACTGATCTGAAAACAGTGTGCACTGGCAACAAGTTGTAATGTGTAATGTTTAGCGGTGTCGGTGCAGAACAGACCCTCTGTTTGTTTTGGCCTTGCAGTGGGAGAAAACCCGATGGCAGAGAGTTTGAACACAGAGACTCTTTGTACGGCGAAGCAAAGACCACTCGAAATAAGTAATAAGAGATAGATCTGGCAGAGCCGGTTCCATAAAAGAAATTGAATTTTCTTACGGCGTGTCATCGATATTTTTTTTTTCTCCCCCCCTCAAAACCTGTCCGCGGCTAAACAGAACAAATTGATGCTGTCAGGGAGCTGGCAGGTCATTTGACTTTTGCAGCCAGAATTCATTTATTGGGCTCCTTCCCGTTCCGTCTCCTCTCTCAGGAGCGAACGCAGAATCCATCACATCCTGTTCTTCCCTGTTTATTGGATGGTTGTGTGGGTAACAGATTGCAGCGCAGCTCTGTCATCCCCGTCCCACAAGTCTCACTGTTAGTCTCGCACTTTGATGGCAGAACACAGAAGCTGCCTGACTGTGGCTGTGCAGGTTTTTAAAGAAAAGGGTAGTGAGTCCAGGTTTGGCAGAGATTGAAAAGGAACAGAGGAGGGAGGTCAAGAAGAGGAGGAGGAGGAGGAGGGGTGGGAGCACAGCACAGCAGCACCCAGGCTGGACAGACTGCTGGGGGTCTGGGAGTCAGTCCTGCTGTGTGGATCTCTGGCCTTTGACCCCCTCCACACCAGAGGAGGGAAACCTGGCCTCAGTAAAGTGTGCACATGTGCTCATGCATTTTTATCTTTGTAGGTCTTTCACCCACACGCTCATTTTTGCTCTGTGTTTCTCACATGAGCCTCCTGCACCACCAGCCTTCAACACACAGAGAGGTTTGGTGGCGCAGTCAGTTTATTCTAATGCAATCACAGTGCTTAGATTTAATCACAGGGACGGGGTAAATGCACAAAGATTTTGTATAAGGTTTCACACGCATATTTGGGCCGATGACATTGCTGTTTTAAGGAATAGAGGACACTAACTAAGCTTAGCTATTTTTGTTTTGCATCCTCAGTCAAACTGACACTGGCTTAGAGTCATGTATGAGACAGATGCTATGGAGTATGATTAAAATATATGTTTTAGAATAAACTGTGAAGTTGTTGTCCCTTTAGCAACTAAGCTAAACCAAGGAGTTTGTTAGCAAAGTCTTTGTTAGCTAGGCTACCTAGCAAACATGCAGCAGTTTGCTAGCAAACTAGCCGTTAGCTTGGAGAGCTTTGTTTTCCATCTCACATTTCATAAAAAAAAAGGTGGAACATAGAGAGCCTCATTTCAACAGACAGAAATATGGCTTTAAAATAAACAGTTAAGTTGTTTTCCTTTAGCAACTGAGCTAAACTAAGGAGTTTGTCAACAGTTTGTACCAAACTGACTGTTAGCCTTCTCTGCTAACGGTTTGCTAGGGTACTGACTGCTAGCCTTCTCTCTGGCACCTGCTGTTTACTAAAAGCCCTACACAGACTGTTTGTCTAGCAGTTAGCTAGCTAGCAGTTAGCTTCATCTTATTCTTCACTAACGGCTTATTGAACAAAAAAGTGGAGCTCAGACCCCTTATTATCGTTATAAATAGAGATATGTCTTAAGAATAAACAGTTTGAAGTTGTTGAAGTGTCCCATTAGCCACTTAGCTTAAATTATATTTTTTGCCTGTTTGGTAGCTGTTAGCTTAATTTTCAGTCTTCACTAACATTTTATTGAACAAAAAGGTGGATGGTGGTGGGGTAAAGAGCCAGGTGGGGGGAAATAGGCCAGTTGGAAGAAAATAAAGAGAAGCTTCAGGAGCTATACTGTGCAGTGCCTGCCTGGCTAGTTAGCAAGTTAGCAGTTCACCGCTTTCATTCACTGCTATCCCTGCCAGAATAGTCACTCTCCACCAGGCTTCTAGAGACATATACACGTGCATATAAACGTGTATAAATTTCACTGCAATGCTTTGTGCTGTGACTAGGTCATTAGAGCTCTGTGTGTGTGTGTGTGTGTCCTGCACTGAGAAACACACACAGCCATCGGCCATGCAGAGGAGGCAGGTCCAGGTGCTGCAGGGACGCAGGTGGCGTCTGTCTGCAGCACCTTGTTACACAAATCATATCATGCACGCTGACAGTAAGCAGCATATGCAGCAACACTGTCTCGTGCAAACATGTATCATCACATGCACACTCAAGCTGCTGCACGCTCCTCTGCTTCACCAAGCTGCTGAAATCTGAGATACACACACACACACATATTGTCAAACACTCCAGGAATGTGTCCATAGGCTTTAAAGAGACGAACAGGAGGACAAAAAAGGAGATGTCTGGCTGATTTTGGCTCGTCAGTGTTTGCTTTCACGCTCCAACTCCAGTTCAGACTCAAAGAGAAGCCAAACCCTGTGATCTATTGGGTGCCTATAAAATAACCATGGACGTGTTGTCCCAGATATGAATTGTTTGATTTCCTTGCTCTAGTTAAACTCACTTACTGTAACACTTGTGCTGCAGAATCTGCAGCCCGGTACTGCAGACTGATTCTTGGCTGACGACACAGCACACACACACACACACACACACACACCCTCCCACCACCACCAACACCACGACCCTCCTCCCCATATGCACATGAGACCCAACATGGCTGCAGGCTTCCCCCGTCCTCAAAATCCGCCCTCTCCTTCTTGCTCATTAACATTTCAAGAGGAAAATCTGATTGGAGAGGCACAGTAAATCCCTTCTGTTACATACACAGAACAGACGACATGAAAACAGCAGAGACGTTGGCTGAACAATCCTCTGAGCTTGTAAAAGCATTCAAAATTACACTAAAACAGGTCATTTTGGCACAAAAATCCTTAAATCATCTGTCGATTGCAGCTTGTTTTCTACACAAATGAACTATTTAGCGCCTAATCTGGTAAGAAAAAAAAAAAAGCCCTTTTTCTTTTCCTGCAGCTTTGTCGTCTGTATCCAAGCAGCAGCAGAACAGTTATTCTCCACACCAAGACACCAAGAGAGGTTTATCAGGGACCGGGTGTATTCCCACAGACACAAACTGACATTTTAGCCGAGCGCTATCAGCTCAGGACCAAAAGGTTAATTGCTCACGTCTCTGTCAGCTTGTGAGCTTCGCCGAATCCTGTGATCCGTGAAATGAAAGTAGCTGTCGTCATCCCAACAAGGGAAAAAAGGTGCTGACTCACTTTCATCACAAGGTTTCTTAGATTTTTTTTTTGTTTTTTTTCCCCGGTGCCATGTTTTGCTGACTTGTTTTATGTGCATGCAGTTGCATCAGTGAGTGAAGTCGATATTTGAATCCCATTAACATTTTTCTGCCCACACTTGTTATTCAGCAGAATATCAGGTCTTTTAACACAGTGCCTTTCTGAACTGCAGTGAAAGACTGGTTGCTAAGGGAAGTGAGGAGCAGTGTGTGTGTGTGTGTGTGTGTGTGTGTGTGTCCACTCGTGATATGAGAGGAGGGGGTTTGTGGGTTGTGAAATGCCACAAATGTGATGATGGGGGAGTGGGCGAATGTGGTCTGACTTGATGCCCAGTGAGGTGGAAATGTAGGTTAATCTGGTCATATGGACACAACCATCATCATCATCATCATCGTCATCATCATCATCGTCGTCGTCGTCGTCATCGTAACTCCTGAAGCAGAGAGGGAGCGGGTGATGGAAGGGGGCAGTGGGGCGTTGGCTGAGCCTGGGAGGGGGCAGAGAGACGGGAAAGAAGGAATGACCAAAGAGGTTTTGGTGCATGATTATCAGATGCAGCAGCAGGAGGAGGAGGAGGAGGAGAGGAAAAGGGCAGGGAGTGTTTGCTGTGTGTGTGTGTGTGTGTGTGTGTGTGTGTGTGGAGGGCTGGAGTAGGGAAACAGAAGTGAGAGATGAAGGAGGTGGGGAAAGATGAGAGCACTGAGGACAAAAGAACAGAGGGAGCGGCAGTGGATTGATGCATTGGCTTGGAGGTAGTGTGTGTGTGTGTGTGTGTGTCCTGCCTACACACACACATATATACACACACACACATACACACTCCCAGCCCTTACCTTGTACCCCTCGACCTATCTTCAAACACTCCTCTGCCTGGCCGCCTGATTGGCAGGGTGTCACCATGGTCACGGCTGCAGCTCGCCTCAATCACTACGCCACCGTTTCCTTCTTCTAATTCAATTACACAATCACATTATGTAACGTAGTTATAGGGGGAAACGCACACTGAGGTGTGACACCATCTGCGACACAAGACAGAAAAGACCTTTTCAACCAAACACTGAATAATTCCTTGAACCTCGCAGCTGTCGTCGTCACGCTACAGAAGCAGCCATGCGTTCGCTCCTCCTGGTTTCTCAGTCTACTTGTGTTGTATGATGTTGAAATTGTACAGATGAAATGCAGCTGTGGTGAATATTTTCACATGGCTTTGCACAACTCACACTGACATTGTAGGAAAGAATTTGAAGAGTCGTACAAGATGATGAATATGAAAGGAAAAGGGAAACATGAACAGACGTGGACTTTAAACAACAGAGACGTATAGAGTTGGAATCAGATATGACTCTGTTTTTTTTAATAAATGACCTTGTGCTTCTTTCTGTGTTGGTTTCGCAGCTGTATCAACAAGTAGCTGAATTCAAATGAACGTGTGGGTTGCTTTATAAGTGCAGTCATGCTGCTCTGGTCTGAACAGGATCTAATCATCTCTAAAAAACCCTTGTTCACCGTAAACTGGATGATGGCTGCCTCTGATGTGACAGGAGGCAGCGTTTGAACTTCTCTCTTCTGTCACTTTTCATGTGCAGAATCCAGTTCAACACCATGAATTCCTTCAGGGAGCGAGTGTGAGCGTGCGGCTGTGTTCCCGTTTGCACGATTCACTGAGCACGACACGTCTCTGACCTATTGTGGTGCTGAACCCTTAAGAGGTCTGGCAGCTTCGTAGTGTTTCAAGCAGGTCACAGATACAGATCTCTGTGCTGCTGAGCCATTCACTGATTTATACACTGGTAGTTGTCTGCTCACACCGAGAGACCTGATGTAATGAGCTCGACTCGGCTGCAGCAGCTCCGTGAATCATCTGCAGTTTGTGGAGCAGCTGCAGCAAAGAGCATGACACCTAAACTGGAGTCTGCTGCACAGATATTAGTGTGTGTGTGTGTGTGTGAGAGAGAGAGAGAGAGCATGCTGCATGGAGATGCTGCAGAGTGGGTTGCCATGTGTGCACCAACTGAAACCCCTCCCCCTCACGCTACTTTCCTCATGGCCAGATACATTTGATGGAGACTCCCACCCACTCACCCGCAGCCTCCCTCTGCCTCCCAGCTGACCCGAGGGAGACACCTAGTGGTTGTAGGGTATAACTGCTGCAGATACGTCCCCCCCTGGTGCCCTCACCCTGACCTGCACTACTTTACACGAGGAATAATTTATGGTTTAATTTACAGCACACTGCGAGGCACAGGCATTTTCTAGTGATTGTACAAGCACAGTGGGACAGGAGGCTGGATAGACTGGAGGAGAGGGAAGAGAGGGGAGGGGAGGGGGGAGACACTGAGCACTATTCCCAATTTGGTGATAAATATAAGAGCAGCTCCATGCTGCAGAACATCATCTCATTGGGCTCCATTAGTGAGCCACTTCTCATCAGTGCCTGTGCTTTCTGTTCCCTCTGCATTCACAGACTCCATTAGACCCCTGAGTTGCATTAATCTCACATTTCCATGCTGCCTGTGCCTACACACACTCTGGGCTGCATAATGCATTATAATGCAGTTGGTGGGGATTCAGTGCTGCACTGGCCTGCAGTCTGAAACCCATTTATCACGGCCGTGCAGACTCACTGCTGCTGACTGTTCTTCATTCAGCAGCACATCTCAGCACCTCACTCCCGCCCTCTGTATCTCACTCCCTCCATCCATCCTTCATTTACACCTCTCCCTCCCCCCCGCGGGGGTGTATGAGCCCTCACGCCCTCCTGCCCCCCCCCCCCTCAGGTTCTTTCTATTTTTAATTACCTGTCAGAGACCCCCGGGGCAGGTCTCCATCCCCGGCCTCCCCAGCTCTCTGTCACGTCTCATCCATTTCAAACCAGCTATCAGCCTATAGAAAAACACAGTGAGGGGGAGATTTACAATCAGGTGCAGTGCATTGTGGGTAGAGTCACCCACATCTGTCACTCCACAGATGCACACGTCCAGGTGAAGTTTTTTTTTTTACCCTTGCTGCTCGCTCTGAGCCGTCAGCGCCTCGTTTAGTTCAGACTCGTTTGATAATCAGATTATTTTTTTAAAAAGTGAAAGTAAGTGATGAAACACTTTGGTTATGTTACAACATCTGTTGCACAGTGACAGGCCGAGGTGGATGATACGTTTATTCAGTGATGAGTGCGAGTCGCGCTCGACTTCATCTCGACCTTGGTGTGTGTTTCTGTTTCCTCCTCTTGTTGACTCTTCGATGTCTTTCTCTCGTCCTCTTAAAAAATAAAGCAGCTCTGCTCTGACGCTGTGGTTCGTTTGTTTCAGGTGAAAGAGGAGCTCAGGACGGCGATCGGAGGGGGGGGGGGGGGGGGGGGGGGTTGTTATCTGTCCTCGTCACCTCCAGGCTGGTCGTAGCAGGCAGGTTAAATTTAGAGCCCGGCTTGTGGTGAAGCAGCCGCAACTGCCAGTTGTGTCTGTCAACACGTCTGTCAGTTTGATTTCAGCGCACACACACACACACACACACACACACACACACACACTGATAGAGGAAGCTCTGACTCTTTCTGTATGATTTCCTGTTGTGTCAGATTATTTTGTGTCCTGTGCTGTGAGCTTCTGAGGTGAAAAAGATCCTGTTCCCCTTTGCCTCTCACATTACCTCCTCCTGCCCTCAGCCAGGCAGCACAGGGAGAGAGAGAAGAGAGCTGTTGTTCAGGTGTGTGTGTGTGTGTGTGTGTGTTGTGGAGGTGAAGCCTGCGTGCATCCTGTCACACTTGATGGCATCGCCATGCGTCGCACATTGAGTCTGTTCAGAGGTTACAGGAAGGCCGGTGAGGATGACGACGACGTGTTTGTGTGCATCCACAGAAACAAGGTGACACGCCGCAGACACACATCTTAAAGACCCGAGAGGAGAAAATGTGAATTTTTGTCTTTGCCTCTTTGCTGTGTGTGTGTGTGTGTGTCTGCTTTTCTGTGTTTCACCTCCTGAAACCATCATTTCCCTCAAACTGTCCATTTATAGTTGATAGAGAAGTTTCCATCAGTCTCTCTCTCCTTGGCAGCCGTCTGCAGCTTTGTTCTCAGGCAACAGTCGACTTGGACTCCAGGTTGCATCGATAACACAAATGGTCGTGCAGAGACCATGTGACCGCTCCGTGCCAGTAAAACACTTGATGTAGAGTTCAGTTGACCAGTTTTTTTTGTTGTTGTTGTTGTTAGAAAAGTCTTGTCTCCTTCTGCTGCAGCCATGTGTTGGACTTGTGTCTGTGCATATGGTGCAGCCAGGTTGCATAAGGCTTTTTTCTTTCTAATAGAGAACAGTCCATTTGTGCGAAGCAGGGCAGGGCTCAGTGTCTCCTGATAGAGCCTCTATTTTTAGTTTGATTTCCAGGGAGCTCTCGCCTCTTTCTTCTTTTCCCTTCTTCTTCTTCTTCTTCTTCTTCTTCTTATTAAAAGGTTCTTAAAGGTGCAGTTTGGTGTTGGAGCTTCAGTAACAGGGTCCTGACCTGCTGTGTGTGTGTGTGTGTGTGTGTGTGTCCTCTGTGGGTGTGGAGGTCACTTTGGACATAATGCAGTTACTGGGAAATATTGTGTTTGTATTGGCAGATATATTGTGATTGTGATGAGTCATGGTTTCAGTTGGAACAATCAGCTTTTAATTTGATTTTCATTGAAACAGGATGATGATGTGATTTTTTTTTGAAGAGTCTTGTACCAAACAGATGGATGGACAGATAGGTACTCGGATGGATGGACGGATGGATGAATAGATACTGAGTCTCACTGTCAAGTTAGACCTGTACTGGTTACACACAGACTTATCTAAGAACATGCAACATTGAAGTGAAAGTGCTGAGTCGAGGCAGATCAAGATAGTAAAAACTGGAAGTCATTTCCAAGGATACTTTTTTCTATTGTCCTTAAAATCTGTAGTTTTATGTTGTGAATGATGCACGACAATGTTGTGAGACTTTCCTGTCGGAGGTCTCCTCCTGTTGGGCTCTCTCTGTGCAAAGAGCCTTTAGATAATGCACATTATGATGCTTTATTATGAAGCTGCAGAGTGTTTTTGAAGCTGCGTCAGTTTCAATTTCACTTTAATTCCACTTGAATCTATAATTAGCTGCTTTAAACACTTCCTGTAACAGTATGAGATTAATGTGTGTGTATTGTGTGCCTTGTTGTTGACTGTGTGAATGATTGTGGAGACAGGAAAGTGTTAGAGCTGAGCCTCTGTCAGACTGGACGTTATAACACTCTCCTCCGGACGCTGTGTGGTTTGTCTGGACTGAGAAGAATCTAAATGGATTTGACCCCCGACCTCTCGCTCAGACCATCTGCATTTAGACCCCCGATCGTTATCGTATTATTGTTATTATTATTCCCAGAAAAGCCAATTAAAGTTGCAATACACACTCACACACTCTCACACACACACAGGCTCAGCTGTGGTTTGTGAGTGATGAGTCTGAAGCGAAGTTCAGCCAAGTCGCTCTGCCTCCGACTCGCTGAGCGTTGGACTGAAACGGAGGAACAGCGGGTGAAGCTAACTGAAAACAGCAGGACGCTACTGAAACCTTTTCCTCTGCCTCCGCGCGCGTGTGTGCGTGCGTGTGTGTGTGTGTGTGTGTGTGTAGGATATTAAATAATAATTTATGTGAAAAATATTCCTGTTATTCCAAGAGCGGCAGGAAGTCCCATCTGTGTCCTGAAAACAGTCCAAGCCCACATTCCTCACCTGTAACAAACAGAGGGAGGAGGGGAGGAGGGGGGAGAGAGGGGGGGGGTGTCGAGGTGTTGGCACAGCCTCTGATTTTTAATTCCTCTCTCTCGGTGTATTTATCCGCTCGGTGCTGGACGCTGGGCCGGGCCGGGCCTGGCGTCGGTTTAAGAGCCTCCAAAAACAAAATATTTTTCAGAAGCAAACGCTGTAAATGCTCTGAGCCGTCGCCGTGGAAACGTGGCTTTACTGGCTTTTGTGGAAGTGACCTTCAGATGCTGCCAAGTTTTCAAAGACAAGAAAAAGAAGAAGAAACGAGCTGTGTCAGTAGGATCGATGTGTCGACTCCAGACAAGTTTTACACAAGCTCCACTTCCTCATTCATATCTGTGTATTTTCTTACATAACGCTCATGTTTATGTCGACGTGGTTGCTAAGGAGATGGTTTTCTTTTCGTGGCAACGTCCTGCACATCCTTTAAAAGTGTTCTTATTTTGAATGTACCTGCATATTAATGCACATTTGGTCACATCATCATCAACATCATCAGAAATAATGTCATCAGTAGGAAGAAAGGTCACATCCAGATGAATAAAATCATGAACATCTATACATTGATTTGATGAAGATTTTGGGACGGTTTTAGCATTTTATCTTTCATCTTTAAGAATCTTCTTAGAACCTACTTGTTTGCATTTTGGGTTTCACACTTGTTTTTATCTTCTTGTCGTTTCCTTTTGTCTTCTTCCTGAGAAGCTCTTTGTTTGTCACTTATGTTTTTGAGGTGCTGTGAAAGATAAAGCTGAACATGCTGTGACACCAGTATCACTGCGTGCTGATAGCGGTTGCACGTGGTGTTTCAGCGGACAGATAAATGATTATGTAACTCTGCTGCTGCTGCTGCATCTGGTTTGAGGAGCTGATTAGAGTTGGACCGACTTGGTTTTGTTTCGAGTGTCTGCAAACCACATGGGCGTCTGATTCAACCAGCAGCTGCATCCTGGTCTACAGACGCTCAGAGACACTCATAACTCACTGCAACACCTTTTACACTTGGTTAGAAGAAACTGGGTTCATGCACACTGGGTGTGTGTGTGTGTGTGTGTGTGTGTGTGTTGTGTTTTCTGATTTGAACATCTCCAGTTCCTAATAGCTGGAGTTTTTCCTCCTGGTTGTGGAATAATTCCTGGAAAATCAGGACATTCAGTTCCTGAGTCAAGGATTAACTTAAAACCAGAAATCCTCCTGCATAAATGTAAACAAATCTTCCTGTCTCCTGCAGACGACATCACCTACAGGCCAGGGCCGCTCCGACTCTCCAGTCTACACCAACCTCCAGGAGCTGAAGATCTCCCAGTCCAGCCTGCCGCCCGTCCCCTCCGGCTCGCCTCTCCACATCCTGGGCGACTGGGAGACCCACAAAGACCTGAGCGGGAGGCATTTCTACTACAACCGGGCCACCGGGGAGCGGACATGGAAGCCCCCGCGCACCAGGGACACCAGCGGCAGCACCAGCAGCTTCCGTGGAGACAGTCAGGGGACGGTGGAGAACGAGGTGAGGGTCACTCAGTTGAGCTCACCTGCTGCAGCTCAGGGTTCAGGTGTGGAGTTTGGACGTCGTGTTAAATAAACAGCCTGTGGTGGAGCTGAGGGTTTTTAAAATGTTGTTGTGGTTACAGAAGGTAAGGAAACCAGCGCGCCTTTGATAGGAGGAAGTTCTGGTTTCCTGTCAGGTTGTCATTTCCTGACTCACTGTCCCACACTGCCCCCCCCCCCCGTGGAGCTCCGCTGTATTACAGCAACATGTAAGGAAGATCAAGGCAACATATATATGTACATGTAGATTATAATCAGCCTGTCCATCTGAATATGAAGTCAGTTTGTTATGTAATCACTGATGTGTGAAGGTGCACAGCAGCTTCTGAAGCAGTTTGAAAACAGAAGCTGCAAACATGAGAAACAGGACAAAGAAGAAAGACGACAGAAGATAAAACATCTCACTTCTCCTTTACTACAAATATTACACTCGAATAGTAAAAACCAACCTCTGGCCCGACATTGGCCCGAGTCGACTTCCACATCTGGCCAGAATCTGGCTGTTTTCCTTCTGGCTGGAAGGTCCAGATGTGGAAGTGACTTGAACTTGAGTTATATAACAGATGAAAGAACATGTTGGGACATACTGTTTGTTTTCATGCAGCAGGTTTGTTGAACAGGGCAGGAAACAGGTAGAAGCTCTTTTATAACCCCACACTATCCTTTCATTTTATTTATTTACTCTGCATTTAAACATGTGTTTCCAGTCTTTATACCAAGTTAAACTAACAGGCTGTTTCATAAGAACTTCTCAAGTGTGCTTTTCAACAGTTTTTGGGCCACACGCAGGATAATAAAATATAATAACAGGAGATCATAAAGTACATGTTTGTGTTTTCTCTGAGCCTCTAATGTCTCGTGTGTTTTTAGTTTATTGTATAAACCTCCTGGATCTTCATGTTTCTGCTCCACAGCTTCTGTCGTCAGAGGAGAACTACCACAGCACTCACTCCAGTCAGTCGGACAGTCAGTACGGGTCGCCCCCTAGAGGCTGGTCCGAGGAGCTGGACGAGCACGGACACACACTCTATGTGTCTGAGTACACACAGGAGAAGGTGCGGCTCTGTTTCTGATGGCATCGACGCTCATTGTTGTTGTTTCCACGTGTGTTTGTACTGACGTGTGTGTGTGTGTGTGTTAACAGTGGATAAAACATGTGGATGAACAAGGCCGACCTTATTACTACAGCGCTGATGGATCCAGGTCGGAGTGGGAGCTGCCCAAGGTGAGATCACCATGAACTTATTTGTTGTTATATTAACGACGAGTTTTCAAATAAAAAAAAAAAGAGATAAGAAAATATATTGCGTCACCTGTCGCCTCCACCCAGTAACACACTTCCTCGCTGACTCCTCCTCCTCCTCCTCCTACTCCTCCTGTTGACGTAAGTGGATGAGGAGGTCACACAGGAGCCAGGTGGTTAGTGAGCGACTATTACTGGATCTTCACACCTTAATCTGAGGCATCAGAGCCGGTCGCTCTGTTCACTATCGAGCACATGGACGCTCACTGTTGACTTGTTGAAGACAATGCTGAGGTTGTAGTGGACGACCCCCTGTCCAATGGTGCTGTGGAGACTAAGAGGAGAGGTAGGAGAGTGGAGGTGGAGGTGGAGGAGCCTGAGGAGTCATACCTGGTGTCCAACATGTGTCTGTGTCTGTGTCTCCTCAGTACAACGTCTCCCCTCAGTCCGGTGAGGTTCCTAAGAGTCGCAGTCTGGAGAGGAAGCAGCAGGACCCCATCGTCCTCACCAAGTGGAGACACAGCACCTATGTGTTGGACCTCAATGACAAGGTGAGACCCTCACACCTGCACCTGTGCTGCAGCTGCTGCAGCTGCTGTCAAATAAATAACATGTAAGGGTGGTGTTTAAAGTGGTGGACCTCAGGCCTCTGGTGTGTACGTGCACTCTGAGTTTAATCCCTCGCTCGGTGCTAATTACGCTCTGAGCTCAACACAGGAAGATCTGTCAGCGGCTAAGTCTAAATCTAAATCTGTCTCGGGTGTTTGGGTGTCATGACAAAGTCTGTTTACTACCTGAAGTCATCCAGGAGGTTGTGATGATTGAAACGACAAAGCTGAGGAGACTCCCTTTAATCACATGTAAAACAGAAATACAGTGGAGTTTCAAAATAAAAGCAGCAGAGTCATAGATAGGTAGATAGATAGATGATTCAGTGTTTCAAAATAAAAGCAGAGATAGATAGACAGATAGATAGGTGCTTGCTGGTGGTCGTCATGGTTTCAGATGCTTGAGGTGGACTCTCTGGTGGTTTCTGTTTCAGTTCTCATTCAGACTCTGGCGTTTCTCTTCAGAACCAAACAGGAGGAGATTCCATCTCTCTCTTTACCGAGATCATAAAGTTGGTACCGGGCAGAAAACTGTCATGTCCTCTTCTAATCAGCTGATTGATCAACCGTATTGATTAAAAACGCCTCCCTTTCAGGAACAATCAGGAAATCTTCAAATCTCAAGTCGTAGACGTCTGATTAATGAGGAAGCAGCAGCTGAACTTTCTACTTGAATCTTTCTCTGTCACTGACCTGAATTAACATCCAGATCAGTCCAATGATTCCTCTGCAGGTTCCTCCTCCTCCTCCTCCTCCTCCTCCTCCTCCCTCCTCATCAGACTGACTCTTCTTCATGTGTATTGTAGTTAACGACCAGTTGTTAGTGAACTCATCATCTTGTGCCTCTTGTTGGTAGGAGTGTGCTCCGGTGCCCAAGCAGAGCTCTCCAGACTCTGACTCCTGCCCCTCATCTCCTAAGCACCCCTCGACCGTTAGTATCCCAGCGTGCACTGCACCGCACTCTTCATCATCAACACTCTTCATCATCTTCACCCTCTTCACTCTCCATCTCCTGCCTGTCACACACATCTAACACTGCACTGAAAATAACACATCTCTTTGTCGGTGGCGCCCTCTGCTGGTGTGATCGTGTCATAACATCACAGCACAAACACCTCCAGGCTTTAACACCCCACACTGCCCATTTGCTTCTCAAGCTTCAGTGTGTGTGTGTGTGTGTGTGTGTGTGTGTGCTTTAATGCACCTAGCACCTTCTCATCTACCTGTGTGTCTCTGTCCTCAGCCTTCAGAGAAGTGTGGAGTCCTCAACGTCACCAAAATCACAGAGAATGGGAAGAAAGTCAGGTAAAGACTTTGTCTTTTTCTATGACCTGATGAGTTTTTACAGACTTTACAATAAACTGAGACTCATTTTGTGTTTGTTTTCTTTTCTTGTGTCCAACAGGAAGAACTGGACCTCGTCGTGGACGGTGCTGCAGGGTTCCTCTCTGCTCTTCGCCAAGGGTCAGGGCGGCAGCACCAGCTGGGTACGTATCCCATCAGCCCCTGGGAGGCTCATGTTCCTGTAGAATCTCCATCCATTCATCTCTGTTGTTATTATTTTTTTATTATTTCTCTCCTTATTTCTGCGTAGTCGTCTGTCCTCATTGCCAACTGTGCTGTGACGTTTGTCATCCTCCTCTCCTCTCCTTCTTCCTCTCCTCCTCCTCCTTCCTCCTCTTCCTCTTCTTCTTCCTCCTCCTCCTCCCTGAAGTCTTACTACCGCAGCGGCTCCATCCCAGAGCTGCTCCTCACTCTCCTTAGCAACTGGAAGCACTCAGTCAAGTCGCGCCCTGCTGTCTCCTATGTGAACTGTCGGCCTGTTCAGGCGGCCGCTGTATGTCCTCTCTCTCTCTGCATGTGTTGCTCTGTCGCTCTGTCACTCATGCCTGCTTTATATATATATATGTGTGTGTGTGTGTGTGTGTGTGTGTGTGTGTGTGTTTGAAGCTGATCCTACTGGAAGAAACCTGCACTAACCAATATTTAAACTGACTGTCTGAAAAGGGTTGTGACCTTATACTGGAAATAAAGATGGATGTATACAGAGTCTATGGAGACTGACTCACTCTAGTGGTCAGGAGACGAACTGCAGACTGTGACCATAGTGGAGCATTTCACAGCTAAAGAACCAGATGTTTCCCTCAGCAGCTGGTGGAGACTAAAAGAGACAGAACCTGGATATTTATTCATCAAATGACACAAATATGATTGACACGTAAACAATACTTTGTTTGCTAACGAGTTTAGTTACAGAAGCTGAAAATAGTTGTTGTGTTCAAACTAAACTAAATGAGTTCTTCTTTGATTTGGCAGGAAAACATGAAATATTAAGTCTGAGATTAAGTTGTGTGTCTAATATTCATTATCAGAGAGACGACAGGAAGGAAGAGGAAGATGGTAGAAGACGTTCAGACTGAGGACAGTCTGGTCCATGAACCTCACACTTTTGCATTGATTTAGCAACATTGGCAAAAACCTGAAACCTTAAAAAGTGGCTGAATGTCTTGAATTTCATGTTAATATGCATGTGACATCAATAACAAGAACTAACAGTGGTTTGGGTTTTTCTTGTAACACAGAGTGTGACCTTTGACCCGATTTCAATAAACATTTACAGAACCTTTTGGATTTTAACTGCCTGTCTTGTGTGTTCGACCTGAACGTGTGTTTCCCTGTTGGTTCGTCTCTCACATTGTTTCCTTTATTTCAGAAGTTCGGCAGCAACCAGTCGAAGCCCGAGTTCACTGTGGACCTGAGAGGCGGCTCCGTGGACTGGGCCTCCAAGGACAAGTCCAGCAAGAAGCACGTCATCGAGGTATCTCAGGCAGCTGGTTTCTATGGAGACGCTTTGACAACACTTTGACAGACCTGATGTAATACTGTTGTTTTGTTTTCCTCCTGCAGCTGAAGACCCGTCAGGGCACAGAGCTGCTGATCCAGTCGGAGATCGACAGCGTCATCAACGACTGGTTCCGGGCGCTGACGGAGACCATCAACACACACGTGAGGAGACACTTTAAGATGCATGCAATATAATAATATATAGAAGTCTCTGAGCTGACCTGTGTCTCTGCGTCTCCTCTGGTCCAGGCCTGGGAGTCGGACGAGGCCATCGAGGAGGACATGCCCGAGTCTCCAGGAGCTGAGAAGCAGGACAAGGAGAAGGACCACCGCGACTCCAAGAAGAGCAGAGGTGAGAGTCTCCCATCGCCACGGGCAACGTAAACCGGGTGTCTCTAAGAGGTAAACTCATGTCCAAGTCCTGTCTGTCCTCTAGTGATGAAGACGTCTGTGAGTATGGACTCATCAGACCAGAAGAAAACCAGGATGAAGCTCAAGAAGTTCCTCACACGTCGACCCACGTACCAGGCCGTCAGAGACAAGGGATACATCAAAGGTGCTGCACACGCACGCACACACACACACACACACACACACACACACACTGACATATTAACATGATGTGTGTCTCCGTCCTCACAGACCAGGTGTTCGGCTGCAGTCTGACCAGTCTGTGTCAGCGCGAGAACACGACGGTGCCCAACTTCGTCAAAATGTGCATCGACCACGTGGAGAACACAGGTACGACCGGCTGTCACCCAGTTACCATGGCAACAACCAGGGAGCCCTGTCCAGCTCAGTTCACCTCTGATTTTCTCTTCTAATAGACCATCACTGATCAGCTGATTAGAGTGATTTCATTTGATCAACATTTAAATAATAATGATATTAGATGTACCGTGCTTTATGAAGTCGTCGTCTTCTTCTTCGTCTTCGTCTTCTTCTTCTTCTTCTTCTTCTTCTTCTTCTTCTTCTTCTTCTTCTTCTGGACTGATGCACCTTGTGTTTTCTTCCTGCAGGTCTCAACATCGATGGTTTATACAGAGTGAGTGGGAACCTGGCCGTCATACAGAAGCTCCGCTTTGCTGTGAACCATGGTAGGACTCCATTTCCCATCAGCCCCCAGCCACAACATCCTAGAAACTCTACAACCTCTATTCAGGACACTGAAACTTTGTCTTGTCTTTCTGTTGTTTCTCCCTCCCTCCGTCAGATGAGAAGGTGGAGCTGAACGACAGTAAGTGGGAGGACATCCACGTCACCACCGGAGCTCTGAAGATGTTCTTCAGAGAACTTCCTGAGCCGCTCTTCACCTACGGCTCCTTCAACGACTTCGTCAACGCCATCAGTGAGTAACCGACTCCACCTCTGTTAGATAACACATCAGGTTTTGTTTTGTTTGGTTTTTTTAAATCCCTAACGTGGCCACGAGGTGGCGCTGTGTCCTCACGTTTGACCACTGAGCTGCTGCTGCTCTGTCTGTGTCTGTGCCTCAGAATCGTCCGACTACAAACAGAGAGTGAATTCAATCAGAGACCTGATCAAGAAGTTGCCAAAACCGAACCACGACACAATGCAGAACCTGTTCAAGCACCTGCGCAGGTACACACACACACACACACACACACACACATTTACACACATTTGTCAGGTTGTTCAGTTTGATTATGTCCTGATATAAATCAGATATTTTCCCAGTTAAATCAGGAACCTTTACTGTTTTTTGGACCATTTTCAGTGTTTAAAGTTGAATTTATTTACTTATTTAAGTCACGTTTGTTCGGTTCAGATGTGATTTGAACTCATTTGCGTCAAACTTACATCCATATTATTAACATGTGAAATCTACAAGCTGTGCGAAGGCCTTAACACAAACTTAAAATCTGACGTTTAACGCTCAGAAAATAAATTTGAGTCACTTCGTCCAAACACATTCTCAGCCAAACAATATATTTTTAGAAATTTAATTAATATATGTTTTTCCTATTTGTTAAATGAATCAGTTGTGCAGATATATACACACACACACACACACACATCTGGTTCTGTCTGAACCAAGGAAACAAAAGAACTGAGAGTAAAGATCATGATGTGTTTACCATGATAAACATTCATTACATCACACACTGCAGCTCTGTAGAGGAGGTTAAACATCACAACAACACACAGTGATCGGATCCTACAGGAGACTGAGAGTGGACATGTTCACAGTTAAACCTGTGTCTGTCTCTCTATTGATCCTCAGCTGCTGAAAACTTTCCCATGATCCTCAGCGACTCTTCACATGAACTCTTTAAACCTCCACCGCCTCATAAACACCACTGAGGAGGGGAATCTTATTTCTCACTTAGGACTCCTGTTTGACTTGAGTTTTCCTCCTCCTCCTCCTCCTCCTCCTCCACCTCCTGTCGTTTACCTTCCTCGCGCTGATCCCTGATCAGCCCGCGGCGGCGAAACACAAACTCCAGCCAGGTTTAACGTGTATTCTTAGCTCGCCGCAGCCAGTGGCAATATCATATGTTCACAATGACATTTGCCTTGGTTTCCAATTTGCATTTATATGGCGCTGTGTTTGCTGTAATTCAGCACCTATGAAGTGGTGTTTCTTGAGGAAATTTATAGCGTGACATTCAGTGTATGGAGGTCTACGTATATCAGCGGGCGGATTTAATCTCCTTCTCTTTTTTTTTTTCTCCCCTCTATGAATATGTTATTGTTTTGTTGCATCTGCATGCAAGGATGTAGATTCTATTTAAAAAGGCTATTATGCTCCTGCCTGGAGCGTCGACGCTGTAACAGAGTGTGTGTGTCGTGAGGCTCGAGCGCCGGCCCAGGCTGCAGATGTGTGTGTGTGTGTGTGTGTGTATAAAGAGCCTAATGTTGTTTTTCTAGATGAAACCCTGAAGCTACACTCGAACCAAACAAACACACTCACCTAAAGCCAATTATGACACATTCCTGCACTAAATCTCTCCATCTTCGCCCCCCCCCCCGCCCCCCACCCTCGCCCATTCTCAACCCCTCCCCTCCTCCAGGGTGATTGACCACGGCGAGGCCAACCGTATGACCACCCAGAGCGTGGCCATCGTGTTCGGACCCACGCTGCTCAGGCCTGAGACCGAGACGGGCAACATCGCAGTCCACATGGTGTACCAGAACCAGATAGTGGAGCTCATACTGCTCGAGTACGAGAGCATCTTTGGCAGGTAGAGGAGGAAGACGAGGAGGAAGAGGAGGAAGAGGAGGAGGCCAGGCTTTTCAAACGCAGACTTCGTTTCCTTTATCCCTCGTTTCTTTTTCTTTTTTCTTTGGCTGAACTGAACAAAGCTGTGGACCAAGCAGTCTGATGATCTCATCTACATTCATGGGCGGGACAGTTCACCCAGGTGTTGCACTTACACAAAGTTTTGCAGAGGAAGTTAAAAAGAAGAAAATAATTAAAAATAAATAAAAAAAAAAGAGTTGCAGAGGTTTCACCCAATCCCTTCAGCAGCTGTTTGGATGACGGATGGACAAGTTGTTTCATAGTGTTGCCGTGGTGACAATGATGACGTGTGGACGTCCGTGTGATGTGGTGGATTTTCAGTATTCAGGTGTTTTTTTTTTTTGCGTACACTGGATTCCTGTGGCCAGTAAAAGTTCAAACCGGCGCCACCGCCTTGGAAACGGCGTTGGGACACCGAACCTCGCTCGTCATCATCCTCCCCGCTGGAGGAAGGAGGAGGAGGAGGAAGTGTGTGAACTGGAGACGTGTTGTTGACGTGTGTCGTCGTGGAGCTTCTGTCTGTGACGTGTCGGACGCTCAGGTGGAAAAATAATAATCAGTGTTATGTGAACGGACTCGTCTTTTTTTGGCACTTGGATGAACTGGAGTCACAGATGTGTGTGTGTGTGTGTGTGTGTGTGTGTGTGTGTGTCCCAAACCACCACCCCTCCCTCCCCTAACACAGACTCACACACACACACATTTAAACACACACATACACAATCCCACTTACCTTAGTGACACCATCAACCCCTCCTCCCTCACCTCCACCCCCGCCTCTACCAGTGTTAACCATTAACCTTGTGACACAGTGTCCCATGACTTGAACGACTGTGTGTGTGTCTGTGTGTGTTTGTGTGTGTGTGTGTGTGTGTGTGTGTGTGAATGATGAATTAAGCTAAATGGAATAAATCCTGAGCAGAAGCAGCAGCGTCTTCGTCTTTGCCACTTTTGTACAAACTGTGTCGTGTCGTCTAATGTGCTTTTGGTAAAGTTTCCTTTAAGCTGCGGGAGGGAGGGAGGGGGGGCTGGGGGGGGGGGGGGGGGGATCATTGTCCGTGCTCCTTTTACGAACTTCAGTGTTAGTGTCTGTACAGTGGCAGGAAGATGACGACCGACACCATGACGTGACTGGGGGGGAAAAAAAGGTGGATTTCTGGGAACTGTGGTGTGTTTACCATTTCACTTGTGTGTGTGTGTGTGTGTGTGTGTGTGTGACTCTGTGACTCTGACCCCTCCTCCCGCCTCACCTCACCTCACCTCACCTCCTCACCACCCCTCCCGCTGACTCACCTTTGCTAATATTAACAAGTATTCAGAGAAGGGAACCAGGTGTGTGTGAACTAAAGAGCCTTTAAACCCCTGATGTACAGAGACAGGAGCCGTTAGCTGTGGAGACGTGTTATAGTGACTGAGTGTGTGTGTGTGTGCGTGTGTGTGTGTGTTCGCTTCGATGGTGAAAAAACAAGTGACAGATGATTTTTGATTTTTTGTTTGTTTGTTTGTTTGTAAATTTGAATGAAAACATGAGAATGCACAGATTGAAAAAAAAAAAAAAACGACCGTAAAACAAAATGAAATGAAAACCACATGATCGACTGTTACTTTTGTTTGAAGGTGTATCTGGAGTGTTTGCGCATGGTCAGCTGCACATTTTGAATGTAATTTTCAGGCTAACTGCTATTTGTGAAATTGCTATGTCTAATAAAAAAGACAAATGAAATGTGAGATTTGTGCACGTGTCCGTCTGAGTGTGTGTGTGTGTGTGTGTGTGTGTGGAGGTAGAGCCGGTGAGTCTGCTGTTTAACCTTCAATCTACTCTAAAAGCTTCACCTTTCCCTCGGCTTTAATTACATAATTGAATTAATCTACTCAACGCCGATATCCTGGTTATTGAATTGAGTGATTAAGCTTTCACATCTCAATCAATTATATTCCAACCTGTTAATTAGGAAATGAATCGCAGTGTATTTCTGGAGGTTTCTCAGACAGCAGCAGCACCGTCGGCCTCCCTCCTCCATTAATCTGATCTCTCTGTTCTTCGAAAGGCGTCTCTCTCTGTCGTTACTCCGTGGGTCAGACGTGGCCACGGACCTGAAGGGTGTGGATTAATTGATGTCTAATTAGGTAATTGCCACAGTGCCAGTTTTGATTAAGAAGCAGGAGTCAGAGTAAGCGCTGAGCAAAGCTGCTGCTGCTGCTGCTGCAGGGCCACAGCGAGCTGTGTGTGTGTGTGTGTGTGTGTGTGTGTGTGTGTGTCACCTGACTTTATAGAGCAGAAGTCTGATTTTCCCAAGTTCCCAGTCGGCTACGTCATCATAAACACCCCCCTGAAGTCAGGATTTCAACTTAGAGGAACCTCAGCGATGCCAAGTTTGAAATCCAAGATGGCCGCCCCATGGCTCAACAGTGAGTAAAATCACACAGAAATCACGTAGTGTGTTGTTATCTACTGGCGTTCGCTAACAATGCTAACAACAACAACAACATGCTAACATCAGAGCTGGTCCTGGAAAGTAACTGGAATCAGTCGAGTAAAAATAAGAGATTTCAGGTGAAACCAAATCCTGCAAGTTGTGGATGGTGGGTCCAGGTGCAGGGCGGGGCTTAGTGTGACTCCTATGTTGTGACATCACAAAGTGACAGGAAGTCCTGACGGCTGGTTTTAAGGCTCAGTGTCTGAATACAGGCTGTGTGCATTTCTCTGTGGACTGAGGCTTTGATACTTTCACAGTATTAATATAGAACCTAGAGCTGCTTTATAATCACACTACACATGGACGTCTACCTTTATACTACCGTATGGAGCTTTAAGACACACGTCTACCTTTATAGCTGGATTATTCAGAATCTCTAAACTAAAACAAATCAGAGGAATAACGTAACAAGCTGTTATGTGTTTCATGACTTCCTTCAGCTCACGACTGAGCTTTGCTGTGAGTATTGGCAGAACAATATGAGCTACTGCTGGACAGTGAAATAGAAAACACCTCCTCACTTTGTTTTTCATTGTGGCACAGAAAAATACAAACATAAAAAATGAATACAGCTTCATTTCTTTGTCTGATTTGTTCTGTTTTAGTCTTTTTTTTGTATAAATCTAAGATAATGGAGGTAAATTATTTGGTGATCAAAGCACCAAACACATCCTCGTATAAACTGACCACTAACATTAACCTGTGCAGAGCTTTTTAACGTCTTACTCTGCTCTGACTTCTGTTTGCCTCATGTTTCTGTGACTCAGCTCTGTGGCTGTTTATAAAGTGTGATAGAAACGTGTCAGTAAAACTTTATGGGTTCAGTTTGTGACACGACTGACTCACTTTTTTCCCTAAATAAACTCCTGTGTATTAAGCAGCACACGTGCACCTCCTCTGATCACAGTCGCTCACCTTTGAAGTGCAGTCTAACCCTCCCTCTCTCTCTCTCTCTTTCTCTCTTTCTCTGTTGCCTACGTGTTAATTTATTGCAACAGGTCTGACTCGGGTGTCTACCTCCAGCTCTGGCTCTGTTTTGATTGGACGGACCACCTTGGATTGCACCGACATGTTGGAGGTAGGCAGGCAGCACTGAATCATGTGCCCCGCTGGAAACCGCAGGCCGTTAAAACTGAGACGTGGAGACGTGGAGGGCCCCCAGAATTTCCAAATGAGAAAACAATTAGATCATTTCTATAATTCATGGGTGCGACCGCAGCTCGGGCCCGGGGAGGCTCTGAGTGTTTGAAGTGCTCCATATGTTCGCAGCGGTCTTTTTAAAGGCCTGATCTGCCCGGCCTGCTGCTCCGTGGAGGCTGAGGTGTGGGCAGGTAATGTGAACAAGCCATTATGGAGCATAAAAGATTTATGGATGTTCAGTGCACCCCTCCCCTCCTCCTCCACCACCTCTGCTTCATTTGCAGGTGGGCTGTTGGCAAAGTGCTGGATGAGGAACAAAATGGTCGAGATGTTTCACCACCACTCTGTAGTGAAGACCTCTGTGCTTTACCCACAGCGTTTCACTCAGCACGAGGTTATAAAACCGGTGTTGGTGCAGAGCAGCAGTTTGAGCACTGAATCCCATGGAGTTTGCAAACAGAAACGTCCAACTATGACGGTGCAACATCAACATGGAGCAGTGACGGTGGCCCAGTGGGTTCAGCTTCAGAAAACACATGCAAAGGCACAAAGGTGCAGAAAAATTCAGACACGTGTGCTGCAAGAGCTCACGGTGTTTGCACTGAAGAGAATAAGGTGAGATTCAGATCGTGTTGCACATGTTAGTCTGGTCCGTCACTTTATTGCGTCCCTGGAAATATTACTGAAGGGTTTAGGGGACGGGAAGACTGATGCGTTAGCTCCTCTGCTAACAGCTACAGTGACGTCAGGGCGGTAGCTAGCAGGGCGCTGACTTCCTGTTGTTCCTTCCTGACCCTTTCAAACGCCATCAAACACACACAAGGCCTGCAGCGCGTCCTGATGATCGAACATCTTGTGAACACTTACAGGCGTGAGAGCAACAAACCGCCTCCTGCTGCACAAACATCTCATTTCTGCTTCCACACCCGCTCTTTAATTCAAAAACATCCTTTTTCCAAATGCGCTGCACCGCGCCGCGTGGCAGAGCCTGGCCCGCCGCTGATGCCACCGCCGCTGCCGCTCCTGCCGCTCCCGCATGCATGGCGATGCTAAGTAAGCGTGTAAGTATTCTAAAGTGTCAGCGGCGGCTCGTCGTTGTTATTAACGAGCTCCAGGCGGCAGGACTGGATCATTTTCCATGGAAATTCAATGCATTTTAAAAAGCACTGGATCAACATTCCAGGCCGGGATTTACATAAGGTAATTGCAGGATGCTGAAAGTACCTTCTAGCTGGCAATGGGTTTTTTTCTACCCCCCTGCTCCCTCCCTCCGTCCCTCCCTCCCTACCCTCAGTAATACAATCAAGTCCATTAAGTAGGCAATAAATACAAGGCAGGACTGTAGCGGCGCTGCGTGACAGATAAAGGCCTCGACTCGAACACACGTCACCTGCTGCAGGAGATTTGACAGCGTCACACCTATATGTGCCCCCCCCCCCTCCTGCTGTGATTGAGTGTTTAGACAGAAAGAGAGGAGGGTGGTGGTGGTGATGTTGATGGGGGGGGGGGTTAAGATGGATTGAGATGAGGCCCCATGTTACACCTCTCTGTGGTCTACCTGCAGCAGCTGCTATGGGGGTCTGGGGAAATTAACTGTAGATAGAGAGAGAGAGCACCAAGACAATAGTTGTGGAGGTGGATGTATGCAGAGGTGGGAGGGGGGAAGGAGGCGGGGGGGGGGGGGGGGGTTCAATCAAACCAACACCAACTGATCAACAAAGACAACTTCTCTGGCTTTTGTTAAACTCGTAGTTACAACATCGTCTCCTCCGACCCCCCCCTCCTCCCCCCGTCCATCCATGTAATATTAACATCTAATAAATGTCTCTGCCTCCTGTATGAAGATTGAGGGGGGGTGGGGGGGTCAGGTGGTAGTTTCCCTCTGTAAGCAGCTCATTAGAGAAATGGGCCGAGCTGGTGAGACGTTTATGTGTCGGTGGCGTGTTTGGGCTTTTTTTTTGGTGCCATTAAGTGATGATTAGAGTCAGAGAGTGCTCTGTGTTTATCTTTTATTTACTGCTGGGGGAGGAGGAGGATGGAGGACGGGGGGGGGGGGGGTCATATGTTTGGAAACAGCAGCAGGTGATTCTCCAGCCTGGATGGAGATGTGAGGTTGAGACTGGCCGTGATGGAAACTGACAGAGACAAGGAGAACTAGGTGATCTGATTAATATGAGAGGTGTGTGTGTGTGTGTGTGTGTGGGGGGGGGGGGGGGGTCCTCTGTCTCATTAACACTGTTGGCTCCAGAAAGTGAATGTGTAGCTGACAGCTCCTGTATTCCCCCGGTGCTGCTGCCTTTTTCCACCGAGGCTGTAATTAGGACGTTTCATCCACACACATGTCTGATTGGAGGGAGGGAGGGGGGCAAAAAAGGCCCCTGTGTGATTACAGACGGCCCTGGGGCCACCACCCCACCCCACCAGGACGCTAGCAGGGAGGGAGGGGGGGGGTCCTCCTAAACAAATCACAAACATGTATTTTAATTGAAGGCAGGACGCGAACGTGAGGAAGTGATCCGTCGTGTTTCATGTGTTGGTGATGTGAAGTTTTTTCCTCCTCACTGCAGGTAAACCTTTCGGGGGGGGGGGGGTTCTTGGGATGAGGAGGAGGAGGGGGGGGGAGTGTGGGCTACTCTGCCAGCTCTCTCATAAGCTCATTTGATTTGCTCCCGTGCCAACATCTTACTTAATTAGCCTGCACATTTTTACGGGCATAAATCGCTTTTACATCACTGCCAGCGGAGCGCACCGCAAAGTGGGTCGATCATATATTATGTTGATCCTCCTTGGCGCAGTTAAAGCCATACATTACATTTGAATTTGTCGAAGAGCTGAGGGCCCCCGGCATAATTCTTCTTTGTTGTGCTGTCAGCGCTAATCTCTCCCCAGGGGCCTCGGCATCAGCTCCCTGCTTCTCTCTCTCTCTCTCTCTCTCGTCGCTGCTGCTGCTGCTGCTGCCCCAGATCGGATGAGTAAAGGGACGAGGAGAGCGAGCCGAGCCAGGAGGGCACCCACACAGCTCTCTCCACCATTACCACCACCACCACCGGCCCCTCCCCTCCCCCCTCCTCCATGCCAAAAAACCTGCCTCCCACCTTCCTTCCTTCTTCGCTCCAGCATCGTCGGCCTCGTGGAGATGGAGATGACACATTTTGGAAAAAGAGACAAGGAAGAAGAAGAAGAAGACGAAGAAGAAAGAGGAGGAGGGAAAAAAAGAGATCAGGAAAATTTGCCAGCTGCTGTCAGAGTCCTCCTCCTCTTCATCATCAGGATCCAACATGTCTCCAACTTCAAAGCTGCACTGATCCATATTTTTAAATCAGCACAACAGGTGTAAGGTCGTCACCTGCAGTGGCAGCCACGCCCACAGGAAGTAGTAGAGAAGATTCCTCCCTCAGCTCAGTGGACCTTTAACTTAGAAGCTTTTCCAACTCATCTCACACCACTGTGTGACCTTTGACCCCTGTTTTTACATTGATCAGATTTCGAAGAAGTTGAATCAGTCTCAGTGAGCCGGTCGTCTCCTCCCTGCAGTTCCTCGTCTCAGCCACTAGGGTGCAGTGAAGAACACAGATTCTCCGTCTGCTCTGCGACCCAGATGCACATACCTGCTCCAGGCTGTGCTGTTTGTTCTCCTTGGATTAACTACCCCCCCCCCCTCCTCTCTCCCTTCATCTATCCATCCCAAAAAAAAAAAAGGAAAATGTCCACCCTCCCTCCCTCCTCCTCCTCTTCCTCCTCGTCTTCCTCCTCCTCCTCTGCCACCTCCACACTGGGAAGAGAAAAAAAAAAACAACTAAAAGACACTTGGCTCTTCAGCACATGGCAAATCTGCTCTGACTGAGCTTGTAAACACACACACACACACTCACACACACACAAAATGAAGCCTTTGCCACCGCTGCTCTCCGGCCCCCTCTGCATTACCATGGAAGTCATCCATATTGATGCTCTCTGATTCATGTGCTGCCAGACTCTTTGTTTTATCTGTGTGTTTTTTCTTGCCTCTTTGCCCTCTTTTACCCGGCGAAGCTTACTGGGGATCAGGGTGGGTGGTGGTGACGGGGGTGTGATTAAGGCAAGGAGAGATGGAGGAGTGGTTGACCGAGGAGGACCCCCTGGGGTGGTGGTGGAGGTGGAGGTGGAGGAAGAAGAGGAGGGGGTGGGGGTAGGAGGGGGAGGCAGGTTTGTAGCCCCGGTCCCCCTGGTGATGAGGTGGAGTCTAATTGATTTGTCAATGTGGAGCCATCTGGCACAGAGAGATGGAGCTCCAACCTGTTCTCTTTACTGATATTGAGGAGGATGGAGGAGGAGGAGTGAGTGTGTTTGGGGGGGGGCATCAAGGGAGACAGGTTGGATTACACACTCTTGCACTAGTGGGATTTTCTATCTCTTTCTTTATCTTCTCACTCGCTCTTTGTTAAGGACAAAGTGTGTCTCTTTCTCTAGATCACTTCCACTCCCCCACCCCCAGCCCCACAGACGCACACTCCAGGGAAGACAACACCCCCACCCCCCCACCCTTCAGTGTATGATGACAGAGACAGGAGGGATGTCACAGCCCAGAGGCCGAGCTCCTCCAACCTGGACACACTCACATCTCTGAGCTGTCACGTGGTGGTGAAGGTGGGGGCTCTGACTGGGATCGGGGGGTCAGGTCAGGGGGGGGGGGGGGCAGTGTAGAGACGGAGCCTCCGGTGTCTTAATAAAAAGAGCTGCAGGAAATGGGGATGGACAGAGACAGAAGGAGAGAATAGATGCTGCCTGCACTGATTAGGATCCTTCGTCATCATCTTGTTTTATTCCCCTCCTCCTCCCTCTGCTTGCCCCCCCCCCCCCGGGGTCGTTTTAAGGTTATGATAAGCTCAGCAAATGAAAGTGTGTGTCTGTGTGACTGATAACGATGAGAATTAGCGTCAGTTGTGTCACCGTATTGTCATTTTGAACACAGCCGTGTTCTTCACACTGACAGACCGACTCGTCTGCACCGACACGTGAAATCCTCATAATTGGCAGATTTCAGGTGAGACGAGCTCCTGCAGCAAAGACGATGACGAGGACATGTGGTGCAACGCTGCGAAAACTCCTCACATCGTTTCTAAAATAAACACTTTGAGAAACGGGACTGACTCAAGTTGTGCGCAGGGTGAGTGGGAGTGAGTCTGTAGAACAAGACCCTGAACGCCTCGTGAACCTGGAAGTGAAGCGTCTGTCACGGTTCATTTGATTCTGAACCAAAGTGAAGCTCCTCTGAGTGTTTTAGCTTCTTTTAGCTCTTTGTTTTGGTTTTTGCATCAGGTTGGCTTTCCTCTTCAGACTGGAAGCAGCTTGTAAACCTGCAGGACCAAACGCTCTGAGCTGCACAGCTACAGAAATCAAACTTCCTGTGTTAACGACCTGCTTCTTGGATGAATGAACGACACATCATCAGTTTTTATAGGTTTGACTTCCCACCGATGACTCCTCACTGTTTTTTCCTCCATCCGGTCTGCGGTGTGAAAAAAACAACTCCACCGTCTTCTAGCCGGAGTTGGAAAACACTTTAAGAAGCCAATTAAAAATACATTATCATCAAACTAAAGAAGCCACAGTGGCTCTGAGCTGCAGCTTGTTCCGAGGCTTCACCGAGCCATGATGATATGAAATTATCTCAAAACAAGACTTCCTTTCTCAGCTCCTGTCTCTAATTAGCAAATAGGAGCTTCTTTCATTATTTACACTTTCTGCTGTTTACTGTTGCAGAGCCTCCGGAGCTTCACGGGGCCCAGAGGAGGAGGAGGAGGACAAAACTGTTGATGATGGCTGGATTCAAAACAACAGGTGTCGTCCACAGAACAGGGAGACCACGGATCTGAGGAGGAGGAGGAGGAGCAGGGGATGGTGACGAAGAATAGATGCTCAGGTATTGGAGGAGAGGAGCACGGAGCGGCTTCATTCAACCTCGGCTCACACACACACACATCGACGTCTCCCCGAAGAGTTGGACAAAGGCCGAGGTGAAAGGTCGTCTCCACGGAGGCGTGCACACCTGGGTCCGAGCCAAAGGTCGAGCTCAGCGGGACGAGAGACGGGACAGATTCCTAATAAGAAGGATGGATGAGGAGGATGGAGAGAGGAGGAGGACGGAGGGAAAACCTGTGTGGGACGAGGAGATATGAATGTGAGGAGGATCAGAGAGGGGTCATCTGAGGTCGGAGGTCAGAGGTCAGCAGCGTGGCTCAGCCCTGTACAGCTCATCAGAATATTTACTTTGATGCTTGGATGTTGTTGCCATGGCGTCGAGCAGAAGGTGCTGCTGCTGCTGTAGGAAACAAAACAAATCACTTTGGATTTTTCCTAAGAGTGACCTTTGACCTTCTGTGTTTGAAAAGTTTGGAGAGGTTCAGAGGAAGAGGAAGAGGAGGAAGACAGGAAGTGAATCTGTGTCTGATCCAGGAGGAAACATCATCATCATCATCATCCTCTCTGATCTTCAGTGGTTCAGAGGTTTAAAGAGAGAATGTGTGTCCTTTGCCTTTGTGTCCAACTCCTCCTGATCTCTGCGGAGGCAGAGAGACGTGCTCCTCGTACAGTACGGGCCCCTGTGAGGACAAAAAGGTGAACATTTAAAGCTGTGTAAAGAGATGTCACGCCTTTTTATGGGCTTATCCACTGACCTCCGGCAGCCAATCAGCTTGCTGCTCTGGAGACGACACTTGAAGGTCCAAGCTTCTCTGAGGAGGACGGGACAATGGGATTACACGGCACACACACACACACACACAGCAGAGACTCAGGAGAGATGGATATTTGCGTATGTGTGTGTGTGTGTGTGTGTGTGTTCATGCATGCTTTTCTGTGTGTGTGGGAGGACCAAAGCACACAAGAGTGGGTAGCTGGGTGGAGGTGTGTTACTTACAGCATAGTGCAGTGTGTGTGTGTGTGTGTGTGTGTGTGTGTGTGCAGGCAGGTGGGTGGTAGCTTTTCAAAGAGCAGACCATTTAATTGAATTCTGTGCAGCTCCTTGTTATTCTAGTCATGACTGAGAGCTGCTCCATGTTGTCCCAGCAATGTGGGAGGGCCGGTCGTACCTGCAAAGCACTGGCTGGTTGGCACTGTGTGTGTGTGTGTGTGTATTAGTGTGTGTGTGTGTGTGTGTGAGAGAGTGTGTAGAGGCAGGAGCTGTGAGGTGATTGTGGTCACGTCGGTGTTTTTCTAGCGCAACTCGAGTCCTGATGTGGTAACGAGGAGGGAAGTGGTGAAAGTCGGCCCTGAACCTCACCCTGAAAAGAAAGCATGAAACTGCCAGAGAGTTAATACTAAATGTGTGTGTGTGTGTGTGTGTGTGTGCGTGCAGCTATCAACTCATTGTCCTTGTTACAAAGCAGCCCAGAGTGCACAAAAGAGGGGAAAATAACAGAGTTAGCGACACGTTGAGCTGCTGTCTAATGAAACCAACAGAGTCTCTGAGCTTAAACGATGATGCATGAATTTAATTTACAGGAAGATTTCAGCTGCGCTTATCTCTGAGAAACACTGTGATAGCATTCAGCTGGAAGGAAGGAAAGGAGACATGTGGTGGACAGAGTGTGTGTGTGTGTGTGTGTGTGTGTGTGTTGTGGGGAAAGTGAAAGCTTTATTTGTGATGAAGGTGATTTGGTGTGTGAGGTGACCAGGATCCAGGAGAACGACTCTGAGCTTAACAAGGACGAAGCAGAAGCTGCTGTGGTGAATCTGGACGTTGGCTAACGATCGGTGTCGTGTGACTGGAGCTGAAGGGTAATTCTCCAGGATGGGGGGCGGGGGGGGGGGGGGGGGTTGGTTAAGGTAGCAGCTAATAACACAGCACAATGACAATCCAATCAACCCCTTGCTACACACACACACACACACACACACACACACTTATGTATTGGTGACCCAGGTGGGAAGTACTGTACTTAAGTCGATTTTTCAGGTCTCTGTACTTTACTTTACTTAGAAAAAAGAACAATACACATAGATACTTTGGATATTTTCAAGGCAAACTGATGGTCAGCAGGTGTCTCAGGTCAGGCCCAATCAAAACGTTACCTGCACACTGACGTCATTCGTTGATATGCAAGAACAACAGGGTATGTATGAGTGTCAGTAAAGAGATCGAGACCAGCTCGACACGAACTTGTAAACATTATATTTCCTTCTCTTTCTTTTTCTGTGTCTGCTCCGTAGTGTTCACCCACAGAAGCACATTCACCACAGCAGATGTGAACGGTGCCTTGAAAATCTCTGGTGACGAATCTGCTGATAGAAGCGCTGCAGGTGTCCGGTGAGGTGACCAGTTAAACCAGCAACCAGTCGGACCACAACACCGGTAACCTGACCGCAGCAGGGGAGGCTCATCGCTGCTAACACCGTTAGCAGCTGCAATTCAAGGTAACTTTACAGTTAAAGGTAGAGTCGCTAGACTTCTAGTCCTTTTTGGTCTTTGTTTTGTTGTGCACGGGGACGTTTCTGGGTGCAGAGTCGGTGTTTTCTCTACAGCCAGTGACAGAGCAGGTGAAGTTCCGTGCAGCTGCTAGCGAGTGCTAGCCGCGGATGCTATTTGCCACCGCTAACATCCGCTAGCTCAACGCTAACTTCGCTAGTGTTAGCAGCTAGCATCCACTGCTACTACACGCTTCCCAGCACAACGGCCCTCATACTCGTCGCAGCATAGCCATCAAGGTTCCCGTTTCCTTTTCTGTGCAGTCCTGACTAGTCCTGACTGCTGCTGCTGCTGCTGCTGCTGCTGTCACAGTACACTCCTGAACACTCCTGTAATCACTAATAAATTCAGGAAAAACTTCCAGGACTATTTCCACGTTTGCTTTAATTACCCACAAGAAAAAAAATGTTAAATGTTGCTATCCAGAGGTAAATATTAGAGCTTTCTGTCATCTGATCAATTTTAATGACACTGAAATTGAAAGAAAAAATAGGAAAAAAAAGTCAGAATTTCTGAGGAAAAAAAAAAAAAAAAAATCAGATTTTTTTTTCTTAGAAATTCAGATTTTTTTCTTAAAAATTCTGCGTTTCTTTCCAGAAATTCTGACTTTTTTTTTTTTTTTCCAGAAATTCTGACTTTTTTTTTTCAGAAACTCTGATTTTTTCTCCAAAAATTCTGCGTTTTTTCCAGAAATTCTGACTTTTTTTTTTTCAGAAATTCTGCGTTTTTTTCTTAGAAATTCGGAATTTTTTCCAAAGATTCTGCGTTTTTTTTTCCCAGAAATTCGGAATTTTTTTTCCAGAAATTCTGACTTTTTTTCTTAGAAATTCTGTGGGTTTTTTTTTTTTTTTTTTTTTTTAAAAAAAAAAAAAAAACAGAATTTTTGGAAAAAAAAATTAAAAAAAATTCCAGAAATTCTGACTTTTTTTCTTAGAAATTCTGTGTTTTTTTTTTTTTTTTTTTTTTTTTCAAAAAAAAAACAAAAAAAACAGAATTTTTGGAAAAAAAATCAGAATTTTTGAGAAAAAAAAGTCAGAATTTCTGGGAAAAAACCAAACTGCAACAAACAAACCTCCTGTTAAATTAGTCTTTAAACATGTCCACGTTTGATAACAACATGTACTGAGATCACATGAGGAGTAGTGTGTCATGTTACTGTAGCTGAAGTTAGCATGTGTAAGCTAATGTAAAACTGTAAGATGTGTTGTGATATGGTGTTTTAAATGTTTTACAGAACCCGGACACTTCAAGCCTCTGTCTCAAACTGTAAAGCTGCAACATATTAACTGTCATGGACGAAGACTTGACGAGTGACGGCTCCTGGACTTCATGAACCTCAGCTGCATCACTGATGATCACCTGCTGGAGCAACGACCTGTCGACCACACTGTTGCACTACACTCAGCTGTTATTTTACACTTCTGTTATAATTCTGTTATATTGTGACAGTGAGGCCACATTTACATCCTCCGCAGTGTTTAATGCGTTTCCAGTTCTGTAAATGAAATTAGTGCAGTTTAAATGTGAAGGAAGTAGGAGACAGATATTATTAAGATTTGCTTTGCTGTTCTTTAATGTTGTATGTCTTGCCTGATTAATAAATGTTTTTTTTTTTTTTTCACAACATCATGAACACTCCTGTAATCACTAATAAATTCAGGAAAAACTTCCAGGACTATTTCCACGTTTGCTTTAATTATCCACAAGAAAATAAATGTTAAATGTTGCCATCCAGAGGTAAATATTAGAGCTTTCTGTCATCTGATCAATTTTAATGACACTGAAAACAATGATTCAGAAAAAATGAAAAAAAGATCAGAATTTCTGAGAAACAAAGAAAAAAAAAGAAACGGAAAGTAGGGAACAAGAAGAAGGACACAGGAAGTAGGGAACAGAAGAAACAGGAAGTAGAATTTCTAAGAAAAAAATCAGAATTTCTGGAAAAAACACAGAATTTTTAAGAAAAAAACACAGAATTTCTAAGAAAAAAAGTCAGAATTTCTGGGACAAAAAATCAGAATTTCTAAGAAAAAAAGTCAGAATTTCTAAGAAAAAACACAGAATTTCTGGAAAAAAATGAAGAAATTTCTGGAAAAAAAGTCAGAATTTCTGAAAAAAATGCAGAACTTTTGGGAAAAAAAATCAGAATTTCTAAGAAAAGAACGCAGAGTTTCTAAGAAAGAAAGTTAGAATTTCTGGAAAAAAAGGCAGGATTTCTAAGAAAAAAAGTCAGAATTTCTGGGAAAAATGCAGAATTTCAGTGAAAAAAAATGCAAAATTTTTGGAAAAAAACAGAATTTCTAAGAAAAAAAAAAAGAATTTTTGGAAAAAAATCTGAATTTCTGGAAAAAATGTCAGAATTTCTGGAAAAAATGCAGAATTTTTGGAAAAAAAATCTGAATTTCTAAGAAAAAAAAATTGAATTTCTAAGAAAAAAATCTGAATTTCTAAGAAAAAAACACAGAATTTCTAAGGAAAAAAATGAATTTCTAAGAGAATTTCTGAAGAAATTTCTGGAAAAAAAGTCAGAATTTCTGGAAAAAATGCAGAACTTTTGGGAAAAAAAATCAGAATTTCTGAGAAAAGAACGCAGAGTTTCTAAGAAAGAAAGTTAGAATTTCTGGAAAAAAAGGCAGGATTTCTAAGAAAAAAAGTCAGAATTTCTGGGAAAAATGCAGAATTTCAGTGAAAAAAAATGCAAAATTTTTGGAAAAAAACAGAATTTCTAAGAAAAAAAAAATGAATTTTTGGAAAAAATGTCAGAATTTCTGGAAAAAATGCAGAATTTTTGGAAAAAAATCAGAATTTCTAAAAAAAAAAATCAGAATTTCTAAGAAAAAAATCAGAATTTCTGGAAAAAACACAGAATTTTTAAGAATAAAACACAGAATTTCTAAGAAAAAAAGTCCGAATTTCTAAGAAAAAAAGTCAGAATTTCTAAGAAAAAAACCACAGAATTTCTGGAAAAAAATGAAGAAATTTCTGGAAAAAAAGTCAGAATTTCTGGAAAAAATGCAGAACTTTTGGGAAAAAAAATCAGAATTTCTAAGAAAAGAACGCAGAGTTTCTAAGAAAGAAAGTTAGAATTTCTGGAAAAAAGGCAGGATTTCTAAGAAAAAAAGTCAGAATTTCTGGGAAAAATGCAGAATTTCAGTGAAAAAAAATGCAAAATTTTTGGAAAAAAATCTGAATTTCTAAGAAAAAAAAATGAATTTTTGGAAAAAAATCTGAATTTCTGGAAAAAATGTCAGAATTTCTGGAAAAAATGCAGAATTTTTAAGAAAAAAAGTCAGAATTTCTAAGAAAAAAAGTCAGAATTTCTAAGAAAAAACCACAGAATTTCTAAGAAAAAACCACAGAATTTCTGGAAAAAAATGAAGAAATTTCTGGAAAAAAAGTCAGAATTTCTGGAAAAAATGCAGAACTTTTGGGAAAAAAATCAGAATTTCTAAGAAAAGAACGCAGAGTTTCTAAGAAAGAAAGTTAGAATTCTGGAAAAAATGCAGAATTTCAGTGAAAAAAAAAGCAAAATTTTTGGAAAAAAAACAGAATTTCTAAGAAAAAAAAATGAATTTTTGGAAAAAAATCTGAATTTCTGGAAAAAATGTCAGAATTTCTGGAAAAAATGCAGAATTTTTGGGAAAAAAAATCTGAATTTCTAAGAAAGAAACACAGATTTTTTTTGGAAAAAATACGGAATTTCTAAGAAAAAAAAGGCAGAGTTTCTGGAAAAATTTTTGTCACCCTTTTTACATGAGCGTGTATAACACAGGAAGTGGAGTCACGGCTCACCTGCAGATCTCAGTGATGACAAGAAAACACTTCTTTTTATTTAAAATGAAAAAGATGAAACATTTTTCTGTCAAGAACTCGTCTTCCTGTTGCTAAGGCCCAGTGACCAGGGGGCGTGGCCTAGTCTACCCTAACCCACTGATCATTTTTATCATTTTATATGTGACATTTTATTCATTTTTATGTGACTTGTGTGTGTGTGTGTGTGTGTGTGTGTGTGTGTGAGACAGGTTTCTTGCTCTCTGCTCAGACAGATGCACTCTGAGTGTTTCACACACACTGAAGGAGCATAAATGCATAAATAGATTTTCACTGATGTGTGTGAGCTCATACTGACCGGTGCTAAGAATGGAGCTCTGAAACAGCAATTTGTCAAGAGAAGTGTTGAATTGCACACACACACACACACACACACACACACAGTGTATGCTCTGCTATTTAGTGGTTGAGTAAATGAACATGATATTTAAGTGACTGCTATTTCCTGAGCTCTAGACTTTCCTCCTCCTCCTCCTCCTCCTCCTCGTGGCTCTTCTCTAAATTTCCCCGGGGAGCCTCGACCCCCCCTGGGTTTGGCTCAGTGTCAGAGTCCCAGCAGCAACGATACTTCATCAGGCTTTTGCACCATTATTGGCAAGAGCACTCCATATCCTCTTAGCAGTTATAGCTTTTCAATTTTCCTTTGAAACGCTGAGCCCAGCAGAACATACAGCAATATCCTGGGTTTGAGTCGAGCACAGGCCGGCCTGAAAGCCTGTAAAACACTGTGATGCCCTGAACGCATCACCAACGCTGCTGCTGCTGCTGCACCGCCGCCGGCACAGGCCACATCGTTTGACCTCTGTTTGAGTGAACGTCGCCGCCGTGACCACCGTTACAGACGTTTATAATAAGCACGATTACAAGATGCTGCTGGATGGTTCGACACAGTGGGAGCTGCTCTATAAACCCTCCACCACCATCACCCTCCTCCCTCCGTCCCTCCGTCCGTCCCTCACCCCCGGGAAGCTGGGTGAGTTTTCTGGGAAGGCGGACGGGGGGAGAACTATCAAATATGTTCAGCAGCTATTGTATCATTTTCAGCTCCTCAACAGACTATGGATTTTTAGTCCATTCCATTATTAATTCATGCAGGTGGAGGGGCAGGAGCTGGAGGGAGGGGTGGGGGGGCCGGAGGAGGAGGAGGAGGGTCGACCCTTCTAGAAACCTAATCTGGATCAATAGGGTTGACCTTGGGCTGGGCTCTGACTGATCACTGAGGACTGTGTGTGTGTGTGTGTGTGCAGACACTCACTCACTTTTTAAAAAGCTGCTAAATTACAAGCTGCAGCCTGTAGCTAGTTAGCTTAGCATATCTTAGCATAGTTTAGCTTAGTGTTGCATGTTTTGTTTCTTAAAATGAGTGATTACTCTGATGTGTAACAACATTACATCCTGTGTGTTATTTAACACTGACATTGTTTATGTTCAACGTCTCTCCTGAAGGAGGCTGTGATGAACCTACGGCAAGCCAAATGGACTAATTTGGGACTTGGGGAACGTGCAGAGCTGAGCGTAAATCACTGTAAAGAGCCGTCACAGATCCAGAGCATCATCAACAGTCACAGTGTTTAATCAGGTTTGTCTGAAAAACAACAAGTCATCTGATGTTTTCTGCAGCGACTGCGACACTTGGACGTGTTTATGAGGGAAAACTGTCGCTTAAATCAACACGAGGATTTTGTACCTAAGAAAAACAAAAGCAGGATTATTAAGGTTAAATATTTAAATCAAATTCTAAGCATGTTTTGTCTCTAATTGAAGAGATTTTCCCTTATGAGTTTTTTTTAATTGTAATATTCAGCTGGATGTTGCGGCGCAGGCGACAGCAGCTCAATAACTGTGAGGTGACGACGACATCACGACAAAATCAGCAGCTTGTAATTGATGTATTTTATTGTGAGATGGGGAGTCATAAAAAATGAACAAAAAAGAAAAAAAACAAAAACAATCACTATAAAAAAAAGATGAGGGTGTTAAAAGGAGAAGGGGGGGGGCATATAAAAGTGGTGGAGGGGGGGGGTGTTGACACTGACATATAAAGTAACAAATTGGCACAAATAAAAACAGAAAACATACGTCAATATTATTTTGGCTTGGCAAAAAAAAAACAACAACAACAACAAAATAAAGGACAGTTTGTGTGGTTAAGCATCATCCTTCAATACAACAGCACACACTCATGCTATTAGACATACAATTAGTTTTCAAGAGTTCAGTAGCTTTATATCAGAGAGGGCGAAGAAAACTCAACTAACATGAGAATGGATGCAGAGGTCACAGGGTCCAATCGTCAGGCTGCAGGGTGCCACTTCGTTTGTTTGTTTGTTTGTTTGTTTGCTTGAAAAAAAAAAAACAACAAAACTTCTTCTTCTTCTTCAGGACGCCGGAGTCTCCTTTTTCCAGGCTCGTCGTGGTTATTTGCCTTTTTTTTTTTTCCATACTAAAATATATTATCGTATTAATACAAACTACAGTATTGTACACTACATCGTGTAATAAATAACCATAAAGAAATATAAAAAAATAAGACACATAAATATAAAAGTTCTCTAGGACTAAAACAGACACACACCCATCTGGTCAGGGTGGGGGGCGGGGTGGGGTAGGATTGAGGAGGGGGGGTCGGGGGTGGGGGGTAATAATAATAATAATACTGCCATTGCTGGAAAAAACATACAGTACACACAGAGAACAGAACAAAAACAAGAACAGAGACAAAAAGTAATAATACTGACAGGTAAAAACTTTGTTGAATTAAACTCCTGGGTTCGTATTTGCCTACAGTTTTTGTTACCTGAAGAGACGACTGAGCGTTTGTGTTTTTTTCGCGGCGTGTTAAAAACAAGTGCACTGAACGAGCTGTGGATTAAAGAGAACAAAAAAAAAAACAAAAACAGGCAGGACAAAGTTAAAACGATTAGAAAATCAAACTTCATACGTCGTGTGCGCTGTGGTGACTGTTGTGGCCGATGTGTCGCAGGACGAATGAACTCTGCCAACAGTCAACAGTATTCCGGCTTATTGATTATAGTTGATCTGGGACCCGGCAATACCTGATCGTATCGTAGCTGCTGAAGCAGCTAAAACTCTGTGGCACTTTTGATATGCATGTTCGTCTGGTTCAGTTTCAAACTTCATGTTTTTTTTTTTTTTTGCATAAGGCTCCGAGAGAGGTGGGAAGTGGAGGAACTCCTTTCTGCTCCCTCTGAACATTTAAAGCAACAGTTTGACATTTTGGGAAATGACCTTATAGGCGTTCACGCTAACAAACAAAGCTACAACCTGGAGATACTTAGCTGCTTAACTTTAGCGAAGTGACTAAATCAAGGGGGAAGAAGCTAACCTGCGCAGGTAACAGTAACTGTTTGGTTTTAAACAACGCTAACTTCTTCTTCTTCTTCTTTGGGTTTTTTGGTGTTTGATGAACCAGCTAACAGGTGCTTTGGTGCCACCTACTGGATGAGAGAGTGGAGCCGTAAACTGAAAGGAAGTAACATGTTTCCCTGTGGTACTCTGTAAGCTAAGCTAAACTAAGCTAAGCTAAGGTAAACTAAGATAAGCAACCACTGGCTGTAGCCATGTTTCTGATCTACAGCATCAGACTGGTGCACAGTGACCAGACGGCCCAGTTTGTCCCAGTTTGTCCCAGTTTGATGATTAAAATGTCCCAATTTTCAACATCCACCACCAACTTGTCACAGTTTGCACCGTTATTACACATTAAACTCGTTTTCAGTGCCGACAAAGACATTGATCGTCTCCTGTCCTACATGTGATCCAGTATAAAAACAATGCACCATCACACACTTTGATGCTAACATTTAGCTGTCAGGCTAATCTACAGAGCTCCAGGTGACACACTCCTTCTGCTGTGGTGGTACCTGCCAATGAAAACGTTGCATTCAGGGCCTTTAGGTGCGTTGAGCTCTGCAACATCTGTGCATTAACGCCCTGAAAATACGCTCACTCTCCGAATGGCGTGCGATGTGTTTCCCAGAAGGTCAAACTGTCGCAGTGTGAGATTCGTAACTTTGACATCAACGTGTCTAAACGTCTAAAAAATGAACTAAACAACTGAAAAGACTCAACATCCGCCCTCTGATCCATGATTTTTCTTCTTAAGGCTCACAATCAAATCAAAACAACACCAAAAAAAACAAGAGAAAAAGAAAAAAAGAAGAAGTAATGCTAACATCTGCTAGCGTGATGGCGTGGTATATCTAGTGCGGTAATACTGAAGGGTAGACAACACAACTCAACTGCAACTTCATCCATTGGTAAACCAAGCCACTTGTAGTGCACAGGATTTTTACTTATTTTCCTTCCAACTTAATAAAATACTGACTTTTTTTTGTTCATTGGCAATAAAAAGGTATAGAAATATCTCCCAACTGTACAGCTTTCAAAGGTTAAAATATGAGTGATAAAATTAGTAACACTGATAAAAAGAAATGACCCAAGGTGTTTTAGTAATAAAACATTATCTAAAACATGTCGGCTCTAGCTTCCAAAGTCTGTATAATGCATTTCCTTTGTTAAAATTCATGTTCGTCTTCATCTTTTTCTTTTTACAAATGGGTTTGTTTTGTTTTCTAACAGTGAGACGTCGCTCTCCTGCGGAAAAGTCACTAGTATTTTTTCAGGCACACCTGGATTTTCTACACAGTAGTGAACTGAAAGGAGCCGTCGGAGCTACCAGACATCACCTCCTCCTCCTCCTTCTGCCCGGGGGCGGGGGGTGGTGGGGGGGTGAGGAGGAGGAGGACTCTGATTGTGTCTCGTGGAGGAGTCTGGTTCCTCCTTCACTCAGCGTCTCCTTCCTCCTCCCCCTCCTCCCCCTCCTCCTGCGGTGTCTGGTTCTCGTCTTCAGAAACCATGTTCCTGTTTGTTGTTTCCTCCTCTGTGACCTCCTCCTCCGCTTTCCCCTCTTCCGTCACCCCTCCCTCTGTATCCATCGCTCCCTCTTCCTCCATTTTGACTTCCTCCTCCTCCTCCTCTTGCACACTCCCGACCACCTCCTGCTCCTGCTCCTGCTCCTGCTCCTCCTCCTGCCTGGTGTCGGCCTCCTCTTCCTCTGATTTCATCTCCACCTCTCCTCCCTCTCCCACTGTTACTCTCTCTATCTCCTCCTTGTTCCTGTGCCCCTCCTCTTCCTCCTCCTCCCCCCCTTCGTCGCCTATCTGCACCACCTGGATTTCGTCCATGTCCACCGCTCCTTCCTCCTCCTCCTCCTCCTCCTCCTCTTCGCTCTCCTCCTCTCTTGTGCTGCTCCCTCGCTCGTCCAAATCCAGCTGGGAGGGGGCCAGGAGCTGCGCCTGCGCCCGGCTCAGGGCCTCCAGCTCGGCCTGGATGTCTCCGTCCAGCTCGGGGCTCCCGGGGCCTCCCCCTGGGTTCTGCGTCTCCTTCTTGCAGTAGGAGTAGCGGTGGTTCATGTGCTGTGAGTAGGAGCCCGAGTGGGAGAAGCGCTTGCCGCACTTGTCACACTGGTACGGTTTCTCCCCCGAGTGGAGGCGCATGTGTTCGATCAGGTGGTGTTTGTGTTTGAAGGCCTTGCTGCAGATGCCGCACTCATGAGGCCGCTTCCCTGCAGAGAAACACAAAATCAACATCAACTCAAACGTCCGACAACTTAAGTCACTGCCAAAGCCCCGCCTCTTCTCCCTGGGCCTTTCACTCAGGTTGAATCTGTGTGTGAATGTCTAACCTGACATTGTCTGATCAAGCATCTACAGCACTGTGGCTGCATTACAACTGTTGCATTATAAGGTGCCAGAGCCCGAGGAGTCGTGTCCAAGGAAAACATTAAAAAAAAAACCCAACAAAATCCCAACAATTGTGCTTCGCCCCCGGCTACGTACTTTCACCTAGGATGAGGTCATTTGGAGCCGAGAGCAGCGTTCGGACGCCAGGTATCAGAGTAAGAAATAAAATTTTTTTAAAAAAGCAGCAAAGCTTAAACGCCTCTGAGAGCAGTGACCTGAGCTTGGCCACGGAGTCGGACTCTCTCAGAGCGAAATCACTACCAGAGCTCGGCTCTTGCAACATTCGGTGCTTCACATGAGAAGCTGGCAGTGCAGAGGTGGGAGGTGGAGTTGGAGTTGGCGGAAAGAAATTCTCAGACCTCTTCTGTGCGTGTTGAGTAATACCTGCAGGAATGGAGGTGTCCACCCCTCTTTACTGTGACTCATCTTTCCCAGTGAGCAATGGTGAGACATGGGAGTGTGTGTGTGTGTGTGTGTGTGTGAGACAATCAATCAAAGTATCAGAGCATGTGTGTTTTGTTACCTGTGTGTTCGTATTTGTGTCTCAGCAACGAGCTGCTCTTCTGGAAGATCTTGTCGCACAGGTCGCAGGCGTACATGCCGCTGTCCGTCTTCTTCATCTTCTTCCTCGGAGGACCCGAGTCTGAGTCATTCTGCTCCTCCACCGTGGACACGCCCTCCGAGCCGGTGTCCAGCTTCTCCTCCTGGAGAATATGAGAAACCACATTATAAACACACACTGGGAGGAATTCAAACTTTCTGTTCTGTGGCGAAAACACAGCGAGTGACTCAAACAACCAGAGCGGTGATTTACAGGAAGTGATGCTGCGTCATACTCTCTCTGGACACTTGACCGATCTCGACCGTATTGTTCACTTCCACCTGCAACTGGCGAGACTCAACCCACTGATGCACTGATGGAGGATGTGAGGCCTTATTAAGGAGCGGATACATACACAGGCCTCTTCTTTTTTACAAGGCAGGTCTATGCCAATCCACTTAACACGAAAGTATAATACAACAACAATAAATCAATGAGGCAGGCAGAGGTGTAGCGTTTAAACAGATTCCAGCGGATCAATAGCGGCTCTGCAGTAAAGTGCAGCCTCATGTCCTCTGGGCGACGGCCCAGGAAGATCACTCACACACACACACCCAGAGAGATCTACATCCATCATTAGAGGCACATTAGATGTCTGCACAATGAAGAACTATTAAAGGCTATCATTTTTACAAAGAGCTGGATTCTGACATTTCTATATATGACTTATTGATTAGGGTTTGGATGCTTTCAGACTATTTATCACGTTCTGGTGGTTTTGAACAATGAGGAGTAATGATCTGCGCTGAGGAGTTTGACTGATCGCTGTGAGAGGAGTAAAAGCGAAACTGGATTCTAGTTCAAAATGGCTGCTGGGTCAGACACAGACGAAGATACGACCTGGTGCTGGTCATAAAAAAAGACAATACATGAGGTACAACAGAGGTAATTCTGCTAATCAATATGTTATAGATCATTAGATAACCACCCAGAAATACATAGATTTTGGTGATTTAAGACAGAACCTGTGTCCTGTTTCCCTAACTAACGTACTGTTCACACCGTGTGACCTGAACATGAGCGCGTGCTGCATTCACATTACATAGTATGTGAACTTCGTGCACTTGTGGAAACTCCTGGGTGTAACTAGATGAACACTCAGAATAAGTTGATTGACAGCACATGACCTTGTTTTTAACTTCCAGATGTAGATTTTCAAATCAGTCAGTTTCTGCCGACGTGTGTTTAAGAGCACGTACTTTCAAAACAGTCAAGAATATCTGAGCAAAAACTTCAGCCTTTTTGGATCTTTGTCTCCCTCTGCTAAAAGCTAAGCTAAGTGGCTAACAGCAGCTTTTCATTCAGTGGTATCAGTGTGTTGCTGTGGGCGGGGCTTGCTCACCTTGACGCCGTTGAGGTGGATGGTTTCGTGCATGTCGGTGCCGGCGGGGCTGGTGGCTGTAGTGGTGTAGGTGTAGGCCAGCTGTGGGATCAGGATAGTCTGTTTGTTGTTGTTGGCGAGAGCCCTCAGGCACTGCATCGTCACAATGTCAAGGGGTTTGGCACTTGTCTGGCTGGCGTACAGTGCGATGGGCGAGGAGGCCCCCCCGCCCACGGCCGAGAGCGGCGACGCCTCTTTCTTTGTGCAAGTTAAGTTCAGGGGCTCGTCCCTGTTGGTGGCGCGAGGAGGAGGCGAGGGCTGGACGCCGGGTTTGGTCGCCACCATCTCCGCTTCCTCTCTGGGGGGCTTTGGCAGCGACAGGTCCAGGGGTCCCTCGGTGCTCTGGGGGGGCCGGGCAGGAACCGGACCTCCAGCTGTCAGGTTTAGTGGCGAGGGCGGGGCCGGTGAGCTGTGAGCACCGTTGATCTCGGCGGGCGTGGCCTCTGTGGGGCTGTCCTGGGTCACAGAGGGGCTCATAGTGGATGCGTCCTTCCCCGGGACCAGAGACACCACGGTGTTGGCTTCACAGGCGTCCTCCTCCTCTGAGGGGGGGGTCGGAGCCCCCAGAGAGATCTGACCTTCTTGCATTTTGTCAAACCACTTCTTAACCACGTGGACGGGCAGGCTGACCGAGTCGGAGATCTTGGCCAGCTCGTCCTTGGTGGGCTCTGCGTTCAGGGCGAAGTAGGCCTTGAGCAGGGACAGCAGGTTCTTGGGCTGGTTGCAGAGCCCCCCCTCTGCCAGCAGGGCGGCGACAGCCGACTCAGACTTATCAAGGCCGGATCCGTTGAGCCTGAGTCCGTCCTTCTTGCAGTGCTTGAGGGCGTGGAGAGTCTCCAGCCCCCCGGGACAGTTATCACACAGGAGACATGTCTTAGTGGTCTTTTCCTCTTTGTCTGGAGTCTCGTTGGACCTGCTGCCTTTGATCGTCAGGTCTTCTGGGAGTTTCTGGGACTTGAAGGAGTCGGTGGTCTCGGGCTCCTTCTTCAGGTTCTGGGCTGTGAGCTGGCCCTGGTCCAGACTGTAGTTTATAATGATTTTTGCGTTTCCATCCTGACCCACGATCGGCAGACTGATGGCTGAGATGAGCTGCTGCTGTGGGGGGTGGAGCATTCCAGTGGTTAACCCCGAGTTCACCTGCACCTGCCCCTGGCCTTTGGCGTTGTTCTCCAGCACCTGGCGGATGACGTTTCCGTCCACCGCCACTTTGAGAGCGTTCTGCAGGTCGGCCAGGTTGATACTGATGGGCGACACCAGCCCCACGGTGGGCAGCACCACGGCCTGCACCGTGCCCTGCAGAGGAGCCGCCGCGCCCCCGTTGTAAACCCCTCCGTTCATGGCGGCCACGGCGGGGGACGCCATCACCGTCGGCTTGTACTCGTAGTCCACGGGCTCGGTCTTGATCTGGTTCAGAGGCAGCTGCTCCTGCAGGGGTTTGCTGTGCTCCAGCTTCTCCCTGATCTGCGTGCGCAGCACCGAGGGTGGCGTCGGCACCAGTGGCGTCGGACCCTGGGTCTGGGTTTTGGCGTTGCCGAGCCGCGGTCGGCCGTTGACTGAGATGACGCTGATGCACTTCTTACTGCTGATGTGGGAGCTGTAGGAACCTGAGTGGGAGAACCGCTTCTTGCAGTTGGAGCACTCATAGGGTTTCTCTCCTGGATAAAAACCACAATATGAGAGAAATAGCGAGGTGGGGGGAGGAGGGAGGGGGGAGTAGAGGGGGGGGGGGAGACAGATTTCCATTAGTGAATGAAGCTAAACGAGCGAGCTAGGCTATGAGCACTACGGCAGGAAAGAGCTCTAATGCATTTCAATGATGCTTAAACGCTGATGTAATGGCACCGTGGGGAACTGCCCTCCTCTAATTGCCATCCCATAATGCAAAAGGAAACACAGTTATTATTATGGCACATTAAGGAACAGCACACACAACGGCCTGAGACACAATGAAGGAGGGATCTAAACACGCGGGGAACCGGCCTCAAAAACATAAATATTACTTCAGTCATGGGGGCGTTGCCGCGGCGACGGGGGTTGTCCACTCACTCACTCACTCACTCACTCACCGCTGTGGATGCGTAGGTGCTCCTTCAGGTGGTGCTTGTATTTAAACGCTTTGCCACATTCAGTGCACTTGAATTTACGATTGCCGCCCGACTGTGTGATGTGTCTCTGTGAGGGGGGGGGGGGGGAGAGAGAGAGAGAGGGTTAGGGAGAGAGGGGGGGAGTCCAAACGAAAACACACGACCTTTGAACTCAGACTAATTCATGTCACAATGTCATTAATCAATCGCAAGAGGCAAAAGTTCATGTTTATTTATCGTGTGGAGGCGAGTTCACAAACAGCTGTGACTCACTCACAGCCGTTAATTAACCAGAAACACGTGCCGTTCAGATCTGATGATCAGTTAATCAGCAGTTGATACTAATCATCTTCACACACTGATACTAATCACTCTGTAATTTATAAACACAGTTACAAATATGTAACTGTGGATCAATAAGTTCATCTGTAATGAGTTTAATAAATAATACATGATGACTGATGATCGATCAATCAGTTACAATCCAGTTATTGACGAGATGGTTCATTTATAAAGTGAAAGATGTTTTATTATAGATGAGCTAATTAACATTTATAAGGTGACGCTTTATATTAATGACACATTATTAAACATTAGTTCATAGTTAATTCATCATTTATGAAGCATTTTAACCAGAAACATGTTGTAACACGTGTTTATAACACATCTATTAAACTAATGTTGGTTAATCAGTTACTGACTCTTTATAAATGATCGTATGGAGTCGTGAGTTCATCCATCTGGAGTTAAACTGACCAGTAAAGGACGACTGGATGAATCAGGTATTGAACTAATGCTGAATGGTGTGTAGTTCTTATAAAGTGTTAGATGTCAAACCACTTGTACAATATTAACATGATGAACCAGAGGAGCCGAGACATTAAAGAGCAAAGAAAAACCAAACTGCATCAGTTCTGTGTGTGTGTGTGTGTGTGTTTACCTGGTCGCGGCCGGCCTTGTGCACCGTCATGTGCCGCTCCAGCTGAGCGCGGTAGGCGAAGCTGTAGCTGCACTCGGGGCAGCTGAAGCTCTCCTCGGTCTTCTCGTGCCGGTACTTGATGTGCTCCTTCAGGGAGCTGTAGCGCTTGTAGCCACGAGCGCAGTACGGACAGGTGAGCAGCTGAGAGAACGAGTCCGGAGTGCCTGAGCGAACGACAACAAAGGGAAGAAAGAGAGGGTTGTAAAGACACATGAGAGAGGTGTGGAGGAGGAGGAGGTGGAGCTGGAGGAGGAGCCAAGCTCTTTGAAGTTGCACATGACCTGCTGCAGTGACGCCCCCCTGCTATTTCACTAATCACTGTGAACCCCCCCCCCACCCACCACCACAGGTAAACAGCACCCAGGTGATCAGATGGATGAAAGCAGACGCACAGCCGGCGATCACAGCCTCACACCTGAGATTCCTCCGGCTGATTTCGCCCTGTTGTGCGTCAGGAGCTGTTTCAGACACGCCCACCCACGCACGTTAGGAAAAGTGAGCTGGGTAAACATGTGCCACCTGCCTGGATCCAGCGTCTCAGTTTGCCCCGGCTCCCACACAGGTAAAGCATTCACTGTGTTAACAGGTGATGTATTAAGTTCCCCGCCCCCCTCCCCGTGGGACAGGTGAGGTGAGGGCGCCTCGGGATGGGAACACACACACACACACACACACATTAACTGCCCAGGTAGCCGTGAGTCAGAGCTCACACAGATGTGACAAATTTACTCAGGTGTTGCTGTTCCTCTCCCCCCTCCCTCTCTCCCTCCCTCCCTCCCCCCTCCCTCTCTCTTTCTGTGGCAGCAGGTGAAAGGCAGAGAAAAAAGAAAAAGAGAAGAGAAGCCCGGGAGCCATAAAGAGCTCTGTGAGCTGCACTTAACAAATCGCGGCGTGTGTAATGATGTCGGAGAGTGGTGTTAATGGGGTGGAGTTAACACCTGAGGTGAGACGGGGTGGGAGGGGGGTGGGGGGCAGGTAGAGCCAAACCCCCCAGCGGGCAAGGAGGTGAGTAATTACTGTGTAGGTGCAACAGCCCATTGAGTCGCAGGTGGAAACGCTGCTGTTTGTTCTGGTGTGAGTTGTTTTAACAGCAGCTGATAAACATCTGAACCTGCTTTTATTGTGTCTGTTACTTTCTATCGCCTGCGTTTCTGAGCTCCGGCGGCTTTTACAGCTACGTTTGGATGCACATGAAGTTATGTCGAATTAAAAATGCCCGATGGAAACAGTCACTGTCATGAAGATGGACAAAACGTTTGTCTGATCAGATTTTCTCTTGATCGATGAGACGCCGATGGAAACAGATCTTTGTTGGATCTGAACGTGTGTCCAGCTTAAACAAATAAACAAACAGTGAGCTGGCACATGAGCACTGTCATCACTTGTGCTTGTTTGATTGACAGATGGATGTCGCTGCTGTTGTTTTTATTTTGTACCGTTCTCGTCGTGGATGCTGGCGTCCGGCGTGCCCTGCCGCTGCGGCTCGTCCTCCGGGGCTTCTGGGTAAATGACGGCCGTGTCTCCCTGCTGGAGCATCTCCTCCACCAGGGCGTCTGTGCTCACGTCGTCCTCGCCGTCTGACACACAATCCTCCTTCACTGTGATGTGGACACACACACACACACACACACACACACACACTGATTAAAGAACTGTGTCTGTGCAGGTTTTTTTTTTGCACATTCAACCTCGACCTCTGTGTGTGACACGTGATGTTGTGTCTCCATAGGTGAGTTGTTGGTCCTGGATCATGACATGTAATGAGCCGTGTGGAGCCACAGGGCGGGAAAAAAGACAAACATCCTGAGAGCTGTTGTTCATAATAGGACGAGAAAACTAATTAGCATCAAAGGCCACAGGCTGCTGTACGAGCATCAGGCTCTTTGTACCAGCCTCTATTCACTGTGTTGTTAGGTAAGGCACTTGTTGAGACAGAGAATGATAATTAGGTGATGGATCTTGTCCTTATGTATTGCAACAGATAGATATCACACACACACACACACACACACACACTCTGGGCTCTCTGGAGAGGCTCGGCCTTCAGACGGAGCGAATGAGGAGCTGCATGTGGGAGCTGCTGAGCGTGTTCTTCCTCCACATCACACGAGCTCCTGCGAGCTGCTGGTCTAACGAGCACTAATTACTGAGCGGGCGGCTTCAGAAGAAGTGTAACCTGAGGACGGAGTTCAGGATGCTCTAAAGCTTCCTCTCCTCTTCCTGAAACGCTGAAAACGGAGCCGGAACCGAGTGCGACTGAGTTTTTCCTCCACGGATACTTTAGTGTGCCTGCGCGCGTCATTACAGGGACTAATTACAAGGGGGGGGGGGTGCTATTAGCTAAAAGCAAAGTTCAGGCTGCTGCTGCTGTTTCCAGGGCAGATGTTCCTGTGGATCGATTTAAGCCCCCCCCCCCCCCCCCCCACACACACACCACCCCCATCCCTCCTCTGCTTAGTCGAGATTTGAGGATTGTGTTTTGTGAATTGTGTGCGTTGAAAGACGGCGCCAGCTGTGTTCTCCTCCGAGACGGGAACAGGTGTAGCACTCCATGACTCACAACAAGACGCACACAGTGAATACCAGTGCTGTTACACACACACACACACACACACACACACTCAGCAGCCGCTGCAGCTCTGGCTTCCTCTGGTGCACCTTAACAAAGCCGTGAGACAATACACACTCAGTCATTTGTTGCTATGGTTATTAAAGACCAAACCCCAGTGAGAGATGATACAGAGAGAGGTTGTCTGCTGATCAACGTGTGTGTGTGTGTGTGTGTGTGTGTACAACAGCAGGTGCTGAGAAAAGTCGGATTGAGGGTTTCTCATCCCACACTCGAGGGTCAGGAACATTACGGCGTCAAAACCTCGACGTTTCGCACAGATTTTCTCCCATGACCTCAACATCATAAATAATAATCCTCCTCCACCCCCTCCCACCCCCACCCCCTCCCTCCAAAGTTCACTCTCCATATATTTGGCTGTGGATATATTAATTAGTTGTTTTAGCTTCTAACTTGACTGTGCAGTGAACAGCAGGTCAGCAGGAGGCCCGTCCTGATGCTAAGCTAAGCTAACTGCCATTTGAACCACTCCTTTAAATGAATTGCTTTATATTTCACCATCAAGTCGACTGACAGGACGTTGTAAACTATGTGTGGCGTGCGGGGAAGTGCTGATCCGACAGTGTTTAGTTCCCGTCCCCCTGCAACGACAGCAACAACAACGACGGCTGCATCCAAACACACACTCACACCTCCAGGCTACTAAATGTTGAGCATGTGTGTGAAGTGGAGTCCCAGCTGGGGGTCTGTGCTGCAAAGCTATGACAAGCTGTTGTCTGTGTGTGTGTGTGTTTGTCTTTCCTGTCTTTTGTGGAGTACAGAGCGAGGCCAGGAGGGTTCACAGCCTCTCGGAGGCGGCTCCGTGTTATCAGGCTGCTCTCCCCTGACATGAAACATCACACAGGCCATTTATGTGCTGACGCAGGGATGTGAAGTGAACGCACGGCTGCACAAGGAGGAAATCAGCGCCGGTTCCCCGTGAGGTCGAAGCGGGACGTTCTGTTGCAGCTCTGATCTAAAAAAGCAGCGCAGCCTGAAACTACAGTAACGTCTCCAACGGACAAAAACTCAGCAGACCACCCACTCTCTCCTCTCCTCTTTCCCACACTCCTCTCTCATCGTTCCTCTTTGCCCACAAGCTCTGCAACACGATACAACGCTATCCCATGATGCATTTCCTGGCCCTGGTTGACCTTTTGCCCCCCGACTGTTTCCTGCGGTCGTGCGTCCAGACCCATTCAAAGATGCATCACCTACAAAGATCTGCAGAGGCAGCACAAAGGCTCAACAACCTTTTGTCAGACGGAGGTTAGAGCAGAAAATAAATGGGAGTTATTTCCAAATCGAGGATGATTTCTACTTCTCCAAATGTTTGCGCTGTGTCTCCTCAGCTCCCTGGAGACCCCTCCTTCTCTCCTGTGCAGAGGGGTGGGGCTCAGGTTTTAGCATCACGTCATGACATACAGCACACAGGAATGTAGGTGTTTCTGCTGCTGCATCATCATCCAAAGTGGATCATCCGAGGCCAGCGGTGAAATACTGAGTGTCACTGTGCCTGAAAGCCTGGTGCAAACTTGAGAATAACGCAGCACAAGCTCAAGTGCTCATCAAACACACTCAACAGAGCAGCAGCGGCTCATCATCCTGCTGCATTAGGACATATATATATTTCCATGCAGTTAATCCCGGGCGGTGGCGGCTGTCAGCTGAGAGCCATCGCAAGCCTCGCCATTATCGCGGGCTCTCTCTCCAGCTCCACCCTGCCCCCATTCTCTCTGAGATGTAATCACGCTCTACAACTCATCAGATCCAGAGGAGCAGCCCTCCCAGGTCAGCTCTGCCTCCGCCCGCTCCTCCCCTGGAGCTCGTCAGCTCGGCTCTCAGAGGGGAGACCGAGGCTCCAGTTTACTGCACCAACTCTGCTCCACTACTATATAATCATTTAGGAGTGAATGAGTAATGACAGCGAGCAGGGGGCCCGTGATACCATATAATCAAGAGGAATGATTCAGAACAAGAGACACGGTGAGGGAGAATAAAACAGAGAGTGAGGGAGGGAGGGAGGGAGGAGAGGAAAAGGAAAGGAGAGATGGCAAAGTGCTGAAAAACCACTATTTGGTTTTGGAGCGCTGCAGTCTCAGGAGACGGGGTGTCGAGGCTCTAATTTGAAGCAAACTGGCCGACGCTAAGGAGAAGATTAGTGGGTGGTGGTCATTTTTCAAGGCTGCACCAGAGACTTAGTGAAACCAGCAGAGGGAGGGATGAAGGGATGAAGGGATGAGAGACGAGAGAAGTGTGTTTGTTTAAAGGACTGTGGCTTTCACTGTGTTTCATCAGTCCAAGGCGGAGTGACAGCAGAGATGTGGCTTGATGTATGAGATGAGGGCTGGGAGAGAGAGGAGTGTGTGTGTGTGTGTGTGTGTGTGTGTGTGTGTATGAGGGAAAGCAAAAAAGAAAATATGCCTGATCAGGCATAACTGTGGAGCGGAGCCAGCGCGCTGAGCTGTTACAGTGTAACTTATGCTTTTGAAGTGTTTAATGTTCGCAGGCCGGGGCCAAAACCAATGACATTATTCTTCCTCCAACTTTCCCTTTAATGCGCGGAGGTACAGCTGGAGAGCGGTGATGAAAATGACAGCACGGTCTGGGGAATAGGTGGCTACACCAACACGCACACACACTGTGCACAGGCCTGTGTGTGTGTGTGTGTGTGTGGATGTGTGTGTGTGGATGTGCAACTGAAACCAGCTGAGGTAAACTCACTGGAGAGGAATTTCTCAAACATCCCTCCTCCTCCCTAAGTTACACCGACGGGTCGCTGGACATTTCCGCGTGAGCTAACACCCGACCTCTTGCTCCATCGTGCACCTCACACATCTCTCACCTACGAAAAATTCAGCCAAAAAAAAAAAAAAAATCCTGCAAGAAGCAACAACACCCTGCGATAAACACTGCTGTGGTTGTATTTCACATCAGGCCTGTCACAACTGCACAGAAACAGATTCATACGAAGCCTTGAAACACCTACATCCTTCAGCACCTGCTATTGTTGTGTGTGTGTTTCTGTGTGTGTGTGTGTGTGTGTGTGTGTGTGTGTGTGTCAGCCCTTCCTGTGGATGTGAGCTGCCTCTGATGACGTCACTTCCACAGGCTCTGAGGTAAAGAGGAGTTCACGGCGGCCCCCTTCCAATGCCCACCAGTGCCATAAAGCTCTCGTGCACACGGGGGGCTGTTTTTTCTTTTTCTGTACTTGAAGCCCCCCCTCCCCCCTCCCCCTCCCTCTCCCTCCCTGCGTTGGCATTGTCTTTGTTTAATATCGCACTTCCTGCCTTAGTTGCACATCCACAGCGTGTAGTACCTGTTTCCTCGCCCTCACAATGAGCCTGGTACTTCACTGTGTACAGATGTCAGAGAGACACTTCTGAGCCGAACCTGCGTCACGTCAGCTCAGGCAACACTCGCACCACAGAAGAAGAAATCCAGAGGCTGTGCTACATCTTTGCTGTGTGTGTCACTGATGATGGAGTGAGTTTGTTGTGTAAATGTCATGTCTCCCTGCTTCTGACAAACACAGAATCAATGTGCTGTTATTCATCTCGTGGCGTCTTCGTCTCATTCTGGAGAAAATCTGATTTTAGGGCAGAAATGAGATTGAACGTGCACTCGTGTTGAACTCTGGTCAAACTGGATAACAGCGCTCTGCTCCGCCGTGGACGTACCTCGGTCCCAGCAGTGCTCCCGGGGGGCTCGTCGTCCGGCAGGGTGCTGTCGCAGTCGGCCCCGTCCGCCAGGCTGCCCCCCTCCTCCTCCACGATGTGCAGCTTGTCCTCATCGTCCGAGTCTGAACCGGCCTCCACCACATTATTGTAGTTCGTCACTGTATGGAGGGAAAACAGGCAGAGGTCAGAGGTCAGAGCGACTCGTCTGGTTGTGTCAACTCTTCAATTAGTCCTGAGAGGAGAAGCTGCACACTGTCCTTCATAAAGATAAGAGGAGGTGCAGTGTAGTGTGTGAGCTGGATGTGAAAGGCCAGGAGACAGAGGTTGAACATAAATGTCAAAACTATTAAAAGGGAACAAAGGTGTTGGAAGGAGGGGGGGTGGGGGGGCTGTTAGCGGGAAACACCAATTAAATACATCATGGCCCAACTTCAGTAGATTAGATTAAAACTTAAACGATCCCCATGAGGGGAGGTCGTTAAAGCAGCGGGAGGACGAGACAGTGAAGGCATCACCAACAACGATGAATGAGACACGTAAGGACCCGTTCACACGGATACGGGTTCAGGAGGATGGATACACTTTTTCTTTCATCGTTTCTATGGAAACAGATCCCAGAATCTAAGCATTTTAACGCAGACAACCAAAACACATCTTTTGTGAAACAATGATGTCATAACCCCGCCTCTCTAACCTGCAACCTGAGCCACACCGTCACATAGCAACAACAACGACGACGACGACCACGACGGCGCCTGAAACACGTCCATTATGAATTAACTTAAGAACAAACAAGAAAAAGATCGTTTAGGGAATACAGCTCTGTCTCTGTCTGTCTCTGTCTCTGTCTCTGTCTCTGTCTGTCTCTGTCTGTCTCTGTCTCTGTCTCCGTCTCTGTGTGGACGAGGCCTGAGAGTGAAGAGAAAGAGAAAAGGTCGAGGTTTAGAAACAACAGCAGCGTCGTGCTGCAGGAAAACTGAGAAAATTCACACGTTAGACACTCACAGACGCCGACAGAAGAGTGTGTGAGATCATTAGACTGCAGGCTGAAGTGTGTGTGTGTGTGTGTGTGTGTGTGTGTGTGTGTGGGAGTCGCTGCTGTGACCTGGTCGGTTGTGTTATGGGCTGAAGGAGCCAGGAGACACAGAGACAGCCGACCTACAGAGAGGGTTATTACAGGGAGTAAATTTTCCTGACCGACTGTCTTCTTCAGAGCCATGTGTGTGTGTGTGTGTGTGTGTGTGTGTGTGTGTGTGTGTGTCTTCTCATTTCCACCCTGCTCCTCCATCTCTCAATTCCACCTGTGTTACTTCCACCCACTCTCCCTCCACCTCCCTCCCTCCCTCTGCTCCTCTGAGGCAGCTACAGATCCTCTCGGAGGCCAAATCAATTCTCCAGTGAGAGCAGCTCCGTCAGCAGCAGAGGGCCGAGGCTGCAGCGCTCCAACTGCTTCATCTCACTCACACACACACACACACCAACAACACACCACCTGCATTCACTACGCTGAATATGCACTGCCAGTACAAAGCACCTGAGCGTTTTTTTTTTTTACCCCCCCCCCAACCTCACCCACTCGCCCACCTCTTTCTGAAGTGGCTGCTAATGTTTTTTTGTCGGAGGAGGAGGTGGAGGATCTGTTTCAATCAATGAGAATTGTTTTGGTGAGGTCTCTTGTCTTTGTCTATACTCGCGATGCGCAGGGTCATTACAACCGGTCGGTGTTTGCACAGACTCCGTAGACGTGCAGAGGTTCAGGCAGGAGGGGAGGGAGGTGTGGGGGCGGAGGAATGAAAGGTAGAAGAGGAGGAGGAGGAGGAGGAGGGAGAAGCTGTGTTATTTGGCGAGTTGTTCACGGGGTCGATGCTGCAGCTGTGAAATCCTACCGGGGTTCATCAGGAGAGCTTTTCAACCTCTTCACACTGTTTCTCACCGGCTTTTCTTTACATGACGAGGAAGCGAAGCCGCCATGTTGTTGTAGTTCTCCAGGATGACACACCTGGTTTAAATAAACTCACAATTAATGTGATTTACACGCCTCCTCCGCACCAGGTGATGTATCTGTTCGCTCGGCAACACACTCCATCCTGAAACAAGACGAGTCTGAGGGGCCGCGGCCGCTCAGGTGTGGAGCTGAGGTCAGCGATTACAAAAAGGCAACAGTCTGAGGCGGCGGTGTCAAGAGAAAATGATCGACTACGAAGCTGTGGAGAGAAAAATCAATGCGGGAGGTGGCAACGGAAAAAAGAAAGTAAAAGAAAAGAGAGAGAGACAGAGAGAGAGAGGAGCGGAGACGCCGGCGCTCCTTCCTGTGCCAAACAGTCGGCGGCGTTGAAGTAAAAAGTGTGTGTAGATGTAACACCTAGCGTCAACAAAGTACTGCGGTCCCTTCTGGGCCGAGCGGCTCAGCGTTTGGACAGCTGGCCTCGTTAGCGCTAGCATGCTAGCACACAACAGGAGGACGACTCCTACGCTTCAGAGAGAGAAAGAGAGGGAGGGAGAGGGGGGGGGGGGGGCGGTGGTAGGTGGAGGAAGTGAGGAGCTCACTTCTGAAAAGTTTGCTTTCTTGCGTAGGTTGTAGGTTCCTCCACACCTGAGAAAACAACGGGCAGTGAGTGACCTTTGACCCCCGGGTCACATGCTCACACAGAAACTTGCAGCAAATGGAGTCAAAGCTCAAAAGTTTCCAAACATCACACGATTTCACCTCGTTTTTACGACCTGAGCAGTTGTTTCTTTCTACTTTTTATTGTTGCATTTCTCAACTTTCTCTTCTCTGGTGTTTCCTCACTTCAAGTTGTTGAGTGTAAGACAATTGACGATTGATTGATTGATTGATAAGAAAAGCATGAAGCCAGAGAAGACTTTCTAATCGTGGTGTTTGCAAACAGGCCGACCATGTGGCCATCTCCTCCGTCCTCAGACACAAACTGTAGCTGCTCTGAGCTCCTCCGCCCTCCCCGTCACTCGTCGGCCTGCAGCAGACACAGACAGTCCCACGTCAGCCACACTTCTGCTGTGGCAGACAGGGATGTGTTGTTATGACACCTGCCGCGCCGTATCAATTACTTGCGGAGTGGGTTACTCCTAAAAACGGGGCGCGACGTAATCCTCGACAGATCCGAACGCTGGCTCCTTTCTCTACAAAACTCCCCGACACTTATGCCAGACTCTCGTGTCATTCAACCCCCCACCCCCGCCCGCCTCGTCCTGACTAATGAACACTTCAGGAACTTCAATTCGCTGCTGTTGCGGTCGTTTCACTGCAGCGCGGCGACACCGGGTCACGGCGTTGGTTTGTGTTTTTCCATGCCAGACAGTATCTGAGGCTCGGTGGGAGTGAGTGAGTGAGCCGGAGCTATCTCTGTGCTCTGAGGCCCTCAAGGTGTGAGTGACTGGTTTAATAACTCTGAGGCTTTGGGATGGGAGGGGGGGGGGCACAGGGAGACATATAAACTCCTGCGAACAAACACATTAGCGTCTGAAAATAGGCTTTTATCTTGATTCATTAGCTTTACGGACGTCTTGTAAGGAACCTGAGACCTATAGGCCGAGCGGCCCATACCAGGACATGTAGGTGGTATGTCAGGAATGTCCAACCAAAACACTTTTCTCCCAGTTTGGCTCTTAAAGAGACAGATCAAAGGACGGCGTTCTGTCCCTGCTACTAATTTCTGACTGACACGTCTTCTGAGGTCGGCTGCTGCTCTGCTTGTGATTAGACAGATTGACTCATCGAGAGCAGCAGCGACTCTTTTGTCTGCCCCTTCTACCTCTCTCTCTCTCTCTCTCTGTCTTTCTCTTGTGTCTCTATATTTAGCCTCGGTTTGCAGGCTCCCTCGCTCCCTCGCCTCTCTCTCTCTCTCTCTCTCTCTCTCTTCTCTCGCTCGCTGAGGTACACCACTTATCTCATTTGGAGCTCAGGGCCGGGCAGGCGGCGGTGAAAACTACCACAGGCATCCTCAAAGAGCACAGGCTCCTGCCGTCACAGAGTCTGCCCTCGCGGCTCTGCAGTGCCATTTTCTCATGGAAGCCAACCACTACAAAAAAAAAACAAAACCCAAAGTAAAACAAAGCCGTGCCATTCAAAACCTCAAGTATGCCGTCTCAAGGTGAGGCGCCTCATTCAGCTCTGAGGTAAACGCCGCTGGTTTTGTTAAAACAACGGCCTTCCTCCCACAGAGCCAGGAAGGTCAACTCGAGTGCCGATAACAAAACAAAAGAATTGGGGAATTTTTTTTTCTTTCTTTCATGGTTAGCTCGTTCACAGGCGGCGGCAGCAGCGGCGGTGGCGTTGACCCTGATAAACCACTCAGATCAGAAGAAAACCCAGCAGTTAACTCGTGTAACTGTGACACATCACAGTGTTTCTGAGCTGCTGCTGCTGCTGCAGGTCTCAGGAGACCACACCAGTCACTCCAGTCACACCAGTCACACTCATATCCTGCACAGAGACACGGCTCTGAAAACTCCCCAAATGACTCTTAGTCATTGTTCTGAAAAAAGCAGACGCACAGTATGGAGGTAAAAATAGTCCCTGAGCTGCCCTGAGAGTTTTCTTCTTCTTCTTCTGTTGGTTTGAATCACAAGGAAAAGAACAAACATACGAGCGACAGATTATTTCACCAGCACAACGACGACCTGTGGAGGTGAGCTGCAGCACGGTGGCTCTTGTCCTCCTTAATGATGCCGATCAAGGTTTTAGCACGTGCTGCTGCTAATAGACCTCTGTGGGTCACCTGCCCCCCCTTTACCTATCTGATGAGCACTTTCCATGATAACACTAATGCTAATGGCGGCTATTGTTCTCTTAATCTGCATGAGGACACTTGGAAGTGTAAAAAGGAGGATGGTGGGGGGGGGGTTAATGAGCACGAGGAAAAAGCAAAAAGACTTTAACTGCACCTCGGAGATCGTGTGAAGGTTTTCAAAGACAGAAAATGACTAAAACCTCGACGATTAAACTCGTTTTATTATCAAGGCCCAGTGCTTTTATGAGTCCAGGCTGTTCTGTAACTGTAAGTCGCTACGGCGACGACGACGACGACGACACCCAGACAATAGACTGCACCTCCAGCTCCGGTACGAGCCGTTGCGTCAGTGTTTCTCTCCACAGTTAATGAACCACACACACACACACACACACACACACTGCTGCTGCCTCTGGCTCCTCTCAGCTCTTCTAAATAAGGCCAAGTGGGCTGGTAGGGTGTGATCACACCACACACACACACACACACACACACACACACACACACACATTCACAGCAATGCCCTGGCCACCAAGTTTACACTAGTCTCCAAACCCATGTTTATGTTGGAGGTGAGACAGACCCATCCAAGGTAATAACTCTGGTACACCTAAGTGAGGGCGAGGACTGTGTGTGTGTGTGTGTGTGTGTGTGTGTGTTGTATGTTAAGCTGCCCAAAGGCATGCATGGTATGTGGAAGGCTCTCAATGGTTATAGCTGGTCACATGACCTCCATCACAGAAGGACATGATGAACTATTAGATGAGCCACACACACTCAGACACACACACACACAGACAGTTGCTGTCCACTCACACACACACACACAGACAGTTGCTGTCCACACACACACACACACACACACAGACAGTTGCTGTCCACTCACACTATCTGACCCTGGATCAGTGAAGAGGCCTGGACCAGGTCTCAAACACTCAGCAGGTCTGAGGTGAGAGAACGACCTCCAACCTCCTCCCTCCCTCCCCCTCCCTCCGTCCCTCCCTCGCCCTCTCCCTCTCCTCCCCTCCCTGAAAACTCAGGCAGGTGACCGAGGGGGCGGTGACACAGAAGGTGAGGGGGTGAGTAAAGAACACAGAGGGGTGAGGAGAGGAAACATCTGCTGTTGATTGTAGTGAGAAAACCTGCAGCTTCCTCCTGCTCTGCTCTATTTCTACTTCTAGTCGCCGTCTTCTTCTTCTTCTCTGGATTTGTCACATGAGCTGTTTTTGTCTTTTGTTTTCTGACCTTTGAACTCTGCAGAGTTTTCTTTAGGTCAAAGATGATCAGTTATTGATTTATTACAGATGAAGCTGGTTATTTACCTTCAGACGTTACCTGGAGGAAACACTTTTACATTTCTATTACGTATCACACGTTATTTTGTAGTTTTTAATTGTTTTTTTAATCTTTAAAACCATAAAAAGACACATGTTCTGCAGTGTCATGTCTTCTAATCTAACTCCATCTACTAGCACTTGTGTTATGATAATAAATGACTAACAGCACATGTGACCTCACCTCTGTCACCTGGGGGTATAACTGTTATTTCCACTGCCGCCCCCCCCCCTCCTCTCACCCCAAGCCTTGTTGTGTTTGAGGTTTCTTCCTGTTAAAAAGGGAGTTTTTTTTTATTTCCCCCTCCCCCACTGTCACCAGGGTTTTCTCTCTCTCTCTCTCTCTCTGTCAGGACTTTTACATGATGTTGTGTTGGTCCGACTGAAGCCGGACTTTTAAAATCCACATAAAAACAAGTTCATCCGACTGAAATCAGACTTTTGAGTCTGAAAAGTCAGACTTTAACACCCAAAGATGCGACTGGGTTCGACCTGGAAAATCGTGGCAGAAGAAGAAGCTGGTAAAGAAACAAACATGATGAGTGTTAAATAAAGTTTCTGCTGAGTCAGAACCACAGACCGAACATGACGTTGTGTCGCCACCTCTCGTAGAGTCGGACAGACTCAGTGTCGACAAATCGATCCCCTTCCTGTGATTGTAAACTGGGACAAGGACACTCGTCCAATTAAACTGTGCAAGGTCGTGACCTCCCGCTGTAAAGAGCTGGGACATAATGTACAGTATCATACAAACTGTGTGTGTGTGTGTGCTGTGTGTTTGCTCTGATGTCATTTGCAATGGAAATCACCAAACCACAACAACAGCAGCAGCACAAACAGTGAGGTGACACAGGAAAGCGTCGCTGCACACCTGGGTAAACAGTTGTTTCCCTTCTGTCTCCACTTTAAAACACAAACTCGCCTAATGCTGCATTAGTCTCTGTCAAGTCTCATCGCGGCGTCGCAGGGCGAAATGAAACGTCCCTGCCACCTCTGCTGTCAGACTCCATTCAGCCCACAGCCACCCACTGATGCCTTGTGAAGGCTGCGCACCACTGCGACCGTCTCCTCCCTCTGATTTCCCCTCAGTTTGTGTCCAGGCCTGACACTCTGACTGAGGGTATTATTAGAGCGACCTGCCTCGAGGTATATCCAGCCCGTTTATAAATGCAGCGAGTTACATCAGTGGCATTGAACTTCATCACTGAGCTCGTTTTCTTTTTTTTTTTTTTTTAAATCCGACTCTGCTTCGATGACGCAGCTCGACGGCACAGGTCGGCCGATACAGCAGCAAACAGGTGAGAGAGTCCAGAGGTGTTTGTCAGGACTAACTGTTGATTCAGCTCCGTGCGCTGTTTACACAGTGAACACGCTGCACCTTTAATCCACCTGGATGTTCTGCATAAAACATGGAGGGTGGGGTCAAAGCTGATGAGCTACAGGTCACATGTCTGATTCCTGAACACCTGCGGGCTAGCCACGATGTTGGCGTTTATCTTGGCTTGATACCAGCTTTGACAGGCTCAGTTTCAACATGCAAACAAGGTGTTTTCTTTAAGATAAGATATAACAAATCAATCATAAACAAGCAGCTATGCACATTATGAGTGCATGCATCTGTAAAGATATAGTAGCAGCGTTGCATGTGTATAAAAGCTGCTCTAGTTGCACATGTTCAAAAGTTTCCACTTTGTGCAGTAAGTTGCGTCCATTTAAAATCAAATCTACACATTATAACATTGCACCTTCTTTATGGACAAACAGACTTCTGGAGGATCTGATTAAACTAAATGTAAATCTGATCTAATCATGTCACGTCAATGTGCAACATGGGTTCAGTTTCCTGTCGTCGTCGTCGTCTGCAGGGCCGCGGCCCAGCAGCTGAGGTGTGTGTTTAAATATATGCAATGAGCAATAACGGTGTTATCCAACCTGCCTGCGTCGTGCAGGTCTATATTAGGTTAGTGTAGCACGGGGCTGTTGCATTTTAGGAGCAGGTGACTGGACATTCCTGCCTGTATTAGGCTTGACAGTTTACTGTGGGGGAGTACGGAGCAGGGAGAATTACACTGGGCCATGAGGAGGGAGGGAAAGTCCACGGCCAAACAAACGATCCTCCAAGTGGAAAAATCTCATTAAATCTTTCTTACCTGTAGCTTTTTACCTTACACACACACACACACACACACACATGTACACACACACACACTTATCACCAACATCTCTTCATTACAGAGACCGAACGCCACTGTCGTCAGCACTGCCGCGTGTTTACACTTTACATTCACTGTGTTTGTTTGTTATGTAGATTGACGCAGAGTTTTTGTCGCGGATGTGAAAAGAAAACGAGAGAAAAGAAGGTAAAAGGTAAAACGGAGGAGAGAGGAGCTGCTAATGGCTTAAAAAAGACAAAGCTGCCCTGTCACATACGATGCTCATCTGAAGTGATGGATGCCCCCCAGGGGGAGGAGAGGGGGGAGGGACGGAGAGTCACAAACTGTCAGAGAGAGGAGATGTAAAAGGTTGGAACGAGGGAGGGGGAGAGAAAAAATGAAGGAACGGACGTAAAGTCAAAGAGTGAGGGCAATGGACAGGGTTTACATTGGTGTGTGTGTGTGTGTGTCAGGTGTTGACACTGTGGCTCTGCCTGACAGATGTCCCATTGAGGGGGGGGGCAGGCCGCAGGGCAACAGGCAGCGCACGCACACACACACACTCACACACACTCATGCACGCAGATGCACAGACAGGTGGAAGTGCAGAAATAGCCCAGAAGCTCCTTCTGGTTTTTTGGTTCCATCTAATTTTACAACAGTTGCCAGTTTGTCCCGTTTATAGCAATCAGCAGGTCAGCACACACCTCGGTGACGCCGCACCCTGAGATCCGCGTTGACAACCCGCCGCCGACGCTGCCGCTTCACTAATTCTGACACTGACGCGCCAAAAAACAAAAAAAAAAAAAAGTGCAGCGAGCAGCTCTTCCTCTTTGTAGAAAAATCCTCCTCTTTGTGGCATTTTGACAACAGCTGACCACTTTCTCATTTCTGCAGAATGTCAGCTCTGTCACAAGACTCCTGAGGCCAAATGTCCTGCACAACCCCCTGACACACTCACACACTCACACACACACACACACACAAAGGGCACATAATCGAACACACTGGCCCGAGGCAGTTGTCACAGTGGTTTCTTGTTATTCATGTGGAGCAGGAGGAGAAAGGGGTTAATGCTGTAAACTTACATCCACAAAAGCTCTTTTGTCACCTCAGCTCCAACACCAACGTCCTTTCCTTTCTTTCTCCCCAGGCAAAGTGGCCTTTTCCCCGTGTGATCAGGAAGGGTTACCCCCCCTTTACCTCCCCTTACGCCCACCCCCCTCTTTTCCTGCAACACTGGCCTCCAGGGCAACCAGAGCTGAGGAGCAGCGAACCAGCACAGCTAACCCCCATTAGCCTGCTGCTAAATGACCATGAGGTTGGACCACGGTTGGCCCACACTCGGATGGACGGTTACAGAAATCTGTCTTGCTAAACCAGGCGGGAACGACCAGACCAGGTCCCCATGTGTGTGTGTGTGTGTGTGTGTGTCCACTGCTCTGACCATGTAAAGGTTGATTTGAGGCGGGGCAGCAGGCGGACAGATGAAAAATCACAGCAGCCATTGTGAACGCAGCCTCTCAACATACAGCTGATTGGTGAAACGGCTGAGGCAGCAGGTAAATGCAGGTCGTCACATATTGATGTATTGATAGGCCCATTTTTTGTGTGTGTGTGTGTGTGTCCATTACACCCAGAGGTGCTGGGCTGGTCCGTGGGCGTGTGTCTGGCTGCCACTGACCCCAGAGACCATTAGTTGTCTAGTGTCAGAATTTGAAGGGGAGTATCGACAGTCGAGCCGGGGGCCGATCGATAGGCACAGATCTCTCACTCCCCTTGGCCATGTGTGTGCGTGGTGATGGCGGTGGTGGTAATGGGGCCTTTACAGTGAGTCCTGCAGAGCTGCTGTGGGGCTCTGATGGACTCTGTTATATCACCGCACTTAGTGCATTCCTGCATTGTAAACAGGAGGGGAATGAATTGTTGCTTTTTGAACGTGGAAACGGAACAAACAAGTCGAGCTGATTCTGATTTGCAGCTCGACTTGAGTGTGTCGGACTAATGCAACTTCCAGCAAATCAATGCCGTTTACTTTGAGAGAGAGAGAGAGAGAGGGGTATTATGGGAGTTACACGCAGCTGTCCCGTCCCTTCATTCAGCTTAGTCATGTTCTTTCCTGCCTCGCTCTCAGGTCAGATGTTTGGCTGCTGCCGGATGGAGACAGACCAGGGTTTTCTTGTGCACGGCGAGGGTGGGTCCTCGATTACCCAAGCACACTGCAATCATTGGAGCAGACTCCCGGGACTATCCCATGTGATGTCAGCCATGATGTGAAGTCATTTCACAGGGAACAAGCCAGATGTTTTCTGGGATAGTGAGTGCCTCCTTTCTTTTTCATGTTTCAAGTAGAAACACTTACAGACCTCCATCTGATAACATCTCTGTCCTGGAGGGGAGGGGGGGTTTAATGGGTGGCGGGGGTTGAACCCAGCTCTCTGATTATGATGCCTATCTGTCACAGAGAGAGGCATTTTCTGGTCCTGTGCAACTAATACTTCCTGCTGACCTGGTGCGTGTGACCTGAGGTTTTTGGTTTAATAAGTTCTATTAGATAAGGCTCCATGTGGGAGTTCCTGGAGGGTTGGAGCTCATTCATGGGCACAGGAGCCGATCTGGTTGTGGTTGTAACAACGTGATTCTGCCAAGAGCCGAGCTGAGGCAGCGTGAGGAGAGGAGAGGAGAGAGAGGAGAGGAGAGGAGTGAGCTCCTTCCCTGACGCTCCTACGGTGTCTGAACTGGGTCAAACCGAGCTGTGTTTTCTGCTCCCTGCAGTTCGGGGGAATTCCAGCGAGCAGAGCGTGACCCCACAACTCCGACCTTCCTGTCCGTCTGTGGAGACGAGCTCACGGCCGAGAGGAAGAGGAAAGAAAGACAGTTCTGTCCTGAAGACCCCCCCCCCCCCCCCCCACCACACACACACACACACACACACAAATAACGAGTGTGTGTGTGTGCAGCTGTTGTCAGACAGATCAGCGATAACACACTGACTTTTAATAAACTCAGCAGGAGTGTGTGTGTGTTAGTGTCTTAGTATGTGTATGTGGCTTGCTGAAAGGTGCTGGGCGTGTGATTGATGGGAGCTTTAGCACAGTAAACACATGCACACACACACTAACACACACTAACACACTCACACACACACTGTGGATGTGGGTGGAGAGAGGGGTGGTCGTGTGCAGCAGTTCTCAGCTAACATTATTCATCCGGTGTTCATCTGTGTGAGCTGAGCCCACCGTCCCTCATATTGATGAGCCGGGTGGTGGTGTGTGTGTGCGTGAGTGTGTGTCACTTTATTTACATGGCAACACACACACACCCACACACACACACATATAACAATAATGAGACCGGGAGCGGAGCAGCGGAGTGATTCGGAGCAGTTTCCTTTTGTCTTTCTTCTTTTATTCCTCCATTTGTTCTTGGGATGATGAGGTGATTCAGACAAAAGAGGGCTGGGTGGAGAAGGAGGGGATTTAGAGAGAGAGTGAGCAGGGTGGAGGAGAGGTTATTTTGGAGTCTCTGAACTGTAATCACCACCTACAGCTGCTTCCTCCCAGGTGCCCCAGATGGACATCAACAGAAAGAAAGAGAGAGAGAGGGAGAGAGAAAGTAGAGCAGAGTGGAGCTGGATGAAACACGCTCCTGTTTATAATGAGCCTGAATTCCCATTTATCACCACATAACTAACCTTAACCACGCTCTAATATCTTTTCCACAGCCGTGTGTGTTTCCACAGCGCTGCAAACAAGAGGAAGTTTTATCTTCAGAGGAGGAGGAAGTTAAAGTGGAGGAGGGGGGAGGGGGGGGGAGGAGGTATCACACGGGGGCTGACGCGACACTTCCAGTACCTGCCAGAGGAGACAGGATGGTGACTCCTCGGTGAGGAAGCCAGACAGCATGTGACTCGCACAACAACAGCTGATGACCAACAGGTGACAGCGAATAAAAACAGCTGAGTTTGATAACCGCGTCTGCACATCACATTAGCCCCGCGCTCGCACTGCAGTCATTCACTTAGCCAGAGGTAAAAAAAAAAAAAACAAAAAAAGGGGGGGGGGGGGTTGTTTGTGGGCCCCTGAACGCATCACGCAAACACACATCCACATAGGTACAGTAAAGTCCCCGGTGCAGTAGTAACGCTGCCTGCCGGAGGTGCGTGCCTAGGTTAATCCGATAACCTAACGCTGTTAAGTCATTAGCTGACTTGCTCCATCCCACGGCGGGGTAATGAGCAGACTGGGGGCGGGGTGGGGGTGGGGGGGGGGTCGACTCCTTCATCGGCTCCCTCATTGTCCAATTTGGACAATTTTGACCACGTAGCGACGGCATTAACCTCCACATCCTGCACTGATGCGGCGAAGCTAACGTCATTAGCATCATTAGCAAGAGCTGCGCGGGTCAACACAGTTGTGATCGTGTGACGTTCGTTACACAAGAGCGAGCACTATCACCACTGACATCCACAGTGCTTTATGGGTAATATTTCATAAGATCCTGCACAGAAAATACATCACACGGTGGTTCATACATGTGACACTTGAGCACCCCCCACCTCCTCCTCCTCCTCACCCCCCGCCTCACCTCCTCCATATGGAGGGCTGTGGCGTTCCTGTAAGTCACAGCAGCCTCCCATTATTGTCCAATAAAAGCAGTTGGCGCCATGTGAGCTGTGCATGTCACCACCAACAGCTTCACTGTCTGCTGCGGCGAGGTGGCATGACGGAAACATGAACAAACATGGATTAATAAGAGAGAGAAAAAAAAACAGGTCGTCTGTGACGCAGACAAAGAAAGATGGAGGAGGATGACATCACTGATGATGTGTGGAAGATATGTATAAGATCTGTACCTGTGGTTTTAAGGACCGAAAACCACCTCGGTGTAGTTCATCTCCTCTCTCAGCTTCTCTCTGGAGCTCTAGTAACAACAGGTCAGTGTCAGCCAATCAGAAGAGAGGAGGCTCTGAGCCACTCTTCTGATTGGCTGACTGTTTTCTGACTGATCCAATAAAATAAAAACAGAGCAGATTCCAGAATAAAACACTCAGAGAAACCAAATCCTGCAGGAGGAGGATGGTGGGTGCAGGTGAGGGAGGCGGGGCTTAGTGTGACTGCTCTGTTGTGACATCACAACGTTACAGGAAGTCTAACCTTTTAAACACAAGCCGTGTGTGTATATGTGTGTGTTTCTCTGTGAACTGGGGCTTCGATGCTTTCACAGTGTCCATGTATTTAATGTTTAACACTGTGACCAGTGAACAAACAGCAGAGGAAGCTTCAGCTCGGCTCAGTGACTCACCACAGCGATTCACTTCTTTACACGATGACAACGTTTTACCTCTTCAGAGGAAAACACACACTCCCACACTGACATTCTCCCACAGCTCTGCAAACCCATGAAGCCATTCATGCATAAAATAAAAACAGCTGCAATGATACAGGAATAAAAAAAACGAGAGAGAGAGAGCAGCGCTAACAAACCACCAAAGGTTAATCACACAGTGTTGTCATCCTGTTAAAACCAGCGCTGTGAGTCTGGACAAACAAACGTGGCTGATAAGAGCGGCGGCGGCATCAAAGCCTCACAGATTACAGATTACCATCAAATCAGCTCGTGCACGGCTGCGATGGCTCGGCACCTGCTACTTTACTGTAATGCCCCTTATCCACAGTGAGTGTGTGTGTGTGTGTGTGTGTGTGTGTGTGTGTGTTTATTTTCATACACAATAGCTTTTCATTAATGACACAGGCCATGAAACAAAGGGGATTGTGGGTGATATCTGTGCTGTAATATATGTCTATGCCACTGATTCTAATTAACGTCCACTGACTTTGTGTTGTTTTTGACTATAACAGTGTTACAGTGCCAACCCCCCCCCCCCCCCCTCTCCAAAAACACAGTGACAGTGGTGCAGTTTGCCGCCTCTCTGCCCCCGTCGCTCCGCTCTGCCAGCAGCCGTGTGAGGATTAAAGGAAAATCCTGACCTCCTCGTCCAAACTCTCTCTAAAACCTCCGCTCGATTTAAACGGCTCCTTGGAAACTAACCGGCTGGATTATGGCTCAGGTGCTCGGCCCGATCCAGTCCAATCCAATCCAGACGGCACAACACACACACACACACACACACACACACACACACACACACACACACGCTGGTGCACATAATGACAAAATAAGAGTTTCTTTTTCTGACCGTTCACGTGAATCGATTGAGATGCAGCAGGAGGGGGAGGATGATGATGACAGGCCACAGGATATGCTGATATTCAATTTACCTGCACAAACACACACACACACACACACACACACACACACTCCTCCCTACACCCACGAAATTCCACCAGCAGGCAGAAACGCTCACTCCTGTCTGTCTCCTGCTCCAGAGTCGCTGGCGTTGCACTTTTCTCCATTTTCATCGCCATTCTTAACCTTTATCTCTCCTCCTCCTCCTCCTCCTCCTCTTTATCTCCTCCCTTCTTTTTTTGAGGCCACTCACGGGGAAACAAGGTGGTAAAGGTGGGAGATGCTGATATGTGTGTGTGTGTGCTCTACATGAAGTAATATATAAGCGATGCTAAGAGCTCACACAGCGTGGCACGCTGCCAGTTAAATTGCACTGCTGGAGGCGTTTCTGTTGCTCTAAGTGAGTGTGTGTGTGTGTGTGTGTGTGTGTAATATTGTTTTTGTGTCTTTTTGTCGTTGTTGTTCCTTTGTTTAAATATTTAAAGTCGACTCTGAGCTTCCCTTTTAAATGAGCACGTCAGAAATGTTTAACTTGTCTTTGGAAAGCAGCAGCAGACTAAATCTAATAACCAGGAAACTAATCGGAAAACATGAATCTGAAGTCGGAGCGGCGTGGGAGGAGTTCCTACTGATCCACCAAGAAACCCACACGGCTGAAACAGAAAACATATCAAAGCATTAAAGACGGAGAGAGAAAAGAAAACTGGAGTTTGGGCCGGCATGTCGCACAAAACCAGACCCAGGTATCAGGAGAGTCCCCTCCCCCATGCATATTTCATTCACTCCCACCCATTAGTTATATATGGACGACTTGGTGGGTACACTGGCTCTGCAGCCGTTTGTCTTTCTAATGGAAGAGGGGGAAAAGCAGCGACTACAGGGAGAGAACAACTCTCATGCGCCTTTAATGGGAATGAATAAAGGATGAGTCGAGGCTCAGACACCAGGTTAAGATGCTGTTTAGCACCTCTGGCCCGGCGCCCGGTGTCGAAGGCAGGCAGGGGATGGAAGGAGGGGAGAGGTAGAGGAAGGAGCGAGGAGGAGGGTGAGGGACAAAGGCAAGGATGAGAGAAAGACACAGAGCTGGGAAACGATAGAAGATCTGACGGGACGTATAGAAATCAGAGGATGTCTTTGCATTTTCTCTGAAGAATCAGAGAAAGCAGAGAAAGAGACTTGTTGACACCGAGTCTGGTTCCATACGCCTCCATAGAAACTCGTCTCTTTGATCCAGCTTGGAAGAGAATGAAAGGCAGAGGAGGAGAGGAAGAGCAGGGGAGAGCAGGGAGCAGGGATGAGAAGCAGCGCTGGAGGGATGGAAGTGGGAAAAATAAAGTAAAAGAAAGTGCAGGGAATTCCTCAGGGGGAGGTCAGAGGTCGGGTTCGGATGCGATCAGGTTGGTACAGGAGGATGTGAACCGTGACGGTGGTGGTGGCAGTCAGACGGAGCAGTAATGGCTGCCACCTGCCCAGAGTTCGACAGCAACCAGCACCTGTGCTCAACAGTCAGATCACCACATCAAAACCAGCCCCACGGATTAAATGTCTGCAGGAGGCGGGGGGGGGGCGGTGGGGGGGTGGGGGGTGGAGTCAGAGGGCGCCACAGATGGGGAGGTGCTTTTCAAGATGCTTTAGAGTGAGTGGGCCGAACCAGAGCAGAGGCATCACAACACACACACACACTAACACTAACACACACACAACACCCGAGTTTCCTCACAAAAAGTGTGAATAATGTGCGACAGGCCGCCGGTGTGAACGCAGCCGCTCCGCCACTTTCCAGCTTTCTCAAGTCGAGGGAGTATTTGAGGAGCTGTGTGTGTGTGTGTGTGTGTGTGATGGCTGCTGCCATGTGACACGGTGCGAGTGAGTGTGCATCTTATTTTAGAGTGAGAGGTTGAGATAAGGTGTTAAGAGGAGGGGAGGGAGAGGAATGCTGAGCTGCTCCCCGTCGTCTCCACGCCCAGGTTCAGCTCTGTGATCGCCAACGGGCCGCCGCTCACCCCGAGGTGTGTCCCGCTTCAGACCGCACAGCTCTGCCCTGTAATCGTCCGTCCTCTGCTCTGACTGATCCTGACACATCCAAACACTCTCTCTCTGCCTCTGTCTCCCTCCGCTCTCTCGCTCTGTGCCCCACGTAGCAGTTTATTTAGCTGCCATGTTTACATTCCTGCTCAGGCAGCCTCTCCCAGGGGAGGACGACTGGATCTGAGCGCTGAGCCTCAGCCTCTCCCTCCCCCCCCCCCCCCCCCCCTCTATCTAAAGGCTCAGGTCAGACGCTACAGTGACTGAGACTCTGGAACATTCACAGTTTGAAATCAGCTGCACATCCATCAGAAAACAACCTGTCGCTCCGGCTGCAGAGAGAAGCTCTTCCTCTTAATAACAGGAAAGAGCCTTAAATGCTGCATCCCACTTCCTGCGCTGGCGACTGTGGGCGGGGACACCGGGGTGGGGGGGTGAAGGCTAATTGGATGGAGCTGCAGGACACCACGTGAGCGCTCAGGGTCCCCAGCACTTCGCCGGCCTCATCATTAGACTGACTGGCTCCTGTGGCCTCTGGCAGAGTGCTGTCTGCACGCCCTAATGACCGCTGACTCACTCAGCACGCCAGCATCGCCGCCACATTAGCCCGGCCCAGAATAGCCCCAAATAAAGAGAGATGAGAGAGAGAGAGAGTGGTGGGGGGGGGGCATGAGGCGCCCGCACAGTTGTCTTGTAAGACATCACTCTGGGTTATGTGTAGTTTTTATTGTGTTCATCTGTAACTCAGCATGCGATTGTTTCATGCTTGAGGAACAATATTTGATTTACGTATGTACAAAGTGACAAATGGACGGATGGACGGATGGATGGATGGATGGATGGATGGATGGATGGGATGACAAGGACAGAGCTCAGAAATCATTCAGAGTTGCCTATAAAGACTTGGTAAAGAGCTGGAGCTCCTGGAGGAGAAGTGTTGTTTTGACACATTTATACAAAGTGCTAAATGCTAATCTGAGTTATTTAGCCCTATGGTCCCTGTGTTTGTGCTAAGCTAAGCTAGGCTAAGAAGCTGCGAGGCTAACCACAGTGTCGGCAGATGAGCATTTGTCTGAACTGCTCCTTTAAGTGGTCGAAGAGAAGAAGGAGAAGAAGAAGTAGAAGAAGAAGAAGAAGACGACTGTGGGTTAAAGAGGCTGAAAGAGCCACATGACGGCAGCACAGAGGACGGCTCTGTGTCCCACTGCTGGACCGCGGGGGGTAGGAGGAAGAGAGAGAGAGGGGGGGGGGGGGGTGTGTGGAAACAGGGAGAGTTTTGTCCTGTTGTCTTTAGATAGAACCAGCATCAGGAACACACACACACACACACACACACACACACACACACACAGGCCCAGAAGAAAACAGTGTTCAGTTCAGACTGTGGTGGGAAAAATAAAAATTAATTTGGACGACGGATTGGTAATAAAACTGTTCACCTGTGTGTGTGTGTGTGTGTGTGTGTGTGTGTGTGTGTGTGTGACAGACAGAGACAGAGAGAGAGAAGAGAGAGAGAGAGAGAGGACACATCTGCTAGGGATTTGGGACTGGGTGATTTCACATTCTGTCAGCAGAGAGAAAGAAAGACAAAGAGGGAGAGAGAGATACAAGGCCCATCTACAACTACACAACACAACACAACAACACAACACAACAACACAACACAACACACACAACACAACACAACACACACAACACAACAACACACAACAACACAACACACACAACACAACACAACAACACAACACACAGCAACCGAGTGCAGCAGCAGAATCAGCCAAAAATACTCCTCCCAACGAGTCAATACTGAGTATTGATTACCTCAGTGCGGCGCTTATGCAACATCACCACCTCAGCGAACCAGTCATGGTGAAATCACAGTGAGCAGAGCAGCGGCCGGCGTTTGCACAGCGACCCCCCCTCACCCCCCCCCCCCTCGCCCCCGCCAGTGATGGAAAAGTAAACTCTTGCTGTTGTGTGTGTGTGTGTGTGTGTGTGTGTGTGTGCCACAGGGTCCTTAAATCAAATGGCACAATGTGAACTAATGGCCTGGAAACACTGAGAGAGCTGTATAGAGACAGATGCACAGGGAGGGAGGGGTGAGGAGGGGGGAGTAAAGTGGGAGGGGGGGGGGGACACAGGGACACAGGCGTGTTAAATGTTTGCAGGGTTCAGAGAAGGCCTCAACCATGGAAATGACTTAGTGATGAGAAGTATTCTGCATTCATAAATCTAGAGGAGGAGGAGGAGGAGGAGGAGGGGGAGGTGAGGGGGGAGGGGGAGGAAGGAGGAGCAGGGAGGGAGGGGGGGGGAGTGGAGTCAGAGCAAAGTGTTGGAGACACTTGTGAGCAGGATGCAATCACCTCCACTCATCACCGTCCATCCCTCCTCTGCTCACCTGCCCCCCCCCACTCCTCCACACCTCCTCCACACCTCCTCCCTCCTCTTCTTCTTCTCTCCTGAAAACCCAGCGCAGGCAGCACCATTTCCACTGGGACTCTGATGCGAGCCCAGAGACGGCCACACTTAATCGATAGTGCCAGGTTGCCAAGACAACCTTGATTTCCTGTCGCTGTTTTTCGCCGAGCGCCGGTGATTGTGCCGGGTGTCCGTTGCACCTGCCGCCCTCTCCTCCTCCTCCTCCTCCTCCCTCCCTCCCTCCCTATGTCCTTCTTCTTCTCCCACCACTGTCTCATCAGGCGCCCCCCCCCCCCATGCTGTATAGCCGCCATAGACAAAAAACAAGACAGACACATATACAAAGGCAAAACGGATTAGACCCAAGAGGTTGAGTTTGAACAATCAACACACACACACACACACACACACACACGCTAACACACACACACACACACACACGCTAACACACTTTAAACACACACACACATCCTGTCATCTCTAACAAAAGCAGCCTCTGACAGCTATCATATCTACCTTAGAGGGTGATGTCATTGCACCTGGGGAGCGTTTAATATCAGCCCCCCCCCCTCCCTCACCTACACACACACACCCCCCTCCCCCTCTCTGTACTACAGGAGGGGCTGGCACCTCCTGTTTTTTTTTTTTCATTAATGGAGAGCTCATTAATCGTGGCTGATAACGAGGACGTGGGACAGGAACATGATTAAGGGGCTCTCTCTCCTTCAGCTGGGCGCCCTTGGGAATAAACAGTCTCTAGATGTGAATATGTGTGTGTGTGTGTGTGTGTGTGTGTGTGTGGGCCGCATGTTAAAGCAGGTAAAGGACACACACTGGGTGTTATCTGTAGGACATCTGTGCTGCACATTTGGACTTTCCTCAGTGATTATTACAGGCCTGAGTCGACTCGGCCTCTCAGATCGTCTGAGCATTAAGTCGCCTCAGCGCGTCTTTATCAAGGATTCCCTCATGGCTGCGCTTTAATCCTGACCAAGGAGCGCCGGGGATTCACAGGCAGGAAGTTGAGACTTAGAACAAATCTCTGGAGTTTCTCTGCTTTAGTTTTTGCAGAAGAGGAAGAAGAAGACGGCGGCGGCGGCTCAGAGGGAAACTAAAGACGTTCAGGTTTTCATGTGTGTTGTGTCTTTTCTTATCTGCTGTAATTTGTCAATTCAGGCTGAAATGGAGTCACATTAGCTGCTGCACGCCACACTGGGACTGATTTCCCAGCGTCAGACGAGCTGTAAACTATGAAATTGTTGATGAGAAGTTAAGAGGGGCGGCAGGGTTTTTTCTGTTTTTCCGTGTCTTTGTCTGAATCCTTCTGTCCTGTTCGGGGTCAGATGGATGTGATCCGGACTGACAGGGGCCGAGCAGCGGCTCCGGGGTCGTACGTCCACAGGTTTGTTGTTTGAGATCAAGTTTGGAAGGAAAACTATATTTACTACAGAGACTGGGTCACAACAACAAGGTTCAAATCCTGCTTTACGTTCAAGCACCAAACAAGTTTAAAGTGAAGAAGGATTCAATTTAACCCGGGCCTGACTAAACCCTGGAAGTTAATCTTTAGTCTTGATAATGATCACACTGGTCCGTATTGATTAAACCGATTAAGTTCACTCAGAGCTAAATCTTGAAGGAGGTTACCTCCTGGCGGTGTGACCCACACACACATTCTGTCCCTGTCTATACAGGTCATTAACACAAACACCAGACCAGTGACATACTCTCATACACTTGATATGAATAACTGACCGACCTGTCGATACGTGTTCTGCAGCCTGACGTGAGTGAGTCTATTGTTGCGGTGCATTAAATCACAGGATGAAATAATAATGAGCTGTGTGTGTGTGTGTGTGTGTGTGTGTGTGTTAACAGGTTGGACCCGACCCACAAGTGTAATGGACCAGACTGAGGGACAAACAGAAGGGCAGGATGTTGTTGTGGCGTCTCAGCTCAAGAGATCACGTCTGTACATACATCAGGGCTTTGTAATTCAGACCGTATACACCACACACACACACACACACACACACACACACACACACACACACACACACATTAAACCCAATCTGTCTGGACCAGGACCCTAATCCCCCCCTCCTCCATGACCACAGACAGTAATCCTCTATATTTGTATATTAATAGCCGGTGGTCTCAGAGGAGACCCCCCCCCCCCTTCTCTCTATATATCGTGATGTATGTTTTATTAGTCGGTTAATCTGCTTGTCGATCAGAGCCCCCCCCCCCCACCTCCACCTGGTCCATTTAAAACCAGGTTTTAATAAAAACACAGTGGGGCCTCTGCCTGGGGGGGTAAAGCTCCCCAAGGACACGAGGAGCGCGGCTTCAATAGACTCATCATAAACAATAAACAGCTTTACATCAGTGTGATCTGTCACGAGCCAATCAGGCGGCAGCCTGACCCGCACGCTAAGCTCTGCTAGCTTGTTAGCATAATGCACTCTCTTCAATCAGCTCTAATGAATGTTGTTTCTGGACTCGAGCTCGGGGGTGGGATTCCTCCGCTTCACCTCTCTGGGCTGCGTCTAGATGCTGAGTCACCGCCGCCACGCCCTCCCCGTCCCCCTGGACATCTGTCCTGATTCAATAGATTCATCAGACGGACATTCGATTAGAAGGACACTGCTTTAAATTAGCCGTTCGCCGGTTGGAGGAGCGGCGGAGTGACGTGGCGGCCCTGCAGGACTCACAGCCACATCTGTAATCAAGACGGCGACTGATGCAATTAAACCGCGCGATTCGTAGGATTCGCCACTTTAAGGCGTTTGTCGTCAGTGCGTTGGCGTTTTTATGGGACGCATCAATCATCAACATCACAGCGACTTCCACTGGGTAAACAAACACACAGCTTTTAAACATCTGGAGAGAGACTGAGAGATGGAGGTGGGTGGGGGCGAGGGGGGGCACCCTAGGGAGAGGCAGCTCTCCTCTGAGATCTGTTGATTAGCAGGAAGGACGGAGGGACGGACAGAAAGCGAGACAAACAAAGAGGAGGACGAGCTGCAGAGACAGTTCACACTCAGGTCAGGATTCAGGTGGGGGTCAGGAATGCACACACACACACACACACACACACAGTTATACACAAAGGCACAAATAACACGGCCTTTCAATGCATTGCAGCCCCGACCATGTGACTCTCACGGGGTAATCTCATGGGAGCATCCCCCCCCCCCCCCCCCCCCTGATCTCCCTGATGGACTGTAACAACAGGAAGTGAGCTCGGCCTGCACCATCACACCGCACCACACCTACAGATAACTGCTGCCTCACACACACGCACACACTGTACACACACATATCAATACAGAAACACTCACACCCACTCAGAGAAGACACATACCGTTCCCCCCCCCCCCCCCCCCCCCCCCCCCCCCCCCCCCCCCCCCTCCTATGTCACGCTAGCATTTATCAGTCATCACAGTTAAGTCTAAGTTTAATCCCTCTGAAAGTGTCGCTGTGTGTCGCTGAAGAATCGGTGGCACGGCGCCCGCTGCTGCTGGCGTTGGTGGCGAGCGAGACGCGCTGCAGCCTGGCACCAAAACAAGGACAGCCCAAGGCTGGCAGGCAGGGGGGGGTGGGGGTGGGGGGGCGAGCTTTTCACTCACTGAATAGCCCTTGTTTATCTAGGTCCCTCTGGGAAGTCAGGACACTGCAGTGAATAGGAGCCAGTTAGCAGCGATGGCATAATAAGACTGGGGGGGGGGGGGGGTTGAGAGTTGTTGGATGGTGGTAGTGGTGGTGGTGGTGATGAAGGGGGGGGGGGGGGGTCATTGAAATTCAGCACAGGCCACTGTCAAGACAAACCACTCCTGCCAGCTGTGGCAGCAACTCAAAAGCAGCGAGGAGGGATTTTCTGAGTCTGAGGCGACCAACAGGCTTCAAACTGCTGCTGCTGCTGCTGCTGCTGCTGCTTACTCATCAAAACTGCCCCACAAGAGAGGTGGAGCATGACCGGGGGAGGGGGGGGGGCTCTGATATAAAAGGATCATGAAACTGTTCTAACAAAAAAAAAGAAGACAAACAGATGTGACTAATATCTGAAAACTTCCTGAAATGACACGAGGACAGGCCCAGTATGAGTCAGGCCGGCAGAAGTGACTGGAAACCCTGGACGTGACTGAGATCTTCCTCAGCATTATATCAAAGTGTGTGTGTGAGAGCTGAAAAGAGAAAGAGAGAGGTGCACTAGAGGAGAGGAGACCTCTGCTTCCCGGGCTCAGCCTTCAATTTACACAGAGAAATCTTTTTCATGTGTCTGAAAGGAGACGCTCTTTCTCTCCGGCCCGCTCGTCTTTAGCAAGGAGCTGATTCTTTCTGCAGGCTTTCATGTCTGTGGTCTCTGCAGCAGCCCCTGATGAGGAGCCTTAAATAGGCCGTCACAGGTGCTGGGGGGCCGTGGAGGAGGAGGAGGGGGAGGAGGGGGGAGGGGGGGTGGCCTGGATGGGAGCAGGGCCGCAGGAAGCCTCTTGTTTTCACAGAGATAAAGGGCTTTCAGGTTGCATCCTGGGCCGTAATCTCTCACACACTTCCTGGTTTTGTTCCACGGTGAGGCAAGAGAGAAAATGACAAACTAACCTTCGCCCCCGAGAAGCTGATCGATCGCTTCTGATGAGACAGGATGTGAATCCTGCACTGCACTGGTGGACTTTTTTTTTTTAAAGAGCAATGAAATGGCAAAAAGAAAAAGAGAGCGAGAGAGAGAGAGAGAGAGAGAGAGAGAGAGAGACGTCCTCGGTTCTGATTTTGAGTCGTGTTCATTAATAGTCGTTGATTTATGGGTTCATTTATTCCGAGTGCTGGTTCATTACTCATGATGATTATAAAAGTGTGCATATAATTTCTTTCCTGACCTCTTCATTTGCTTTTAGAGTGTAATTAACATTGTTCCAAGCTCTTACATCCTAATTACAGAAAAGATAACGCGCCCATCCTTCAAATTCAAGTTCCTCCTTAACCAGTCACTTAGCGCCGGCCTTGTGTTTAAAAAGATCCATTTACCAACCAGAGCATTTGCATGAAAGGTGGGTTTTTATTGAAAAGTTGGCATTGAGGCGGCGGCAACTTCAGAAGAACGAAGGCGACACGCTCACACGTTCACGGCAAGGAAAAGACAGAAAAATCACACATTCCTCCTCTCTACTGCTGTTTTCTCTTCTTTCTATTCTGGACGTGTCCTTCTGGAGGAGAAGGCCGACGTTTGACCGAGCGCCACACCCTGTTCTCCTGCCAGAGGAAACTTTCAATCTCTCCCTCCCTCCCTCTCTCTCTCTCTCTCTCTCTCATACTTTTGTCAGGTGTTATTTATGAGCGCTGTATAGCTGAGTTGCTGCTGCATGCCTACAGCACCTGCCGGTGTAGGAGCCAGAGCAGCTGCCAGAGAGAGGAATGAGAGAAAGAAAGACAAAAAAAGAGAGAGAAAAGATGCATAGGCCCAAGAGAGAGAGAGAGAGAGAGAGAGAATAAAGTGTGGAGAAGCGACATCACACGACTGACGACACGACGGGACAAAAAACAAACAAACAAGTGACGAGCGAGCGCTAATTAATGGTGTCGTCCGACTTCAGATGTGATCAATTAAAGGCCGTGCTTCATTGACTCACAAGAGCAAGAGCGCCGGCGCCACGGTAACGACAGAGGGGAGGGGCCTGGCTGTCAGCATGAGTAACAGGACCGATGCACCATCGCCTGGTTACAGCGATACAGAGATATCACACACACACACACACACACACATGAATTACGCCCACACATGTGTTTATAGAGCATACTCACAGGGGTGGGGAGGCCCCCGCTGTGTTTTAACTGTAAACACCTGAACGTCAGCCCGGACAGGTGGGCCGACACGGGTCAAAGGTCACAGGCTTCGATGATTCCCCGGTTCCCACAGTCCAAAATAAACAGAGGCCGTTCATCATGTTTTAGAGGAAGTTTGAAGTAGAAAAGCAGAGGTGGAGGAGAAACAACGCCACGCCACGCCACGCCACACCACGCCACGCCGGCGCCAGTGGAGGAACAAAATGTGGAGAGTGATGCAACAGGGGGAATAAACAGTTAGTGGAGCGACGGGTGGAGGTGCATTCCTCACTGTGAGGCAGGTATTTCTCAAACTTTAAATGAGGAACTGCATCAGAACAAAACTGTGACACAAACGAGAAGTACAGTAGATTTCTACAGAGATACAGTGGAGCTATCCGACTCACTGTGTGTGTGCGTGTGCGTGTGCGTGTGTGTGCGTGTACGTGTGTGTGTGTGTGTGCGTCGGCTTGGCTGCCTCCTCAGGTTAGGTCACACTGGCTGGGTCATGGGGAGCTCAACAAAACGTTCATGGGTTAAATGGGGCGATGTGGATGCTCCCTCTCTCCCCTGATCCCCCCTACCCCCACCCCCCCACTGCCTCCACCCCCCCCCTCTGTTTTCAGGCGGCCTGTTCTCCTCTCATTAATCCGCTGTGGATGTTTATCCATGTTGACATTCAGCATAGCGGCCGGCCTTCTCTCTGACTAACAAACAGGGTGACTAAGGTTTTTTTTTTACACTGCTGGAGCTGTCACAGTGTTAGCCTAGCCTAGCCTAGCATAGCCTAGCCTTAGCTTTAGCCTCTGAATGTGATGTTGTTAGTCATCCCTTTGGGACGACTGGGATCAGTATGTGAATATGAATGCGAACCCCCTCAGGAGCGCCATTATCAGTTCTGTGTGCTACCGAGAGGAAAATCAATATGATCATCATAACGGACACCTGGCAAAGAGCCAGCAGCTCAGAGGACAATCATACACGGCGGCGGATTACTCCTCATCTGATGTCATCTGATTTCATCCCTGCAGACAGAAACATGGTGCGACTCTAATAAGGTCACGCACGTTTAAAAAAGAGCGAGAGTGGACGTCCGACAATTATGTCCAGAAGAGAAGAGAGAGAGTGAGAGAGAGAGAGAGACGGAGAACAATAAAAAAGATGACAAGCTGACGGTCAGGTGGCCCGAGGTGACGCCGCTGCAGAGGTCTGAGCGCCCCTCACTGGGCCCGCCTTCTGCTTATTGTGTCAGTCCAGTCTTTTTCATTAACCGCTCCACTGAGGACCACAAGGAGGGGAGGGCAGGCCAGGAGGGGAGGGGAGGGGGGGGGGGGGGGGGGGGGGGTAGTGGAGGTGAGGAGGGGTCTGCAGACAGACCGAGGGCCTGAAGAGCTGAAGAGCTGAAGAGCAGCCACCAAACACATGATTAAAAACACACATCAACAGTATTTACCTCCTGCAGCAGGACGGGCAATTTAGAGCTAATGTCTCCCCCGAGTTGAGTGCTACACGCCCCCCCTCACCCTGCACCTCAACACACCTGTCTCATAAGGTTGAGATCATTTTGTAAACACACCTGTCTGCTGCTGAGGAGGAGGAGGAGACCGCTCCACCTTCAGCATCACGCCACAGACGACAGCACGCAATGGTTCGTGCGCTCGTCGTTATTCTGGGGGAAACACATTTCGCTCCAGAGCAACGGTTGAGTTTTTGTTCAGTTCACTGAGCCGACGCGTCGCTACAAGCTCCCACCGCCTGGTCCTCATGTTGCCCCCCCCCCCCCACAAACCCTCCAAACTCTGCAGCTCCAGATACTCTTGTCCTTTTCAGGGACAGTGCGGGCCATCTGTGGAGGACGGCTGCGTCATCATCATCGGTTGGAGGGGTGGGGTGTTGAGGGGGGGTGCCCTCCGAGCCACGCGGGCCCCATCACCACATTGTCCTGTCATGCAGATGGACCCCTCCTGGCCCGTGCTGCTGGGGGAGTTGGGGTGGGTAGGTGGCAGTGTGGGGGGGGGGGACTCCTGCCTCCTGTGCCAAATTAAGCCCTCACACCCTGACATTAAAAACAGCACACATGCTAGCACACTTTAGAAACTCACAGACATGCCACAGGGATGTGGCTGCGTTAGCGTTAGCATTGTGAGTGTGTCGCTGTCGTGAACTACATTTACAAAAATGTCACACACACACACACACACACACACACACAGCACTGCTGCTGCTGCTGCTGCTGCTGCTGCTGCGACGCCGGCCCTCAGCCCTCGAGAGCCCGAGGGCCGGCGTGAGAGAGGGATTTGATGAATTCTGCGAACGTTCCTCAGATTCCTCCCTCGCAGGGACCTTTGGGAAAAGAATGGGTCATATGCAAATGGCATGCACAGTATGGAGGAGAAGTTTCCCACAAGCCGAGTGTGAAAAGGGCTCTCCCTCCCCATGCCGGGCCGCTGAATGGGCCTTTTCTTTGGCCGCTGAAAGTGTATGAGGTAGAGCAGGCAAACTGCAAAGGTAACTAGGCTCTTTCTCCTCAGGCTTTTCTCACTAAAGCCTCAACACACAATGGTTCATTTAGGCATTCAGCCACACAAACCCCAATAAAGCACATCCAAGCGCAGTTAAGGGGGTTACTGAAACTGACTCTGGGTTTTAAACCCCCTTCTTCTACCTTTTTTACAGGCTAATGCTCTCAGCCTCCATGGGAGCAGCTAATCATTAAGCTGAGGTGGGAGCGTGGGCGCACATCACATCGTCTGTACTTCTGTTTAACAGTCACATGAGGACGAGGACGGAGAGCGAGCAAGCGAGCGAGCGAGCGCAGCCTCAGGTCGGGAACGTCAGCTGCACAGGTGCACAGGTTCTTCATGGGAGGTTGTTCTGTGCTCGTGCACGTTCATGACAGCAGATGTCTAACTGTCCTCCACTGTCTCTGTCTGGATCTTGTGCAAATTTCTACTTATTGATGGTTCTTTGATTGTTTTATTTTGGAGGTTTGGTTGGTGTCGTTTTCAAAGCACTGATCACTTTTATCTTGTTCACCAGGTCTGATCCTGAAGCTGAGACTTGCACTCGTGCTCTTCTGTCGTGACTCTCACCACCCCACCTGAGGGAGGAGCTGCAGAAACCCGATCCTGAACAGACGTGCTGGTGACACCGCTCTGTGAGCTTTAGCCGCCATGTGCAGCTCCCACAGTTGTCACCTGTTGTAAAACTCTTTAGTCACCTCGGCTGTTTCTCACCAACTCTCCTCTCCACCACCCCCACCTCTCCCTCCCTCTCCCTCCCTCTCTCTCTGCAGGGAACATGGAGCCCACAGTTTAAGGGGTCAGGGAGGGATGGATGGAGAGAAGGGAGGGAGCAGCGGAGTAAAAGCAACACCCCCACCTTCCTCCCTCCCCCCTCCTCCCCCCCTCAGCTCCTCTCTTCCCCCCTTTTCATTGAACAGACTTAAACACAAACACAATTGGACATGCTGGAAGCCTCACAATGGCACCGTGAGGAGGGGGGGAAAGTGAAGTCATACTCTAGGCACGCATGGGTGCCCAGGTCAGGGGGCAATCAACAGCACCCCTGGCTACTGTGTCTCAAACCCCTACCCCTCCCTCCTCCATCCATCCACTCATCCCACCCCTCCCACCCCCGAAATAAAAAGGCCGGGCTCTGGAAGGAGGAGTGAAGCCGAGCGAGAGAGCGAACGGAGGCGGGGGGATTTTCTTCTTACTTGGCACTTTCAAATGAAGCTGCTGAGGAAGTTGGTGAAAAGCTGTGAGATAAATGAAAAATTTCCTCCTCTGCTCAACTCTTCACACAACAGGGGTGGACCTTTTAAATGTAAACAGATGGCTTTTAAAGAACTCAAGTGGCATGTGGACCTACAGGGGCCAATCCCCTCCTCCACCAACACCAACACCAACACCCCCCCCCCCACACACACACACACACACTCTCAGTTTCTCAGTTTCACCAAACAAACTGTAGCTGCAGCGTAAACCATTATTTTTTATTATTGCCCTCACAAACTCGCAGCGTGACGTCGATTCCTATAGTTTCTACTGAGTCCAGGGAGCTAAGTATAGTTTAAGTGTAGTTTTACCAGCGCCAGTAAACGTCCTCATCCACATTACATGACTTGTTTCCGACCTCATTTTCCTTTTCGGATCTTTCTGTCTCTCTCTCTGTCTCTTTTTTTTTTTGTTTGGATGCATGATTCACCAACGTCTACGTGTGAATGTGGAGGATTAGATACCTGTGACTCCTGCAGAGCCGCGTCCCAGCCCTGTTTATTTATGAGGAATGTTAATACTGGGTGCATTCCTGTGTGAGAAGAGCGCAGCGACAGAGGAAGCTGGAGTGGTGTAGCAGGACTAGTAGTATCCCATCCAGCCGATTACAAACACCTGTCATCCTGCAGGCTGTTAACACCTCTCTGTTTACAGCGGGGAATGCAGCTCACCTTGATCTCAGCTCCACCACCACGACAACAACAAGCTTCAACTACACAACGTGTTCACTTATATTTAAAGTTATTATTATATACCCCCACCACCACCATCACCACCACCACCACCACCACCTGTGCCAAACAAGCAGAGAAAGTCTGAGCTGCAGAGGAAGCTGATTTACATGACAGACAGGTCCTGGTCAGGAGGGAGCACTTCAAAGATCTGCACCTTTTTTTAAGGCAAATGGGCCGAGGTAACACTGAACACATCTGTTAGGTTACGGATGTGACTTTTAAATATCAATGGAGGAGGGGAGGGGTGTGTGTGTGTGTGTGGGGGGGGGGGTCACCTGACTGCTGAGAGAAAAGTTTAATGAAAGCCCGTTAAGTTGAATAGGAAAAGGGGAGGAGACTAATATCCTGCACCTTTTGACAGAAGGACCGTTATCTGAGGTGTGTGTGTGTGTGTGTGTGTGTGTGTGTGTGTGTGTGTGTGTGTCCGCACCGGAAGCTCAACAGAACCTCGTGGTGACCAGATAAAGAAAGAAAAGCCCATCCATAGGAACCAGAGGAGATTCAACAACACGTCAATAACAGACATCTGAAGCACAGAGCGCGTGTCTCTCCCTCCATCCGCTGAATTTCCTTGAAGCTACACTGGGTGGCACAACACATGAGCATGTGCTGGGTCACATTATAGACAGCACATGTTGTCAGACTCAGACGGAACAGGCTCGATCTCTGTTCACAACAACAACAACAACAACAACAATAACAACAACAATAACCGCTACGGTTATTATAAAGGGAATAAAAACGTCGCTCCACAGACTCAACTCAGACAGATCCGTCTGTTACACGTCTCATATCAACAATGAAACACACACACACACACACACACACACACAGGATCCTTTCGGTTACTTTACAGCCGCGTGTACATTTCCACGCCACAATAAAAGGTGCGTGAAACCGCGCGTGCCGCAGAAAACGCAGCCACTTCTCTCACAACGAGTTGGAGAAAATAAAACGAGCAGGAAAAGAACAAGAGAAGAAGAAACAGAAACAACAGCGTGCGTGTGTGTGTGTGTGTGTGTGTGAATGTGTGTGTCTCAAGCTTCGCTCGCCTCGCGACCACGGTCCCCTACAAGAATCAGGATTCCCAGCGCGCGACTGGAGAGTATCCGCTCTCCTTATATGGGCAGCGCTCGCCCTGTGCTCGCACAAACAGCGCGTGAGATATTCCTCGTTCTCCGGAACCTCGCTCACCTCATCCGTGTTTTCTCCCGAGCTCCACTGTACCTACACAACACAAGTACACGACACGGGCTGAAACGAGCCCGTGCGTCAAAAACCCAACCGGAGAAGAACCGGAACACTGGAGACAAGTTGGAGGAGGATGGAGCGAGTGAGAAATAAAGACATGTAACACACACACACGCACACACACACAGAGGGGCTTCAACGCGACAACACACACTTCTTCTTCCCCTCTTCCCTGTTGTTTAACACTATAAACATGTGAGGATTCATTTAAAAAACACACAACTGGATGGAAAAAAACGCGTTTGGTGAAACTCCGCTGGTGCAGCAACAGTGTCCGGTCTCTACCTGCTACACGAGAGCGCGACAGGAGCGGAGCCGAAAGACCCGGAGCGACAGAAAAACAGCACAAACCAAACACAAACCACCTCCACGGTGCTTCAGAGGGAAAGCCCAGGAAGCTCCGCTGTCTCACCGGCTCTGGTTACCGGGGATAAGTGAGTCGAGGTCCGCAATAACAATCAGGTAGCCTGGCTCCGGCTCCACCAACAAACAGGTCCGAGTTTGGTGTTGGCTGGAAAAACTCGACTGAATTCACATTAAACTGAACCAACGGGTGTTAAAGTGGGTGAAAGGGGATAAAAGGGGAATAAAGTGGAGGCTGAGGCGGCTCCACTTTATTCCAGGCTGAGGTGCGTATAACGGTCCCCGGTGCAGCGGACCGCTAGGCGGAGGGAGAGACGCGACCCATCAGGTATAACGGTACACACCAACCAGCACAGCACAGCACAGGGCTCTATGTAACACAGCAGCGCTCACTTGCTACTTCACTTTCTGTGGCTAAAAACTGGACCAAAGTTTCCGCTGAAAGCACCGGGGGACGGGGCAGCCTCTCCGCCGTCTCCCCGGGAGAGAAGCTCCGGCGTCGGGAGGAGTTTCTTTTTACTCACCGTTGTTCCTCCTCGGGTTCGCCTGCTTTCTGCGCTTACACCTGGGGCCATCCGCCATGATCCTTTCGTTGTGTCTAAATGCTGCCGGAGAGTCACCTCCTCTCTCACCCCCTCTCCCCCCCCCTCCTCACCACCACCACCACCACCACCTCTCCACCTCCCTCCCCTTCACCTCCCCTTCTCCGCACCTGGTTTTACGACACACACAGCTTTACGACACCACCTTCCTTCCCGCACCTCCTCGCTGCCAGGACCATTCATTCTAGATACTGGAAGTGAGAGAGGGGTGATGTATGATGATGATGATGATGATGTACCTGGCCAGACTCTGACTAATGGCTCCTGAAGTTCTAAGATATGATGCAGCTTTTTATTCCGGTCTTTAATTATGACGATGAATAAAAGTGAAATTACTGAGTAAAGACATATAAACACTGGTGATGTTAATGAGGACGTGTTTATGACGTAAACTCTACTCACTCCACCTTTCTGTTTGTTCACCTGGTCATGAAACAGCTTTAAATAAAGTTTTATGAGTTTTTTTTTTTTTGTTTAATTACAAGATTGTCTTCTCTTACACAAAAAATGCAATGTATATATTATTGATTATCAATTTAATGACATCATCAGTTCACTCTTTTGTGTCAAGATGATGATTATTATGTAATCGATGACATCATCGGTGCCCGTTATTGATGTGATGGCATTTTCAAATATGAAATTTTGATCCCTGACTGTGACGGGACAACCTGTAGTTTGTGTGTGTGTGTGTGTGTGTGTGTGTGTGAAGCACAGTAGGACAGCAGACACAGAGCGCATGTGTGTGTGTGTGTGTGTGTGTTACAGAGAGGAAGAGGTCATAAGACTGTCATCACTGATTCAATCCTCCACCTAAAGAAAGACCCTGCTGTTCTCCTGAGTCGAGCTCACTGCAGCGGTGATGAAGAGGACGCAGACATGCCAGCACAGTCAGCAGGTTCAGACTGCGTCCAATCAGACTTAAACCTCACTATGCGCGCGCACACACACACACACACACACACGCAGCACTTATCACAGTGGGCTCTGTGTAAACAGAAAAGAAAAATCCAGGATCACATGTTTGAGGTGAATTCTTGTGGAAAGTTGTAGTGTCAAGAAAGATGAAGCGCAGCAGAATGAAATAATGCTGCGGGTCCCATGATGCGCAGTTTTAGGTCAGAGGAGCAGCAGTTGGTTCTGAGGTCGTGACCTCTCCTGCAGCAGATGACTATAAGGTTTCTTGTTCCTAGAGCTCTGGTGTGTCAGATGTTGTCATCATCCCTCTCTCTGTGCATCCCGGGTGATGCTCTGTAATCAGTGGAAGTGATCTAAAGCGACTTCTCGTCTCTTTCTAACTTATACTTAGATTATACACTTCCGAGATTTCAGCGTTCAATCATGCAGGAAATGTGACACGCAGTTTGATATCAATCTGTGTTTCCAGACTCCTCGGTGCTAAACAATCATCTTATCATTCAGCCACATGTGACAGCTTGTGTACGGAGGATGGCAGATCTCCTGGGTGAATAATTCAGTAGCAGCAGCTCAGCTCAGCTCTCAGGGCACGCTGCCCAGACACAGAGTAATAGCTTTAGCATAAACAACACCTCCAAACTTGCTCCAGGTGGCCTCTTCTACCAATAGACAGCCTCTCTGAGAGGGACCCGGGGGGGGGGGGGGGGGGGGGGATGCCCGGCCTCCCCTATTTCTCTCTCTCTCTCTCTCTGATGAAAAAGGCCTCAGAAACAGTCTGCATCAGCAAAGATCAATGATGAGACGCTCAGCTAACTGTGCGGTTGTAGCGGCGCTCCCTCACACACACACACACACACACACACACCGAGCCTGGAAAAATAGGATGCTTGTTATCCAATGGAAAGTCCGATCTTTCCCATTTTCCTTGGATCACACCGCTATTAGCATGAAGTCATTTTTCAGCGTCTGTGGAAAAAAAAAAAGAAAAAAGAATAACAATTATACGACCACTACTAATACGAAATAGCCCGAAGAAAATCTCTGATGTGTTTCAGAGCAACTGGACTAAAACTGGGTGATTTATTTTCTCTGGCACGTCTCTGTGTATTTTTGTACTGGAGCGAATGGTGGTTAAGTTGTTAGACACATGCGAGCTTCCTGTAATCTAGATGAAAGCAGAGGTCACAGGTCAATCACCAGACATTAATCTACCTTGATAACAATAAATAAAAAAAAACATTCACACCAAAACTCAATCAACTAATAAAAGACTGAGCCGCTCCGTCGTAAAGGCAACACACAGGTGATATCAGGAATAAAAACCAAGATGTCTGAACTGAACCAGGTCATAAAATGAAAGGCTGACTCCTGCTCTTCCTATGGGGAGTTGAAACTGAGGAATGGAGGAGAGAGAAAGAGAGAGAGGGGGGAGGAGAGGGGGGAGTGAGGGATAAGCAGCCATCCTACACTACATTAAGGGATCATGCTGCTCCCTGAAAATGAGTATTGATCCTCTTAGGTCCAGGATCGTTTAGGAGATTAAAGGTTGAGCTTCATGGTTGCTCCATGCAGGACCAGGGGATCAGCTCAGTGGGACGGTCGAGGCAAAGCAGAGAGAGAGAGGGAGAGGGAGAGAGGGAGAGAGAGGGCCCTGGTGTGCAGTGGAGATGAGGGAGGTTGGGGGTTGGTGGTCCTGTACATCCCGACCACAAACCCACTCGCCCTGTGCCATCTGGGCTGTCGGCTAAAGAGAATCAGCTGGAGGTGAGGTGTGTGTGTGTGTGTGTGTGGGGGGTGTAAAATAGAAACTGAGCATGGAGGGAGGGAAGGATGGAGAGAAAACAGAGGAAGAGAGGAAACGAGAGTAGAAGAGAGGAACAGAAAGTACAAGAGGAGGAGAAGGTACAGTACAGCCTGCCCTGCTCCACACTGAGGCCAGTGGCAGTGATAGAGAGAGAGACACAGCAAAGACTAAACTGCATAATCTGTCCCAAGAGACGGCCGCTAAATGTGAGGTCCTCCTCCTCCTCCTCCTCCTCCTCCTCCTCCGCTCCACAGACCACCAACCCCCACACACACAGCACCATCACCACCAATGCATTCTGCTCAGCTGCAGCCAAGGCTCTTATCCAGCCAGCTAAAACACACACACACACACACACATGCACACACACTGTAAAAGTGCTCAGGTGGAGCCTACGATGCAACTGATACTGTGAGAAGAGAAAAGATCAATTTCAGCCCCAGAAGAGAAGCACACACACTCACACACACGCTCACACACACAGTGCATTACAAAGCTGTGAGAGTTTGTTGAGTTTGACGTTTGAAACGAGGGAATAAAAAAAAAAAAAAAAAAATCAGTTTTTCATTTAAAATCTGCTTCTTTTAAACAGAAATCTGGCTCGTAGCAAATAAACAGATCCTGTTGCAGCAGGCCTGAGAATTTTCTCATCTCTCTCTCTCTCTCTCTCTCTGTGGGTCACGTCGGCTCCTCGGGGGAGAAAAATCCTAAAACAAATATCAGCTCCAGTATTCACAGTGGTTGAATACACGCTGCTGCTGCTGCTGCTGCTGCTGCTGCTGCTGCTGTCAGAGGCTGAAACCAACAATACAATGTTTTGAGGACAAGATGTCAATCTCGTGGTTTTTCCTCCGCAGTATTCTCAACTCACTTCCGTCTCTTTGGGTTTTTTTTTTTTTTTCCTTGAGACAGGAAGTAGCTGACATGCTGGTCACACCCCAAACATGTGAGTCAGGGGGGAAAGGTGAGCAGCAACTGCACCAAAATACTCCCTTTATTAAAAAGGGACACGCTGCACATTGTGAACGTGAGCTGCTGTCCCAGCTTTGCTCTCAGTCTGAAGTAAAGAGAGAAGCATTTAGTGGTCAAATACAGAATGACATTCAAATACTGCATTAAAGTACAAGTCTGAAGTAGTTTTACCTTTACATGTCATTTCACTTTGCGACAGACGTCCACAACACTGCAGCTCAGATCAGTCCAACAGCTGTTAATAAAGTTATTTCACATATTAATGATGAGCTGCTGCAGATTTAACATGCGTTAAACTTTTTCAAACATGTTTTTAGTGTAATTTGTTAAATTTGAATTATAGTGAGAATGAATTATTCTCCACTGGATTAAACTACCTGTGATTATCCAATGGTTAAAAACAAATAGCTCCACTATAACCACAAGTGCTGTAACAATAAGCTAATGCCATGATCTAATAAGGGTAACGATATAATTGTATAACCACATGGTCACATGATCAGTTTGTTTCTTCTTCCCTAAAAACTATATTTGCATACTATGATTGTGGTACTTCTACATGAAAGAAGGGTTTAAATACTTCCTCCACCTCTGTCATTACACACACACACACACACACACACAGTTATATAACTTCAGCTGGTTCACAGACGCAGCAGGCCTCAGTGTGTCGCTGGTAAATATCTGCATGGCTCAGATGTTGGCCTACAGTTGCATGACACATGAAATAAAAAAACTATAAGCCTATAAATAACCTCAAGAGTATAATCAGAGTTATTTTTATAACTTTGACTAAACAGATCTTTGTTTGTTGGAACTGATATTTTGTTTTGTTTAATTTCCTGTCTTTCTTTTTTTTTTTTTTTTTTAAATCTTCTTCACTTGATGACTCAAGTTTCAGGATTAGATAATAACTCTCAGGAAGGATTTGAAACGCAAGAAGAAGAAGAAGAAGAAGAAGAAGAGGCAGCCCCCTCCTGAGACTCACAGTTACACAAACAAACATAAACTCCTCCACTCCCATGATTCCACAGGGGTGGGTGGCCACGGGGCTGAGAGCTCCTGACCTGCGGGTGAACGTAACGTTGCCTGTCTACAGCGCCGGCCAAGACATATACTTGTTTTGGCTGAGGAGCGCTGTGCGAGGACTTATCCCGCACATATGCATGCGCATAGAAATGAATACACCCACACGGGCCCGGTGCTCGGGTCAGGCTTGCCCCAGTCTTCTCCCTCCACTTGTGACTTGTCAAAGGGAGACAGCCATCCTCCGCTCGGCCCAGTTTAAATTTATACTGTATGTATTGGAGCGCCGGTTGCATTTTACTGTTCATTTGTCCTTGCGGCTGGAACAACGTTTGTGTGCTCTGCGAGGTTTTGTCAAACTCAGTCTATCAAGGCATTATTTTTGGAGTCATCTTCTATCACAGCTGAAACCAGACTGTGGTGAAATAACACGTGTGACCTGAGGTGTTCTGCAGCGACAGGATGATGTTATTATATTAATCAGGTGATGTATTTTTCAGACTGTGTCTTGCAAACGTAACTTCTTGCCAGTGAGAAACTGAAAGGTTCACGGTGTGAGTGAGTGAGTGAGTGAGTGAGTGAGTGAGTGAGTGAGGTGAGGTCTATTCATGCAGATAGCTTGTGCGTTACGCGCCCAGCTTCTGGAGACCTAGCTGGCTCTGAGATGGAGCTGAATGGGATTTTGAGTTTACTGTTGAGGACGTTTCAAAATGAGCTCACTGCGAGCAGCTGTACGAAGTAAATTTTACTGAAGAAATCAAAACGGTGATTTGTTTTCTTTTGTGTTTAAAGGTTTGTGCCAAGCTTTGCTCTGAATAACCACACCACACATCTCCACCAATAAAAGGAGCCATCTGCAGCTTTTCACACAGCTGCTAACGTTAGCATGTAGCTGTTTACTTCTCAGCTGTTGTGAGTTCAGCATTAATCTGAATTCCTTTACTCATCGGCAGCTGTTTTTACAGAAGTTGAACACAACTCTAAAATTAACTATTGCCTCACTTTGTACTAAAGTTAGCACACTAACCAGCTAGTTTCAACCTGTCTCATGACTTCCTGTAAGCAGCTAACCCTAGCCTGAGGACGTGAACATCTACAGTATATCATAACCTCACATACATGCTAGTAGGCTACAGCTAAATACTTGAGCTACATGTATTTACACATTAGCCAGTCATTCAGAAACATTAATATACATTTTGAGTCAAGTCAGATATTCACTTTACTTTTAACTCAGGTTTGGTCTCAACCACTGTCCCTGAACTGCTAAATGCTTCACTGTGCTAACTGCTAATTGCTAACTGTTTCCTGTGTATTGCTGGGCAGGTGGCTAGTAGATGGTTGACGAGGGTTGACAAGTGTCTGGCTGGAAGTAACCACAGAGTTGGTGACGATCTAGTGTGGGATCATGATCCTGAGCGACCACACTGCTGACCACACAGTCACTGCAATGTAAATATACTGAACAGTGCAGTTTGAGAACAGCAAAGTTTCATTTAACTCTGTTTTTATTGGGGTGGACAAAGGTCAAAATCAAGGCTGGAGGAAAGAACAGCAATTACATGTTTTTATCAAGCTCACTTTCCATTGATTAATACTTTGCCATTCCCCCGAGTGGAGATACAAATCTATACATCTCATTTCCATTACAAGGAAACACAGATCTGAAACTGTGTGGTTATATAGGCACAATGGTGAGGCGCGATGAGTGAATAGTGTGTGGGTGGTATATGTTTGTGTATGTGCTTATGTTTCAGTCTGCGATAGGCCACTGCTATTTTCACTGGATGAATATGAATACCACACACCTACTCTTTTCCCACACACACTCAGAGAACATCAGAACATTTTTCTCTGCACATGAATAGCGGCGGAGCACTATAAATGAACATCCAAAATGCCAGCCAATTACTATGGTGTCCCTTTACTCAACCTCTCCATATTAAGCCCTAGTTGTCAAACAGATTGTCTCCGGCGCTGCGAGCAGCTAGTGCTGTGAAACAGTTTTCATTAAGGGAGGATTGCCATGGGCCTCAGGCTGGCGGCTTAATGTAATTTCACAGCTCTGCGTCCATGTGGCCACTTCAGGGTCCAACCATGGCCACCCACACCTTTACAAGAGCCAATGAGAGGTGCTGAAAGGGTGACGGGCCACTAGTAAGTTTTAGGAGCGGAAAGGGAGCCCCAAAATGAAATTCCAGCACGGGAAATGACTGCAATAATAACAAAGCAGCCAGTAAGGTTTTGGAAATAAACATATACTGAGATAGTCCTCATTTAGTGTTTGTAATGAAGTGTTGAGGAAGCGGGGGACTCGCTCGGCAGTGGGTAGATTCAGTAATCTGATGTGGAAAGCTCTAACAAAAAGAATGAAGTGGGATTGTTGTATTTATATTATGGAAATGATCAGTGATGCGTTTACAAGATTTTGGTTTTAAAGCCTCTCCTGGCAGTATTTAAAAAGACAGTGTTGTGTATATCATGTGGCACAGATCTCACACTGTGGGCCTGAGAAACTCTTAGTTTACATCACTAAATCACTGGGTATGAATAAGTTAGCAGGTATAATGTAATCTTATGTGTGTCTGTAGATATGCTCTTGTCTCAGGTTCAGTTCAGTGCACATTCACCCCTGAAGTGTAAGCCAGGGCACGCACCAAACGTTCCTATTAGAAACATGTGGCGAGCATCGCACATCAAAACTCGCTGTGACATCTGGACAAAACTGAAAGTGAGATAGACTAGTGTTTCATTTTCATGTTTTACAACTTGGAGAGCGCGAGAGGGCTTTGACTTCACGGCTTGGAAGAGAGAAACAGGTTCACGGAGCAACAAAGCCATGAAGGAAGGTCAGGCCTTTGGAAACCTTACATACAAACAGCACGTGCACAAATGATGGGACACACACACATACACACTCTCTGTCTCTCTCTCTCTCACACACACTGAGCGCAGCCAGAAAAATCCAACATCTTTCAGTTTGAAGATACTTGAGTCAGCTGGAGTTTTCCTTCCCATCCTGTGTATCCTGAGATTAATTGTTTAAAGGAACATTTCAACACTTTGGAAAATACACACTGGCCTTCTCAAAGAGAGTTAGATAAGAAGATCAGTGCCACTCATAGTGTAAATATTATGCTAACATTTCAGGGGGAGTTATCTCCTCTGCTATTTCCACAGAATGTCATGAAAAACTGACTAATGTGTGATATTCCACTAAGCCACATCCAGCACTTAAGCTTAACTCGATTTGATAGGCTAGCAAGTCAAGCTAGTTGTTTTTCGTCTCTCGCCTTTGTGCTGAGATAAGAGCCGCTGACGTATGAGAGTGGAAGCGATCATCTGTTTCCCAAAACGCCACACTCGTCCTTAAAGTGTGGGTTATATCTGTATATCTAACATGAAGCTGGCACTACCTGGGAGTTAGCCTAGCTTAGCTAGCTCAGCGTAAACGCTGGGGGGGAAAAAAAAAAAAAAAAAAAGGGGGAATAGAAACTGGAAAGTATCAAAATCTCCCCAGCAGTACATCTGACGCCCACTAACTGCCATTGTGTATCTTGTTTACACCATCAGCACAAAAAGGGGAAGTAAAAACAGCAGAGCAGTTTCCCCGGTCTGGAGTCTCTATGCTAAGCTAAAGATAAATGAGGTGATAGTCGTAGCTGCACAGCACATATGTGATATGAGTGTGGTGTCCATGTTTTGATCTCACATTTTGAGAATTTCCCGTAGTGGTTGACCTAATCCTCCGACATGGCCCCTTTGAAAATACCCCCTCTTGATTCATAACATGACCACAGGGACACACACACGCACACATACACACATTCAAACACACTTACACACGGGGGATGTGACTTTCATGATGTCAGGCAAATTACACCTCAGGCACCTCTTACCATCTGTTCATAATCCAGAGCACTATTCATTACATCACTGTTGGAATAAGGTTATTAAGAACAAACAGTGCAGGTAAAGTCTCCGACCGTACGACAAGAGGTCTTAGCTAAAACAATAGATGACAGTAAATGACAATCAGCCCAACCTCCACATTATGAATCACGGGCGGGAGACGCTCATGCTTATTCAGTGTGTCCACTGAGGTGTGCAGCCTCTTCATTTAATATTTCCATAAGGTTGCATATGAGTGTGCGCCAGGCAATCCCTGTAATAAGGAGGTAATGTATTCTGCGCCAATGGCAAAAAGGTACGCTTGAAACATCCCTCACAGGAGCAGCAGTTTTCAACTTGACAGTGGACACATACATAATTAAGCCAACTAAAAAAATGAATATTTCATCTCAAAGCATTTTCATCTCCAAACATCAAAACACCTCAACGTCTCACACAAGAGCAAGGTAAATCACTTTTATTCACAGAGGGAATATGCAAGGAGGAATGCTCGCTCAAAGTAGCCTGCTTAAAAAATATATCAGCACGGAGAGGGGACGGGACTTGAGGCAACAACTTACACCACTTATTTTGCATTTCGCCCGTAATTCTGCGGGTCCTCGGAAGAACTGGCTGTTTGAGCATGCAGAAAGAGCGAACTCCGATTGTTTGCCTAACCCCATTTTTTTTTCCTCCCCACTCCGTAAACTGTAATTGTGTTATTATGTTATATTACGGTGTCAGCCCTAATGCTTTGTGGCCTGATCTTGCGATAACTCATATTGACGTATAATTCATGACGTGTCGTCCACGAGTCGCCTCAGGACTTTTGGGTTTTCACATGTGTAGGCACATGCCAATGGAGAGGATAAATTACTGCATAACCTTGCAGTAGTTGAATTTTTACTACTGCGGTCTATGAAGGCGAAAGGCTTTTGCCAAACTCTCTCTATTTCTGTGATGGCAAGGAGACTCTCAGATGTCTCAGTTTCCAGAGAATAGGTCATGAATTATATTGCAGGAGCTGTGTGGTACAGAAGGGAGGGGAAAATAGTTATAGCACGGTGGAGAGAATTACTTTGACCGTCAAACCTGACTCAGACTGGCTCCCTGTACACCTTCATGGATGGGAATTAACCTGCCACACAGCTTGAAACGCTTTACCGAGCGCTGGTCGATACTGTCATTATCCTAAAGCAATTCTTAATTCTATTTACCCCTGCAGCTAAAGATCCTCGTATTGATCACAAAGTAGAGATGCCACAACTACTTCTTTTCTATAGTTAATACCTCGATGTGTTGTTAAAACACACTCACACACACACACATGCTGCTGAGGTGGGGAATATCATTGGAAATGTTTAAACATATGTTTCAGAGTGATACCTGAAGATCTTATCAGGGCTAACAGTCATGAGTGGTACCTCTGTGTTTCATCAAGGGTTGCAGGAAAAAAAAGATGTTCTCTTTCATATCCTGTTTTGGGAGATGAGAAATATTGATATTACACTGCGAGCACTATCAGCGTGAAACAGAGCCTTTCAGAGAAGCAGCAGTGACAACACCTGTACTGAAGTTCCTGATCACACGTCTTTGTTCTCAATGCCTCTGTCGCTGCTGGCGCGCAGTGTGTGTGTGTGTGTGTGTGTGTGTGTGTGTGATGCGGAGACAGAAAAAAGACAAACACAGAAATCCTGGATGCACCTTTTTCAGTCACTGTCTGTCTGTCATCCTCGTGCACAAACAAACACAGCGGCTGAGAGCATCGCCACCTGCCACAAACTATACACTGTGACCTGTGACAGTGGTTAACACAACAGGACATGCGTAGCCCCAGGTGACTCAAATTGCAAAACTAACAACACCATGCTTCATTGCACCAAGAGCGCGGTGTGAAACACCAGCAGAAAGGACGTGTGTGTATGTGCGTGTCAATTTACATCTGTGTCTAAATGTGCATGTTTACGGGTATGCAGTTGTGTCATAGCTGACTCACCCCGTAATGTATTTCGTTAATTAATATGGACTCTAATACGATTCCTACAGCTGCCTGCAGCATAAACAAACACATAACAATACGAAAAAATATAATCTTTTTTGGTGCAATTCTCTTTATGCAATTTCATGCCGTCAGCCAGGAAGGTTTGCTTACAGTCTTTCCTTTAATAAGATAAATACTAATACCTTCATATACAAGGAGAGAATGAGGATGTGTCAGGCCAACGTGCAGCAGTGTGATGCAACACAAGCTGAATATTTCACTATCACCGTGTCATCCTACTTTATGTTTGTACTTTTACTGTGCAACATATTCTACCATAGCACAGCCTTATACACTGGGTAAAATGTGTACAGTATGTGTGTAGGTCCATGTGTATATTAATATATCTGGTTAAACATGTAGGAAGGTGGATTTCCATACGTGACCATATGTTCAGTGTATGTTTTGCTTGCTCCTGCATGTGATTCCCTTTCTCTCCTCGGACACCAACAAACACCAAGTAATGGTGCAAATCCTAGTGAACAGTAATCGTGCACAATCCCAGCAAAAATCACAAATAATTAACTGGATCATTATTATTTTCATTGTTAATATTTAGCCAGTTATAGATGATGAAAGTCTTATCAGCTGTACAGAGATCAGAGATCAGAGGAGGAAGTACTAATGTTAGAAACAAGTACAATTCAATGCTGCTTATTTTTGTTATTACGTATAATAATCCGACTACATCAGATTAAATAACAGTGATGAGGCCTTCGAGACTGATTTCTGTCCATGTTTGAATATATTACACTGAATTGAAATGAACCTCAAACACAAAGTAAAGTAAAGAATAAATGTGAAGAAAAGCAGCAGATTGTGTTTCCTGAGGTTTTGGACGATATTTTAATGGACTCTATTACATTTCATTTGCTCTTCGCCGTCGCTTCAAACTGATGTAACATTTATTCTGCTGCCGTTTGTTGTATTGTGTCGTTACACGGTAACGTCACGCTGTCGTTACACCGTCCTAAAGTAACGGGGCTGAGGTAGTCGACGGCTCTCAGCTGCCTGACACTGACAGCACTGAACCGCTACAGGTCTCTACATAGCGGCTGCTCTGATTGGCTGGTTTGACCGAGCAGAGTGACGTAGGTCCCCGGAATTTAGCGGACCGTACCATTCCTGCCTAAACGGGGTGATACGATGAAACACCAACCGTGAGATAACACCTCTTCAACCGTTTTAAACTACACATCTTTAACTTAAAAGTATATTTAACCTTTATATGACTAATCTTGTCATTTTCGTTCACACATTCCGATACATGTGGGTGTTTAGTAACTCGGTCACATTTGTGTCCCCCCCCCGCCTGATCGAGTCGACGGTTTGACTCAAAATGGCTGGAGAGAAACAGTTATGAGGATCGACGGTTTTGCCAGATATTTACGAAAAATGAGCCTCTGTGTAGCGTGAAGGTTTTCCCGCCACACATCTGGGGATCCAGGTGAGACATGTTTACGGTTAATCCGACGTTTCCGCCCAGCCCGCCGCTTTTACACCGAGAAAATGACGCCAAACAGGGGGCTCGGTTGCAGTGTTGTCACGGTGGCCGTTTACTCACAGCAGGGAGATCTCTGGCTGTGTGTCTGTATTTACAGTCTCAATAACAGCTTCAAACTCCAACAACAGGCTGCACACGGGGGCAGATTCTGGGCGATAGTGCACGTGCAACACGCAGCACATAGGTAAATGTGAGTGCGCTGTCAAACAGTGTGTGTGTGGATAATACAGAGCAGGCCTGTGGCTAACCCTGCAGCTGTGCATCGCACCAGTACGTCATGAGCCCAGGATTCCCTGCAGTAACGTCGGTGCACAGACGCAAACAAGGCACAAGAGATGTGCACATACAAACTCACCAGACTAGTTCTGCACGGTGCACAACGTGATGTCGTCAGCTGCTCTCCTGCATGGAAGCAGTGCGGGGCGTGCACCTGTGCAGGTGTTACCTATGTAAGCTACGTGAGCCTCGTAGGACGAGGAGGAGGAGCCAGGACCTGTGTTTGCGTTAAACCTGCAGTGCACGAGCTGCTCAATTAGCGCTGACATGTATAAATAACACAAGTGACAGATACAGTCTCACTGATGCACTTTATATAATTCAGTTTACAAACAGTTTCGTGCAGACTGGCCTGAGGTTTGTGTACATGATGATGGACATGTGAGATGCTGCCAGCGGATGTATACATCACCGTGTGTTCAGAAACACACACAGTCTTTGTTTTATTTATGTGCTGGTCTGATAAAACATTTGGATTCCAAGTTATAAATCAACAGGATTAACCAAAAACACATCAGATTGTTTTGATCAGAATATGAATAAAATATAAAATTCTCAATTGAACTGTCAGACGATCCTGGCGTGTGTTTCTGTATATATATATCAGCCATATTGGTGTGTGATGGTCGGCATCATCACCTGCACCTGCTGACAGCGTCTCAGGCCTGTTGTCACTCAGACACACAGTTTGCATGTTCTTCCTGTCCCTGTGTGGGTTCAATAGATGTGAATGACACCATGAGAGGTTTATGGTTTTATCCATCCATGATAATGGATCTTATTGATATATCCTTTAACATGTGTTAATGTGGCTCTGGAGGTAGAGCAGGTTGTCCACTAATCAGATCCCAGGCTTGTTAATCAATGATCCATCTTTCTATCCAGTAATTCTGATATATAGAAGAGTGCAGCATGTAGATAAAAGCTCTGTATGAATGTGACTAGTAGTGTAAAACGCTTTTAGTGGCACAAGTTCGGTATTTGTTGTCATATTTCCTGCACTTCTCCATTGGAAGGTCAAAAGGTCAGGGATCTAGTTCGGGTCCTGGTTCAGATCCTGCTGCCTGGTCGGCTCTGCTGTTCTGTGCTCGTAGACTCTGTGGTGCTGATGTAGTCTCTGTGAACAGGCTCTGTGTGTGTGTGTGTGTGTGTGTGTGTGGTTTCACTGCCAGGCTGAGACGTTTCATTGGCCCTGAGGTGTTTCATCAGTGATCAGAGTGAGGCTTTGGATCGAACACCTCTGGAGATGTTATAAGTGTAGAATATGATCAGCGGCGGTGAAATGAAGATGGATTTGAGGGAGCGCGGTGAAAGAAAAGAAAATTCCCCTCCAGTCGGAGCCATCTGAGTGGAGCTGGGAGTCTGTCTCTGGCTGTGGTGCATGTTCCAGTCAGTGTTCCTGCGTTTCCTTTCCAGATACAACAATTTATTATTTTCACTATCTGCAGCGGCCCAGTTTTTGTCACGTAAAAAGGAGCTGTAAAGGTCAACGAGCCCCGCACGCCTCGGGTCTTAAACGTGGGGAAAGTTGACTGTAACTAATATTTTCTTTTAGGTCACGGCTTCACTTTTCCAGTTAACTCTAATAAAGGAGTGGGCGGTTCCCAGCACAGACAGGTCTCACTGCTTTGCTCATGGGGGGGTGGTGGTGGTGGTGGTGATTAAGCCTGATGTAATTCTGCTTTACGTATGTGTGTGCGTGTGTGTGTGTGTGTGTGTGTGTGTGCGCAGGGCATTCATGTTATTAGGACGTGTTTCACTGTAAATCCTGTCTTTTTTTTTTTTTTTCCACAGAAAAATGCCGACTCAAGATGATTTTTGTGCTGATGATGTAAAAGTGGGTCATGCCACACAAATCAGAGAACACTGCGTAGCGTGCGGTGCTGCTTTGACACTCATAACAGAAACTCCTACGATGGAGCCAATAGCTGTCGATGATCACAGGAAAACGCTGCCACTCAACTTCTGATTAATAGAAAAACAAACTGTTGTCATCGCTGCTCTCAGATGTTGGGATGGTTGATGATTCACTCAGCTCTGTTGGGGAATACCAATTAGTTTCCATTTATGGTGAATGTGAAGAAGCTGGTGATGTTTATCCTTTATCGATTCATGGGTTTAGCTACAGGGTTTGTGTCTTGATCTGTGGTCGCCATCTTGTCGGCTGAACCCGTGGAGATGTGGCGTTTGAGGAACCAGGCTGTAAACGTGTTTATTTCTGCTGTAAAGTTGGACATGAGAGTCTATGGAGACTGGAGCCAGAGTCTAGTGGCCATTTGAGGAACTGCAGCTTCCTGCAGCCTGATTAAAACTTCAGGCCCAATCAATGATAAACATTTATCCTCCAATAGGATCCACTGGTTCAGGAACACGGACACAGGACTCTTTAATCATCAGGTACATTTGCACCTGCAGGAATTAAATGCTAAATAAATCACTGGAACAAAAGTAGATCATCATCAAGAGGCTTAAAACCACATGGATTCAAACATGGATGATGTTTCCTGTGTCCTTGTGCATGTGGAGAAAACAACAGTCTAATAACACGCTCATCGTTTATCAGTACAAACTCTGTGATTGATCGTTTCTTGATAAAGTTTGACCTTTAAATGGACCAGGCTGATCGGAGCTCGTTGCAGATAAATAACAGGGAGTTTCATTAAAGAAGTGCTGAATTACATTGGAGCTCGTGTCATTTTATCTTGTGGAGTTATATAATTAGAGAAGTTGTTTTTTTTTATGCTGTAAATTTTCCTGTTTATGATTCTCTGATAGATTTTTATTGACCTCATAAAGTCTGGTGAGGTTTCCTGGCTCCAGATCTGGACTTCATCTCTTTCTTTGCCAGTTGTGTGACTTTTGTGTTGGCGGCCATTGTAGTTTTTGGATGTTAGAGCTCAAACTGCTGATCGTAAGTCAGTTAATTGATTTGTTGGTTGAAAAGTAAATCAGTTGTGTTACTTTATTAATCACTAAGAGAATTTTCATCTTGTTTTTAACAAGAAGTTTTACAGTGTTGATGAGTCACAGTAAGAACAGAGGTGTTATTTTCTACTGTATATGTTGTAAACTAAAACCATAAATCTCAGTTTGACTGCACATATAAATACATTTTATTTTGTCACCGGTTGATTTGAACCAGAAACGCTCTCAGCTTTGGAAAAAAAAAAAGAAACCTCTCTGCTTTAAGAGGCTGCTTCTGTTTTTCCGCCTTGTTGTGAGTGCAGGTCATTTCAGTTCAGCAGAATAACATAAACACGGCCCACGACCCATTTAGACTTATTTACAAGCGCGTGTGACACAGTGAGGTATAAAACTAGTCTCATATGAATGAGTGAGTCTGGTAAATTAAGTTTGATTCACTTTCAGAGCCTCTGCAGCCGCCTGACGCTGTTCAACCTACACGATTCTTCAAGTTTTTGTGCCGAGTCAGATCAGCTCTGTGCCCTATAGATGAGTCAGACTGAGGAACACCCTCTCCTCCCACACACACACACACACACACACACACACAGTGCAGGCCTCCTTTATCTGGCTGCTTGCTGTGGGAAATGCCTCAGACTTTAAGGTTCATCACATACAACGATTATGAAAGACGAATTACGCTGCGTGATATCGTTTATCACCGCAATATGAGTAAGGGGGCTGGCACGTAAAAAAAACAAAAAACAAACAAACAAAAAATCCCTGGCATCCAGCATAAACACACACACACACACACACACACACACACACGCCATGCGAACGACTGGAGCGTTTACTTTGGCTGGCGAGCGGCTGCTCTGTGGTTTCATGTGCGGCGAGATGAGGAGGGTGGAAGCAGGCAGAGGAAACTTAGATGCTTGTCTAACATTTCCGCTCAATCATAACCAAGATCATGTTACCAAAACACACACACACACACACACACACACACAAGGTTTCTGCACTGAGGCGACACTCATTTCCAGGCTTTGAAGTCCTCGTCTAAAGTCTGGAGAAAGCTGAGAGCGTTCCCAAATCTTGTTGACATTTTACACGAGGGGGTTTGATAACAGCAGCCAAACACTCACACACACACACACACACACACACACACACACACACACACACACACACACACACTCACACACACACTCAGTCGCTCCGATTGGACGCCGCGTGTTTTCCTGAGTTTTCCTAAATCCCGCTGTAAGGCTTGGCCTACTTTATGAGGCGCGGTATAGGCGCCACAAAAAGCCCAAATTTAAATCCAGATCCATTAATATTCACCGAGAGAGAGAGAGAGAGAGAGAGAGAGAGAGAGAGAGAGGATCCTCTGGGAGGAAACATCTATTCGTCCTAATTGATTAAAACCATTGAATTCATCTTGTCTCATTTAAAGGTTTCTTTTTTTTTTCTCTACACAGTTATTATTATACCTGCTGATACATATCCCGTCTGTTAAGTGCTGCCCAAAGATGTCAAGAGGAGGAGAGCTGAGGAACAAGGAAAGTGCATCTCTGGTCTGAATAATGAATGGAGACCATACTGTGGGTGGAAAAAGGAGGGAGGATGTGGTTCAGTAATAGTCTGGGTGAATATTTCTTTCTCGGGCTAAATTGTTGGTCTTGCTCTGACTCTTGTTTCCAAGAAAAAGTTAATGAAAATTACATGTGAAGCCCTAATGACGGACTTTTACAGGATTTGTAGGGCTTCAGGCAGCGGAGGAGACGTATCATTACAGTGCAGGGCCGGCCGCTCCTCGGAGGCATGAGCATCCTTCATGGACCTTTTCCACTTTGTCCGACCCGAGTCGTCATGCGGTAACATCACGAGCGGCGGCGGCGGCGATGGCGGCGGCGGACCTGTGTGGTCATTTCACCCACTGTAATGATCCAATTTATGACGCAGCATAAAGACGGAGCTCTTATAGGTTTTTAAAAAATCAGGCTATGGGATTAACTGCCCCTTCCTTGTTGGAGCGAGGCCTTTAACCCCCACCCGGACTGCCCCAAATGATAAGGCCGAGGCAGCACCGGAGGCTCTTCGTGTCACACTCTGTGTTTGTTTTAGAGTAAATGCAACAATAACAGAAAAACAGAAGTTGTGTTTGACCGTGTTGTCGCCGTCACACACTCGGGGCTTTCTCACTGTTTCCTATTTTTGCGGCGGTACTTTTTAAATAATTCCACATGTGGCCGTGATTGTGGTTAATATGTGAGAGTGATAAAAGTTTCACACTGTGTTCTTGTTCGGTAAAGTGAAGCCTGTCAATGAGACCAGTGTTGATTATTATCTGATTCATTTGTCACGCAAAATGAACTAAATGAGTTGAAAACTGTTGGTCTGAGAACGTGTGATGAACATGTTTCACTGTTTTATCACGTATTTGATGATTGTGTAAATAATTAGCACAGTAACTGGTATGGTGACGTAGCAGTGACGCTCTGCAGCGGCACGCCCGGTGGAGTCGTGGTGCACTGATACGTTTGTTTAAGTCGTGACTTTGTGAGTTCGCTGCAGACACGAGGAAACTGTCAGTCACTCCAGGGCCCTAAGCTGAGTTCGCTCCGTCTGAGAGGCCGGTGATTTGAAACCGGAGCCCACGCCTTGTCATTCCTCCGAGGTCCCTCCCACCCCGGCGTTCGGTGGGTGGGTGCGGCACGTGCATGAAAGGCAGCAGAGAGGCGTTCACTTTCATCCCCTGTCATTTGGCTGTTTCTCAAATATACTGTCTAACCCCCCCCCCCCGCTGCTCATTTCTCTGCTTTTCCCACCCACTGTCTCCTCCTCAGCCTCTCATCTCGCTGCCTATCTCCCCCTCCAAACACATTTGTGTGTCTCCCCCCTCTCTCTCTCTCCATCCCACAGCTATGATTTAGGCGTCAGGGCTGCTCCCATCCCCTCCCAGCCCCTGGATCGAGTTACCCTGCCATTACTCAGTTGTTCCCCCCAGTGAGGGTGCTCCGTGTCAGGCTCAGCGGAGCCCGCCCGCCCGCCCGCCTGCTGCTGCTTCGCCTCTGCGGACCTGCGGACGAGTGCAGCTCAACCACAGACGCCCCTGGTCAGTGGAGTCGCTCCAGCTGTGGCACAGACTCCCTGGAAAATGAGGCAGGCGAGGCGAGCGCCGGGCGTAGCTGCAGCTTCAGAGCTGCGTTTTCGATTTCACGTAGGGTGAAGGAAACTCCATCTTCCCTCTTGCTCTGGTGCAAACAACTCACAGCAGAAATCCTCCTCCTCTTCTTCTGTGGTTGTTTCTACCTTGGCTGGCTGGCAGGGCGGCGAGCCACACAACAAGCCCAGCAGCCCGGTGATTTGTGGACCTCATCGTTTTATGGTTATGTAATGTCGGTTCGCCTGACGAGTAAAACGTCTTGTTAAAACCCCCCCCCCCACACACACACCGCCCCACTCCCCCATAAAAGTGACTGATGCAGGCGGCGGCGGGCGGCGCATAAAGGCCTCGCCATCCCTCCTCCAGCACATGTCATGAGATGGGATGTGTCCAAAGAATGACGCTGCAGAAACGTCTCAGGCTTTATCTCTTGATTAATGAACGTCGCCGAGTAAAAACTTGAGGAGCTGCGGCTGCTTCAGCTTTAATTTATGGGCGGAGGTGGAGTACCTGTGTCTGAGCCCGCGCCCTTTCATACAGTGTAAAGTTTTATAGAAGCTCCAGCATCCTCCTCCTCCTCCTCCTCCTCCTCCTATTAAGCCTGTTGTGCTCTCACAGCGGAGCCATAACTCCCTCTCTGCCATCGCCGGGGCCTTTCAGCTCCTCTTTAATTTATTTAGGCCTGACATATGGCCGTCCTGCGCGACGCAAGGTAGCGTATCACGGCGCAGGAAGGGCCCGCTCAGGCTAGGCTAATCCTTTCTAATTGAAAGGGAGGCAGCGTCGTGGGCCACTGGCTTGTAAGTCGCTCATCTCGGCTGCTTGTTTTACAGTAATGAGACATCTGGGGCCCCGAGAGCGGAGCCTGTTTGTAGAGGAGAAGCGGCTCCGGAGCCCGAGGGCCTGCAGGGCTGTCACAGACGACGAGCGAGCCGACTGCTCGCTCTCTCCTGTCTGTTCGTGGGCGTTTTATTCTGCCCTGATTTGCTGTGTTAATGTTGCATTAGATTTATATCACAACGATAAAATGTGGATTTTTAGGGACGAGGCTAGATCAGGACGTTTTTTACTCCTACGTTCACGCAGTGGTATGAACTTGCGACTGGCTCTAGGCTCCCTCTCTTATCATTATCACTATCGACTGCAGCTGTGTTTCACTTCACATGATAACAAGGTAAAGAAACTTCCTGTTGTGCTGCAGCTGCTGCTGTTTCCACATTGTTTTATTATTATTATTTATGAATATCAAGAAGAAAATGATGGAAGTAACTTATAAAGCCATAAAGATTAAGTTTTGTATTTTTTTCTTTCGCTGTTTTGCACAATACATGTTCTGTACGATGTGATAAAAGAGTAGCTGACTATTATAATGAGGCCAAACTGTGTGAGGCTGTAGGCTATCTATTATTATTACTGCTGTTGTATTTATTATCTCTATAGACTGGAGCTGTGTTTCCGTTTCCATAATTACAAGGATAGGTTTAATTTCCATTCGGTCTTAATTGGTGTGTCTGTGCAGAGTTGTGCGCTGTGTGTTGTGGCTTGAACTAATGTATTTATAGTTTATTTTGGCTTCGCAGCACCTGAGCGCCAACTGAATGAATGGATATCCTGCAGCGCGTGTGTGTGTGTGTGTGTAGGAGATCATCATCCAGTCGGTTTCAGCTCCAGGTCGTGTGAATTCTTCTTCTCACCGGTGGGTTTTTTTTTTTTTTTTAAACGCTGTTTAAATTAACCTTTTGTTTTATTGGGAACTGTTTCCACCAAGTGTGTGTGTGTGTGTGTGTGTGTGTGTGGAAACTCTTCACCTTTGCTTCTGGAGGGAGATCAAATGAGCTGCAGCTGAAACCTCGCAGGTCACATGATCTAAATAGTGCTGTTTTTTTAGACGCTACAACAGAAGTGAGTGAGAGCAACAACACAGTTAAACCCGTCCTCACTCCTGATTAGATTAAGTCGGAAGAAAAATGGCTTCTTGAAACGACTAACAACCGTTAATGCAGAACTTCCTCTGTGCTTTCATGCAGCTGTGGCTGTGATTCCTGCTGAAGCTGGAGCCAGATGTGATTTTCACCCTGCTGATTATGTTTTTGATTAATCATATTTTCTAGGAAAAAGGTGAAAAAGGTGACGTCACAGTCAACAAACTCCAACCAGCACATGTTTGTTTTGGGCATTTTTGTCCTTATAAAATCACCTTTATTAAACTGTCTGTTTGCTTTTATTTTTATTTTAACGGGATGGTTCTGGTAATTTGATGTGGATTTGGATCAGGTCCCAGTGTAGAGGAGCAGCTGGAGCTCCGGCACTGTTGAGCTGCTGTGGACCGGAGCGTCTGAAGAAAGCTGTTTTAGCCACTTCAACCACCCGGTGAACGGCCGTCGTCCTACAGCGCCTGTAATAAACGAGCTTGTGCGTAGCGATGCCTTTGTTTACCAGCAAGATAAAGAGGTGAAAATGCAAACACTTACACTTAAACTGATATGAGCTTTTATCTGCAGCTGAAACATGCAGTCATCACTCAGCTCCAGCAGGTCACACACTCAGTACGTTTACATGACGCTGTGTTGCTCTGATTAAACCCAGACTTTTCATATAGATCTACGAGACCGACCGACCAGATCAGGTCACGTCCTGGACTTTGACCACAGAGTCGTACAACATGCGTAAGAGAAGAAGTCGGTATCAAAACAAACATGGCGAGAGGTGAAGCGAGACGGACGAGGAGACGCACCTCATCCTGTACCTCACTGATCATGAGAGCGTCATGTTGGGCCAGAACTTTCCTTCAGTGTGTCTTCAGTGCTAATTCTAGTTTTCCAGACTCTGCTGCAGTGACAGTGATGATGATGATGATGAAGCTGCTCTGAAACTAAAGTTCCTCTGTTAGTTAACGTCTCTCAGGTGTGTGGACGTCTCACCTCTGCTCGGTGTGTGTCTGAGCGGTGGAGGAGCCGGCCCGGTGGTTCGGTGCACGGTGGCTTTTCTTTGCTCTCTGCTCGCTCTGCCTCGTTGTGTTTTCGTGCCCCGGGCTCCGAGCAGCCACGGCGGCCTTGTATTGCCATTTTCACACAGTAATGGTGACCTGGCAGTGCATTAAGGCAGGTCTGCAGCTACACTCCAGATCCAATTGGACACGCTAAACCCTCTACAGCTCACCAGAGACCTCTAAATTACTGCTTTTCACAACCAGAAAAGCACCTCGCACGTTTGAGGGGAGATTTCTCTTTGTTTGCTGCTGCGTTTTTTTTTTTTCCTGTCTCACAGATAGAAATCGTTTGTACGTCTGATATCTTTGCCCGTGCAAGCTGATCCTCTCCACGCTGTTAAAATCTCTCACGCAGACACTCACAGCAGTATTACTTGATGTCTGATCCTGCTCAGGAAGGTGTGCGCTCTCACTCTGAGAGGTATCAGACTGACTAACCTTGGCAAAGACACTTGAGAGGCTTAAGGTTAATACTAAACTGCTGTAATCCATTATTTGGTTGGTTTGAGAGCAGAGATAGCAATGCTTCAGCATGTACCTGTCAGGGCTAAATGATGCTTATTTCCTGCCCGGGGGAGGAGGAGGGGTGAGGAGGTGGAGGGTGAGGTGGAGTAATAGCAAGCAGCTGCTTCAGCTGGTCCTGGACCTCACCTTTCTTCTTCTTCTTCTTCTTCTGTCGTTTAAAGCTCGACGCCCACAAGCTCCGTTCAAGACGCCAAACTGTGATGGAGAAGAAAACACCTCAGTGAGTGACAGGGCTCTGAAACATATTGATCATGAAGCTGAGACAGTGACATATATAAAAACACTGGTACTTTATTACCAATACAATATAATATGTTATGTAGTAGCAGCAAACACTGGTGCTCAGATTAGTTGAGACTTAGTTTGGCCTCAGTGCAGTTCAACTACTCTTATATTAGTTACTATATCACATAGTAGAGACGTATGTGAGAACATTTATTGTGCAGTATATACATATATATATATATATAAATGATGATGTGATGAAGCAGACTTCTCCCTTTACATCCTGATAATATGATTTGTCATCCAGGTCGTCTCTGTAGCAACATTTCACTTTAATTAAAACAACCGGCTGCAGCTCCTGTGGTGTGGATATTGCACTTTGTGATTAATTTTGCAGCCTCAATCAAAATCCAAACCACAGTGTAAATCCACACCGGTCCTTTCTCCACAGTTTCTGCTCTAATGAGTGAAACCTGTGAGTTCACTCAGCTGATGACAAACCTCCTCCTCCTCCTCCTTCCTCCACTTCCTCCTGTGATTAGCTAAATGCTCCATCGATTGGTCGAGTCGAGGAGCTCAGGAGCTCAGGAGCCGTATTTATCACGCAGCGAGAAGAGGAAGAGGAGGAGGAGGAGGAGCGTGCAGCAGGATGTAGCAGCGGCCGTCCGTCTTTCATTGGAAAACAATAAACATAAATCTGAGGAATGCATCCATGTGATATAAGTCTGCAGGGTGGAGATGAGGAGGAGGAGGAGGAGGAGGGGGTCTGCTCTGCTTTGCTCTCCTCAGGCGGAGGAGAGCCGGAGCTCTGTGGGGTTTGCTGACATTTGAGGAAAAAATCCCACCTTCAGCAAAGGCGGACGTGCAAATCAGTGTCATGAGTGCAGGATTGGTGCTTTTTTCAAAAGACGGCGAGGAAAAGAGAGCGAGGAGGATGTGAGGGTTTCTGAGGGCCCCCCCCCACACACACACACACCTTCCTCAGCATTGCACAGGGACTTTGCATAAGGGCAAGGTTTCTCCCCGTGAATCACAGCTAATTAACGAAGTAATTAAGATCAGAATCTGTGCTCGGTGAAGGACTCTAAATTGTCTATACATTCAAACAGGCCCATAAAAGGAAATCCCCTCCATTCATGAAAGGGCTAAATTAAAGCGTTGAGACCCGTTCCTCTCTATTATCCCTCCGCCGTGTGTCACACAAGGGACATCTGTTGAAAAGAGCGAGCCGGTGCCACGCCGAGTTAAAGCCCTCGCCGCTCCGTCACCAGCACTGTTCATAATGCATTCGCTATACATATTTCAGCCGGAGTGAATTTATTTCAATAAATAATGTCACTCCAAGGACACGCTTCGATCTCTCCTCTGGCTGCGAGCCACTCCATATTGTTATCTCATCCCTCTCTCGTGGCAAATGATAGATTAACAAACAGTTTATAAACACGGCGCCGGGCTTGTCCACACTTTTATCATCGGCGCACACTGCAGAAATAACCTCTCCTCCATGATGGATGCTTCCTGCACTTTTATTCTGCTGTTATAAGCTGAGAGGGTTTCTACAGGACGGCCTCCGATGTGTCGGGAGCTTCACACAGAGGAGGCGATTTATGGTCCAGGTGGAGTTTCCTGGTAGGTGCAGTCGAGGTGGTGTTCCTCTGTCTTCAGTCTCAGTTACTGGTTGATCGTCCAGCTCTCCTGATCCGAGGATTGATCACATCTTTCAGACGTTCGTGTCCTAACGATGATGCTCTGAACTTTTCATCTGATGTCACCAGCAGGTCAAAGGTCTCACTTGTTTAGCGCGACATGATCGATTGGCACAGATCGATTGTTCTGTGCTTTTATGCTTCTGCAGGATGAATCCAGGCGATTTTGACTTTTTAATGTCGACGTTTTTGGTTGAGAGAGAGATATCTCCACATGATGTTCAGACGTTGCTGCTCTGATCAGTTACTGTGGACTTTGTGGAAGAAGAAGAAGAAGAAGCATCAGGAATTCAGGATTCATTCGTCATGTACTTCCTGTGCAAAAAAAATATTCGGTTTAGGGTCAGTTTTGCACCTTTTCGCACAGTCTGAACATAAAACTCAATATTATTGACAAGTTCAAAGTTTCATCTTCACACGTCGTGTTTTTTCAGATATTAACCGACAGAGATGCATCAAACCTCTCGGCAGCTGGAAAATGACTAAAATGATAGTTGGATTTTCAAAATAAGACGCTTTCAGCATGTTTCTGTTGTTAGCCAAAGTAAAATGATGGTTGCAGCTTTGAGTTTCAGCTTCAGTCAGACTTTGTCTTGAACTGTACAGACACACTGTTTCTGCAGGTCGTTGTTATGTAATGATCCGTTTAGTAACTTGTGTGCAGAGCGGAGATATCTTTGTTCTCCAGGAGAACTCGTACCTGGGAACTCATTTCCCTCTGAACACAAACCTGCTCTCTCTCTCTCTCTCTCTTAATGTGGCATTTTAAGGAAATCGGCCTCCTGGAGGAAGCCGGCCGTGGCCTGGCCTGGTTTAAGTCCATGTAAACACAACAGTGATGTCGACCTTTGGGCTCGTGCAGAAAGCACACAGCCCGCGCAGACCTTCTGACACAGATATACATTCACCGTACGACCTCCAGAGGAGCATCAGTGTGGCTGCAGGACCAGCTGACTCTTGTTCTCCGGGTACAAAGTAAACCCCTGTTTCCTGAGCCGTCTTGTGCAATTTGTGCTAAACTCAGTGTAGCTCCTGAACACACACACTTCCACTTAAGTTTCACCTCAGTCCTCGTAGTGTTGCTGCCAAACGACACACACAGGGTCAAGTCAGCGATGGGGAAATTGAAGCGGAGTCCACGTTGAGTTAGAGGCCACTACCACTGCTTTTCTTGTCTCCATTTGAGCCCTGGGTCTTCACACCCCCCCCCCCACTACGCTCTGAACACTGCTGTCAGCAGGGATCAAGTTCAGAAAGCCAAAAAGGTGTTACTTAGAGGAGAAGTGAAACTGCTTCTTTTTCAGATTCTTAAAAAGTCTTGATGTGAAACGGCTAAATTTAGCTTTTATAAAGGAAAGTTCATGCCCACAGTCTTCCTCTCCCTCTCTCTCTCTCTCTCTCGTTTTCTTTCAGGTTGGAGCAGAAATTCATCACATCAACCCAAATCACTTCCTCCTCTCTTTCCTCTCAGGCAGGAAGGGGTTACTCTCCATGTTTCCTGTCCAATTCCCAGAGCTCCAGCCGTGTTCTGATTGCTTTCTTGATGTTAAACATTCCCAGGCTCCTATAACCTCCTCGCTCCCCTCCGCCGTCCAAGAGCCGTCCCAGGTGAACGAGTGGGCGAACCTCCTGTTTTTAAGGATAAAAATCTCAAGCAATTTTTTTTCTTGTTTCTCACAGGGGGTGGGAGATACGGGGTGGGGGGGCGGGCGGGCAGCCGGAGCGATGGGAAAGCATTCTTCCTTTGCATGCTGTTACGTCGGTGTGAGGCTGTGGGAAAGTGTGTGTGTGTGTGTGTGTCCCCCCCCTCCTGTTTGGGCACAGTGTGTTTAAAGATGTTTAAAGTGTGAATAAGTACGAGGAAGATGCTTCTCCAGCTCATATGTTCTGCTGATATCCAGGGCTTAAACACAACACGTGTTTCCCCATCAAACAAACGTCATCTTTTTTTTATTTTTCCTTCCCACTCACTCCCTCACTTTCCCCTCGTGAGACACCTGATCGACGCCTGAGTTATGTTATCTGCTCTGAGTCAGCGCGGCCTTCATTCGCATCAGTCATAAAACAAAACGGGATCCAGATTGTGCGAACATGCCTTGCGTGGAAGAGGCGGCGGCGGCGGCAGCAGCAGCCGTGTGGATATGACCCAGGAGCAGAGCCGGGCCAAGCCGGACTATATTTAGCCCAACGATGCTCAGGCTAATTGCCCTCCCAGGCCTAATCATTTCCAGGCTCTGCAGCTCACAAACGACTAGAGGGGAGGCCAAACACCCACTAACCTCATGTTAAAGAGATGTCAGCATCAATGGGGCTGTCAGAGAGCTGCACAGACAAGACAAATTAGCACAATGTGCTTCCTCCTCATGTGCTATTAGATGTTCTCTAAGCGGATTGGATCGGAGAGTCCAGTATCGCTGTCTGCTTTACTGCATTAATTGAATATGTTTCCTTGCTACTATATCGGTAATGTGAGGAGTCTTGGCAGCTTCCTCCACGGGCGACATTGCGAGGTTGTCTTCAGTTTACAGATCCCCTCTGAATGCTAAATCCCTCCACTATCGCCTCCTACAGCCAGATTAGCTCCTGCTGTACGTGGGCCTGATCTGGCCCGAAACAGCCGATGCCCCAGTCGCTGTTGCACTCACCTGAACTGTGACGTGGCTCCAGAGGAAAAAGTTTTAGTTTGTCATAGTTTGTTTTCACCACCACCACCACCACCTCCTCCTCTCTCTCTTTCCTCCTCTTCTCCTGCATGAGTTTCCTCTTCGGGTCCAGTTGCACCGTTTCCTCTGAGGTTCCTGTCCCGGAGATTTGCCCCGGTGAAGCAGCGGGCACTCGATGGGCCGGGGTCAGAGGGTGACGGCTCTGTTGTGAGGGAGCGGTGAGATGAACACCTCTTCCTTCCTGGTCCAGTTCCCGGCAGCATGTTGGGATACCAGTTTTTTTCCACTGCATGTTCACCTGGAGGGAGATCAGGTGACTGACAGTGAGGGGAATTATATGATGAACACGAACACAGGGAGGGGGGGCGCCATGATTAGCTGTGATTGGTCTCGGGGTTCAGTTGCGTCTAAGATCTAAGTGACTCACACTGGATCTGACCTTGGAGCCGTGTTGTGTTAATTAAACGTCGTGCAGTCGTTTGTTGAAGGAACCGTGTTGTCGTCTCCACACGTCCTCTGTCTGTAGCTCACCTGGTCCAGTCCACAGGGAGTCATGTGATGATGGGATGAGTTTGTGAGTAATATGATATTTTATTACCTGCTCTCCATCACATTCAAGCTGTTGTGCAGCTGAATGGATCTTCATTAGTCTGGAGGTAGACGACTTATCTCGCAGGTTGAAATCCGAGCTCAGCTCCTCAAAAAGCTCAGCTCTGCATCTCGCCGATCGTTCAGTCAGAGGGTGAACCCGCAGAAATAAGTGAACTGTGCTTGTCAGCTTTTTAAACCCTGAAATTGATTCTTCTTCTTCTTCTGCTGTGCTCTTTATTCTAATGACAAGCTAATCCCCCTCTCCTGTTTCCCCTCCGTTATGAGTACAGCCTCTTATTTCCCCACTCCGCCGTGCGCCGCCTCTGGAAATTAGCACTCATGATGAGTCCGCGCTCTCTGCAAATCAATTTGCCACGGCGAGTCCCTCTAAAAAGGTTACCTGTGGCAACTGGGCCCCGGTCACGTAACTTTGAATTCGCCTCTCCTGCCAATTTTTATTCAGCTAATTAAATAAATGGCTCCGTCTGGAGAGTCAGCTGAATGAAATGTCAAAATATTGATGTTGAATAGTTATGTGATTTCAGGGTATTTGTCATTGGAAGTGGAGGGAGGAGGTGGTGCAGGAAGGAGGGTGGGGGTAGGTGCTGAGGGGCTGAGGGGGCGTGTCGGCCGCCGGGGCCGGTTTAATGATATTAGTAGTGATCTGCTTTACTTATGAGGCTCTAAGTTCTTCGTGCTCAGCACAGGAGCTGCTTCTCTCCAGGCTTTAGGACCATGATGCTGATCCTCCTTACAGGTGCTTCACAGGCCTCAGCCCTCACCTGTCCGATGCTGCAGCTCCCACCTTAATGCAAAAATAAAAGTCCACCTTAAAAGACTGGCTCTGGTTTAAAAAAAAAAAACAGCTGTGAAAGCATCGAGCCGTCTCCTCAGAGCCTTGATGCAATAAATCTTTCAGAATGAGAATAGAGCTGTCAGGATGGTCCAGAGGAGAGTGCTGCTGAAACCCAACGGCTTTTAGTGTCAGAATCAGAGGAGGGAGGGGGGGAGGAGAGCAGGGAGGGACGGGGAGGAGTGTGTCCGACTCGCTTTCTTTCTGTCTTTTCTTTTTTTTTTTTTTTTTTTTGCAAGTTGTCGACCAGTTGGCGATCTGACATTCACACCCACTTGACATAGTGATGGTGGTGTTGGTCAGCTGTGTGGAGGAGAGACAGTGAACCGCCCCCCTGGTGTTTACAGTGTGAAAGTGTGTGTGTTTCGCTGTGTTTCATGATCGTAAGTAATAACTTGTACAAACTAGTTGTGTAACTCACAGACTTTCGCTGTGTTGCACAGCTGCAGGACGACACCGGTGCAAACACCAATCACTTACACGCTGATATATTCATTTTAATTTGTCTCTTTCAAGCCTTTAAAACTGAGACTACTGTAACCACTGCTGGGCCTGTTTTATTTTGAAAATCTGGGGGGGGGGTGGCTCTGTGTTGTGGACATGTGTTAACAGAGGAGATTACACTGCTGAATATGAATATAAACTAACTGAGATCATCTCTCTGGTTAATTAGAAAACGCCTGATACGCTGTGTTTCACCTGTACCTGTTTGATGCTTTCAGCTGAGAGACTTTTTACCAACAGAGCTGCACTCGTCAGGACCGTGACAGTCTGTCAGACATAAAACACACCGACTCTGTCTGCAACTGAATTACTGAATTATAATGTCACATTAAAAAGTGTGTAGCAGTCAGGAAACATTACACACTGTGGCGAATGTCTGGGATTCTCAGGATACAGAGGTTTCTTTTGCTGAAGTACAAGGGCGGCACTGACGTCTCCAACATGCTCTGCACATGAATTGAATTAGATGATGTATTTCAGCTATTTCGCCTTTAATTGGTTGTCACAGCTCAGCGTGTGGAGAGGAGAGCGGGCTGTTTATCCCTTAAACACTTCCTGAGAACAAACAACTTTAACAAACCAGAGGGAAGCCACGTTCTGTTTTGTTTTTTTAGGTCACAGCTCAGTGGAGTCTCTGACTGAAAGGACATGAATGTATATTTAAAAAAATGAATGAATGTGATTTGCAGTCGTTGCCTTTGATGGTGACATTTGACCTCACAGGGACGTCGAATGTTTCTGCTTTTGTGACTGTGAACTGCTGCTGACAATGACTTCATATTATGTTGTGTAGTGAATCCATGGAAACGCACACATGCCACCTCAATCTGTGTGTGTGTGTGTGTGTGTGTGGTGCTGTTGGCGGCCCGAGCTGGTCCGTGGTGTGTCTGGCAGACCACCGGGTCTCTGGGCTGCTCTGATAGCGCTCGTCCCTTTGAGGCCTCGACATGCGGTGGATAACGACACCCGGCTCGTCCAGAGTCTCATCTCGGGCCAAACACAAAAAACGATCCAGCGGCGCCGCTGCCAGGACCCGGGCAGAATAGAGACACAGCCGAATGTGGTTGATTGGTCGAGCACATCATCAGACATGTAACACACGGGGCTGATAGCGCTGGCGCTCCCTGCTCCGCTCTCTGGCACACGGCGATGCTTGGATGAGCCCTCGGAGAGAATGAGCCCACCCTTCTTCTTCTTCTTCTTCTTCTTCTTTTTCTTCTCCTCTCCCTCGTTGCCCCTTGATCTGCCTCCACTGCCTCCTCTCTCGCTCTCTTTCTTTCTCTCCCCTCCCCCCCCCCCGCCTCTCCACCTCCTCGGCTTCTCTGTGTTCTTTCTGTGCCTCTCCCTGCGAAACCGTCTTTCTTCTCCTCCGTCTCCCCTCCCAGTTCCTCGTCAGATCCACAGGGCCAGATTTTTATCGCTTTTCTGCGAGTCCTGCGAGGGGAACCTTGAGGGTCTCAGTGGGATCAATTTAAAAGGGAAGCGCTTGTCTCTCCTCCTCTCCTTGGCCCTCTCGGCTGATTGGGTCCGCTCGCCAGGAACTCGCAGGCTTTTGATCTCAACCCTCCCCTCTCTCACCGCCCTCCTCCAACCCCCCTACTCAAAGTTTTTGTCAAAGCTTGGCTCTAAAAAAAAAATTTCTGTTCCACTTTCTGAGAAATGTGGGCCCCAGCCCCTTCGTGCTGCACCTGTGAGAGACCGGCTAAAAGTTTTGCAAACCCACTGGGTGGTTGTGAACAATCTATGGCGCGATTGACTTCTCTTTGAAGATGCGGTAGCGATCCGTGTCTTCAGGTGGAGGTGCAGCGAACGGGACCCACCGTCCTCAGGCGGCTCGCTTGTTCACTCACTCGAACAACCGGTGAGAAGGTGCTCCGAGCTGTGATGCATAATTCACAGTGTGGGGGTGGTGGGGGGGCTCGCTGTTACAAAGGTACAAGGTGCTGCCCGGCGGCGTTCTCATGCTGAGATGTGTTCAAGTCGCTCCAGCCTTTGTAGGACATAAAGGAAGCGTCACCCTGAAGCAAAGAAGGACCGTGTCGAACTGCAAGAACCAACCAGTGAGGCCCGAGTCCAGGGTGTTACCTCTTTGTTGGAGCAGTAGAAAAATAAATATAGGCCCGTGCTGTGTGGGATTTATTCTAGTAGTTTGAGGTCATGTGATGAGATGGTCATGAGTTCATGGCCTCTTCATTTCCTTAAAGTTTGGGCACCGTTACAGATTCAAAAGGAGAAAGTCTATTTGACGATTTGTGGCTGATCTTCAACCATAAACTGTGAATAAAGATAAACCTAGCCGCCATGATGTCACTCTTAGAGCTGCTCCCCACCCTCCTAGCTAATCCAAACATGGGCAAAGAGGCGGGGCCCGCTGGAGCCAGTTTGTGGCTCGCATACGCTCACAAACCTGTCACTCAAAGTGGCCACGCCCTCCGTTAGTTACAATTTCACGTCATTCGAGCGTTTTTGCACCACGCTCATTGACACACTCTAGAGGCTGTTGGAAGAACTACACTTCCTGGGTGGTTGTTGCTTGGTAACGACTCCATCTGATGTTTCTTCTGTCGTTCACTATGGTGTGAGTTATTTCGGTGAGCAGTGTCTCGTTCAGTTTTTAACTCTGGTTAAGTGAAATCTTTTACCCTGAACAGAAATGACACGAATTTATGAAAACACAATGATCCTCAGTTCAGTGACTGAGTGAAATCTCCTCTGGAGGTTTTGGACCTTGTTGTGCAATAGAAGTGGTTTTTCTGAGGCCTGGCTGGTGGAGAGTCTCTGTCAGTGTTTGGACAGGAGCCACGGCCTCCTCCCCCCTCTGTCCTCCTCTGTCTCCTGCCAGGTCACTGGAGGTCAAACAGGAGTTTTTCTTGTCTTACCTCACTGACCTCTCCTGCTCTTGGGAAAACTCCAGTCACGACTCAGGATTAAAATTCCTGGTAAATTTAGCCGCACCAGGCCACAGGTTTCTGCTGCTTCTGTGTTTTTCTTTTTCGGTGAAAGAAAAACACCGACTTGTTTCTCTCCTGCTTTAAGGAATCAACAGCTTCCCCTCTCGCTCTGAAAGTTCGAGACGTCTCGGTCGTGTCGCCGTTAAAGCACCTAAGTAAAGCACCCCTCCATTTCCAGTGCTCTCGGGTCCCTCGGTGATGACATCACCGGTGCAGTCGCGCACTAATTGAGGTTTAATGCTAGAGTAGAGCGAGCAGGGCTGTAATTTTCCCGCCCTGGCCTGGAATAGAGACGACAGCTTTTCATGTGGTCTGGGCTAATTTAGGTTTCAGTGCTGCAGCTGTGGGACACCTCACACTTTTGTCCTTCGTCTCATTCTGCTGCGAGACTTAACAAATATCAAACGGGAGCTTGTTTTAGATTTAGAGAACTGACAGAGTGAAGCACACGTCAATAAAACCCGCTGATGGGATTTGGCGCTTTTAAAAAGACTGACCTGGAAAAGAGAGAGAAAAAGTTTTGGTGGTGGTGGTGGTGGTGATATTTATTCCAGCGCCTGTTGCAAAACCACCAAAGTTCTGAAATAATCCTTGAAGAAATAAATCGATTCTTCCCACCACCTCTGCCTGAGGACGCCACTGATTCACAATGTAAAAAACATGATATGTCAGCGCTGCACCGTGCGGCTTATATAGGCCTCCGTAGGTGGAGGAGGAGTGAGACTGTGAGGATGAAGCAGCTGTAAGACGCAAAAAAAAAAAAACGGCGTTGAGCGTGTCATTACGATTGTATTTCCACAGAGCCGGGGCGTAATGACATTCATCCTCAGATCCAGGCAAACACACGCTCACGCCGACACAAACAAGAGCTCTACCTGCTCTTTATCCCATCTGCCATATCAGGGCCCAGTGTAAACATCAGGCCCGTTTGAAGTGGAAAGCTTTAATCACAAGTGTAATCATTGACATCACTTGGTGGTTACCGACCTGAGAGAAGGGGGTGGAGGAGGGGAGGAGCTGAAGAGGCCGAGGATAGCATCGCCAACAGCGGGTGACCAGGCAGGCGATGACAGGCCGTCAATGAGGCTGCGGCAGGTTCAGGGTCTGTGGAGAAGATACATACAGATTAGTGTAGCTGCTGAGACCAACATGACGTCAGCTGCCTGCTGATATCAACAATATCAAAGCTATAACCAATCAGCAAACTAATCAAACAACGAACATCAAAGCTAATCAGCTTACTGCTAACATTTGAACCAATCAGGTAATGGCTAATATCAATAGAGTCAGCTAGATGCTCATAACATAATCAAAACCAATCAGCTAATTGCCAATATGAAAACCAGTCACCGTGTTTACTGGTCTTTAGTAAGACCTGGTCCATGTGCAGAACCTGCAGCCTGTACATGTAAACATGCAGGGTACAAGCTACAGTCCAATCAAGAAACGTCTAATTAACCCTATACAGATGTGCAGTGACACACAGTTAAGGCTAACGTGCAAAATCATAACATGTTAAAGTGCCGTTATTGTTTAATATGATGTCATGTTTTAATGAATCTGTGTTATTCAGGCTTCAGTGCTTCTGAACATGTGTAAAATAAGCAGCAACTGTCACTGTACATGTGTGTCACTGCCTCTGTAACGTACAGTGGCCTTGAGGTGTGATTGAGAAATGAAAGAGAGTTTTGTGACACACACACACACACACACTGATCCCATTGTACCAGTCGGGTCTAGCTGGCCTCTGCCTGGGCCAAAGCCTGTTAACTCCAATTCAGAGCGTGGAGGCTTGTAATGAGCGCTGTCAGAGTTGACATAACAACCTGCCGTTGTGGGGCTCGAACGCCCGGACTCACAGAGACCAGGCAGGGTCCGTCTGTGCCGGCTCGATCCAGGGACCGACTGTAAATTCACCAGTGAAACTCACCATTCAGGTCGACCTCGTGCTTTCTGGCTGTTTGCCTTTTTTGCTCGTGGGACGGTCGTCACCCTGAGATGCGATGTGTGGTCTGAAAGAAAAGGGAACACAGCTTCTCTTTAACATTTAGATTTCCTCCAGGTGATCCGTGTTAGCTCAGACGTACATAATCAAAGACTGTTTTACATTTAATTTCCTTCATGTTGGCAAAGAACGTATTTAGGGTGAAGTTTTATTTTAATGTTTTAACTCTGCAGCTTCAGGAGTCGTCTTTGCTGCTTCAGTCACTGGAAGATGAAACGTCACTTCACTCTCACTCTTTCTTCAGGGACTCTCTGAACTCGTCTGCCTCCATCCTTCTCTCCTTTTTTTCTGTATTTCTCTTCAGAAGCACATTACGTTGTTTCTTGCATGGACTCTATGAATAAATCTGCTTCTTCCTCTTCTTATCTTCTCGATTCAAGAGCCAGAAGCCATAACCATCAAAATTAAACACGAGAGCCAAGAAATATATCATGCATCGTGCAAAAAAAAAAAAAAAATCCAGCATTTCACTTTCTGAATTCAATTACGATGATGTTTTAGTTTTAGGAGCTGCACCTGCACACCTGAGTCACATTCTGTGGACACGTAAACAGGAAGTGGAAGCAGTTGATCAGCTGTAAAAAAAAAAAAAAATCGACCACTAACAACAACAGCTGTGGCATTAAGATGCAAATTTAACTGCACAACAGCTGCAGCAAAAACAACAAGGTGTCAAACACTGTCCTCCATGAGCGGATAGTTTCCAAAGGGTCAGTTTTTGTCCACTGCGATGACAATGAACACATCCTCTGAATTTTCAAAATAAAACAGAGTGAGAAGTTTTTTCCAGAGTGGACGCAGGACGGTCCAAACTTCCTTTGTTCCACAATAACTGAGGTCACTTTTTCTTTCCTACCAACGTCCCTGGACTCCACGCTTGTGCTGTTTTTGTCCCGACGTGCAGCTGTGAATTGTGGGACTTCGTATACACAAGCGTGAGCCTTTTGGAAAACGATGTCCAATCAATTCAATTTGCCACAGGTGCCGCTCTCCAATCAAAGCCACAGACACATCTCAAGGATAATTGCAGCAAACAGGAAGCACCTGACCACAGCGGAGGGTCTGATCACGTCACACTGTGATCATTAATACATTTGCAAAGGTTTTCACTTATTATTAAATTTAGATTATCACCGTGTGGAGTGTAAAGAGTGCAGGAAGTGGAGGCGTCTGCACTCCGGGTGGTGAACGCGCTGCACCGGTGCATTGTTCGTCCTGCGGGTTAATCTACTGAACACTGGTTTTGTTCACCATAAGCATTTTCCTATCTGTCCCCTCCCGGCTCATCAGGGTCGGTCAGCTCGTGTTCGGAGGCTGCGCTCGCTGCGTTTGTCTGATTCGAGTTCAGGCAGCAGCAACAACAAAAAAAAAAAAACCTGAGCTCCTGAGCTCCAGCCTCGCGTGTCCCGCTCCCCCCGTTTCTCAATAATTTATCCAGACAACTAGAATGATTATTCTATGAATATGCACTAAAAATTCCTTTCTTGTGCTTCTTCGTCTCCAAGTGTGTGTGTGTGTGCATGTGAGCAAATGTGTATGCAGCTCTTTTCCACCTGAAACAAAGGAGGTGTCAGGGCGAATTAGCCCCCTACGACTGAACGCCCAGAGAGCTTAGAGATGCACCACAGGTTCTGCTGAGTCGCACATGAGCCGCAGTGTCTGCCTCTTCCCCTGCTTCACCCCCTCCACCTCCACACCCCCACACCCCCACTACTGAGCTGCTCTAACAAGGTTGTTGGAAGAGGATAAGGCATGTTAAATGAATAATTTACACAGGAGAGCGCTCCTTATTTATTTAATACGGCTGGATGTGACTGAGTGGGCAGCCTGCGTCCCCAACTGCCGAGACACTGTTGGCTAAACGGGCGCTCGCTCGGCTTAATGGAGGCCAAAGCGACAGGCGTTTAAAGAGAGCAAAGGGGGCGCATATGAGAGAGAGAGAGAGAGAGAGGGAGGGAGGTTTGTAGATAGGGCTGTGTGTGTGTGAGAGTGTGTGTGCTTGTGAAACAGGCCGTGCAGAGCTGTGCGAGTGTGCAAATAATGTTGCTACTCAGTGCACAGTTGCATCGTGTTCCTCTTTATATGTAGATGCAGGCGGATCACATGACACTCAGCTGCTTCGCTGCTTCCAGGAATCTGACATGGTTGATAAGAAACAGATAAAACACATTTATAAATAAATGTCTTATTAGTGTTAAACAGGACTTTATTTTGAAGGGTTTGTGTCTGATGTCTCCGCAGGGGGCGTGTGTGGAGAGGGGGGACAGGACCACGACCCGGGCACCACCCAGGAAGAGGAGGAGGAGCGAGGGAGCAGCTGAGGAGGAAGCAGACGTCCAGTTGGTAAAGACGCTTTCAGTTTGTGGACAGATGAACTTTGTGTCGCAGCAGCAGCAGCAGCAGCAGCGAGCGCTAACGCTCCTCTGATCAATGAGTGTGATCGGTTGATCGCCGGCAGGTTGGTCAGAGGTGACCGGTTTTAGAAGCGGTGAAGAGAGCTGGAGTTCGTGGTGTCAAATCCTTAAAATCCTCCCCATGACATCCGGGTTCCTCTGACCTCCTCTTCTTCCTCGACGCCTTCGTCCTCTTCCTGTGGACAGAGTCAGTCCCACTCAGCAGGGGCAACACACCACACACACTTCCCTCCATGTGTGTGTGTGTGTTTCCCAGGAGAATGAAATCCCACAGCTCACACTGACCTCATTATAAAAATAGCTCATCTATCCAGCCATCACATTTCCCTCTGTTTCCCCCTCTCCTCCTCCTCCTCCTCCATCATCTCTCTCGGATACACTGACGCTCTCCGTCGGTGTTTGTGTTCGTCTTATCGTGAGATTAAAAGCTTATGTGTTTCCTCGTGCAGCGGAGGTTTCCCCTGCACCTGTCGTCGCTGTAATCTGGGCTCATAACATGTTTTTTAATCAACACAACATCTCTGAGTGACAGTGGAGGTGATGATCTGTTGCCACGGCGTCTCCATAAGTTAGTTGTTGTTTTTCCCTCCTGATGCGCTGCCTCTCTTCTTCACCCTCCCTCTCTCCCCGTGGAGCCAAATCCCCCCCATTAGAGTGAACAGCGCTCACGTCTGTTTAATTTAACAGCAGCATCAGTGATCATTACGGCCCAACGCCGGCTTTGATCCTGCCAGACAGCCAGCGTATCCTATGGTTTCAACAACCCAACAAAGACACCTGAGCAGATGCCGAGTGAACGGACTGCAGACAAAGACGGAGACAGAGCGGCACGAAGAGCAACTCAAAGGAGAAGAAATAGACTTTACATAGTGAAGGAAAGGTGACGACCTGTGGTGCATTCACTGTCCGTCACCTCAGAGCTCCACCGTTAAAACAGTAAAAGGATTGTAAAGAACAAGAAGAACCATGTCAGAGTATGACATGTATGATATAGGAGGTGACTCTTCTGTCTTTATATAAAGGCAGTAGAGGAAGGAGACACGGGTTCTGCTCTCTGAGGGGAAAATGTAAAGAAGCTGTGATGCACTAACACTAAAGGAGCAGAGATGAATGGCAGCGTGATGAAAGTGAAGTCTGAGGTCACGTCACAGGTTCACATCTGTGAATACTGATCATTAAAAAGACGCTGTATTCTAATAGTCCGCTTACAAAAACCTGGTGATAGAGTTTTTATTTACATAGACAGAACCGTCACATGATGTGACCTTTTAATTATGATCAGTGACCCTGAAGTTTCTGCTTTTAAATGTGAAGTTGGGACAAAAAAACACTGGGAAGTTAGTCAGTGAAGTTAGTTTCAGACCGACCGTGTTTCTTCATGCTCTGGCGGACGCCATGTTGGACCAGGTCACCTGGTACCTGGATCCTTGTGTGCTGTGACACGCAGCACCACACCACACATGATCACAGTGTTTCAGAGCTCTGAAGACAGAGACGTGTGGAGACGCTGGGTCTGAGCTGCCGTGAGCATCAGCGTGGAAAACAACATGATAATGAAAGACAAGTGTCACTTATCATCTTCGCTGCAGCTGTTGTGCAGTTGTGCAGCTCTTCTCTGTTCCTCATTTAGACCTTTTTTTTTGTTCTTTTTGCAGCTAATCATCTGCAGATCAGACGAGCTGCTTCCTGTTTACACCGGCTCACGCTCAGTCTGTGTGTTCAGGTGTGTTAGTGTGGAGGCGGGTCATGAAGGAGACCTTAGGGCCGGCGTTGTGGGACGTCCCAGATCAGTTCACAACATTTGTGAGTCAAGTCTCAGATCTGTGTTTCTGTTCCAACTCATGAGCCACCTGAAGATCTCAGAGACACAGAGCAACATTTAGGGCTGAGCTGATCCTTCTCTCCTTCCTCCCGTTTCTCACCTGCTCCACTTCTTCTGCTCCTAACATCCTGTGACGTACGGGATAATGCAGCAAACGTACAGCGTAGATGAAGAAAAGCAGAAGGTGGAACGAGCTGCACTTGTTTGCCTTCGTCTCTCCTGTGTAACATCAACCTTCTCACCTACACCTGAAGCGTGTCTCCCCCCTCCTCCCTCCTCCCTCCTCCTCCCCTAGCAGGGCCATCTTATGTTAACTAAGAACACGCTGCCTTGCATTGACCTGCTTTTAGAAGCCCGGGCTCACCTCAACAGGAGAGCTGTTGGGCTCATCTACATATTCTTTTGATCTGACGCCGGGTCTCCAGGAGCAGCCGTCATTAAGGAAGTTTGCACGACGCTCCCTCTCCTCTTTCCTCCTCCTCCTCTTCCTCATCGTCATCATGGCTGAAGCTTCGCCGTGCACCCCTGCCGCTGCCCTTCGCTCCATCGCAGCCCCTTTCAACGTCCTCTTCCTCACCACCAACCTTCGCTTCAAAGCCGCCCTCGGTCGGCTTGAAAGCCAAAACCACTCTTGTCTGTCCTTCACCGCTAAGCTGATGTGTTTGTGTCTGTGTTGTGTTGCCCTTGGGGTGGGTTACCTCCACCCCCCCCCCCCCCCTGCATATCATCTCCTCTCCTCCCCACCTTGCTGTTTATCTGTCTCTGGGCTCGTCACGTCCCTGAACCTGCTCTAATTAGCATCCCACACAACACTGTTTATTTACTCAGGTACCGACAGGAGGGAGGGAGGTGAGAATGAAAGGGAGAGTCGGAAAAAGGGAGAAAGACACAGAGAAAGCCAGGAACAGGAAGAGAGAGAGAGAGAGAGCGGGGTGGGGGGGGGGGGTGGGGGGGGGCTGGCAACAGGAAGAGAGGGAGAAATGATTCAGAGAATCAAAGAGCTATGAGACTCTCTCATAGCGGATGCAGGGGGTAATGATAGTTAGAAAGACATGATGCAGAAAGTCGAGAAAGTGAGAGACAGAGAAGTTTCCCGCCTCTCCACGCCTCCTCTCTGCCTTTTCCAGCGTTTCATCTGAGATGCACAGAGCCTAAAATTAGCAAACTGGCAGCTTCCTTCCTTCCTTCTAGGGCCCCCATTAAACTTCTCCCAGTGCGTTGAGTGATCATTAAGGTGGGACCGGGAACGCAGGTGCTTTCTTAGTGTCCCAGTCGAGGTTGCGGCGGTGGCATCACTTTTCCTCGACAGGGCTGACATGAATAAAAATCTCTTGCAGTCCTCGTCTGTGGGTGTGTTAGCGTGGCGAACAGGTTTTTCACTTGTGAGTTTATGTGTAGCGGTGCATCACAGCGGGCGCTGCACATCTGTCAGAGGGATGGAGCGGCAAATTAATGACTGACAGACTGAGGCAGAGGATGGAAACGGACAGATCCTGTTGTTTATCTCTGCGGATCTGAACCTCGTCGATCAGAGATGATCTGATTAAACAAAGGTGAAGCATCACAGAGTCCAACCTGCTGTTGTTTTGTGGCTTCGTCTTAAGGCTTGCGCCACGTGTCCTACATCACATGTCAAACATCTGCGGGTGACTGAGATTTTAACCGGTTCCCACCACATCTTGTCCAAACCACATCTGAAGGCAGAAGTTTATCCTTGTTTCTGAGAAACCTGCAAATCAAAGAAAAAAGAAACATGCAGGAAACGTAGAGAAGAGGAACAAGGTGCAGACTAAAGGAACCGTCATTCCTCTGAGGTTTTCACTGTGACGCACTCGGTCGCTCACAAACAAAATGAAGATCAAAACCGTGTGAATGAAGATAAACAGAAGGTCAGACTTCTCCTTGGGTTACTCCTGAACCTCCCTGTGACGGTCAGATCATCTGTTTTGGAGCAAAAGTTTATTAATCCCATTTTTTTCCAGCAGAACAGACGTTTCAGACGCCACAAGAACTTCGTCCGAAGCATAACGAGGCCTTTGGGACTAATGTTTGATTCATCTGAGCTACAAATCCAGCTCCTAACCCAAACCAGCTCCTGGATGATATTTGTTTGTTCAGTTCAGGCCACATCTACACCAGTGGTTTAGGTCACGAGGGCGGGACACATTCAAGTTCAGAGTGTTTGTACTTGATTTCTGCAAACAACGCCACAAACTGACGGTGAAATCTGGACACTGAGCGAGTGTCTCGAGATATTAAACGTTTGTAATCTGCAGCCAAACGAAGCTGCACGTGGCCTGGACTTCGGACCATCTGATCGGACCAGAAGCCGACCAGTCTTCCATCCATGCTCATGTTCATACGTGTGACTTCCACATCACTGCGGCGTGACGTTTCTTTTTATTTCATGAACGAATAAAGCTTGAACATTCAAATGCTCAGGGAGTCCTGCAGTCATCCAGAAAGCGAAACTGTTGACAGGACCTGTCCACAGGTGTCAAACCCCACGTGTCCCAGCGGAGCGGGACAGTAAGTTTGTTTCCTGTCTGATCCCACATCCTCAGTTCAACATGTTTTTATCTGCTTCCTCGTTGCCACAGAGACACTGTGGACTAGACCGCTGCTTCGTACGTCCGGGCGTCCTCTGAGTCGCTCATCCACCGCTATATCTTTGTTTTCGTGTCTGTTATCTACTCTTGTTGTCGTCATTTCCCGCTGCGTTCCCGTTGGTCACTCGGCAAAATGAGATGTGAAGACTTCCTGACTTTAGTGACTCACAACTTCATGAAGCCAAAGATCTGCCAGTCGTTTCTCACACTTTGCTCCGCGGCATCCAGACTTCCTGTTCTGCCTGGAATTTCAGCAGTTTTGGGAATTTTCATTCACTGCAACCATGTCCACAGTTTCGCTCTGACACACACACACACACACACACTTCCTCTCTGCTGATGTCCGACCTTGACAGGATCCATTTTTCTTGTTTCCAGCTCTATATTTAATTCTAGAGAACGAGGCACAGTTCACACAAAGTCCTTATTTATCTCGGAGAACTGAGCCTGTGAGACGGAGCATATCAGCTCAGAGACTGACTCGCTGTTGGAGACTTACCCTTGTGGTCTGGAGAGGAACTGCAGCTTCTGGCTTCATCACACTTTGTTTCCTCTCTGTCGCCTCCCTCTGCTGATTTCTGACAGCTCTCGTCCCTCTCCTCTTCTCCTCCTCTTTCTCCCTTCTTCCATTCTTCCACCATTCTTCACTCTTTAGTGCTGTTTGACCTATTCAGCAGGGTCCAAATGTCACGGCGGAGGGAAAGGTCAGGTAAAGGTTTAGTGTCGAGCAAAGTCTGGATGGCGAACGCAGCGCTGACCGCCTGAGGGGGGAGCACATTAACACTTGAAGCTCTTCAACACACACCTCTGCGCACGTACATGCGCTCGGACACGTCGCTGTCACCCTGGCTTCACGGTGACGCCGCTCAGCTCGGAGCCAAAAGCCATGTCATCCACGCACGCACCTTAGTGTCGTTTAGTGTGCACGCCCCCACCACCCCGTCACTCATGTGGTCCCCTCTGCGAGCACGGATGATTGAAGGTGTTACAACTTCCCGGGGATGACACATGGCCTTGTTGGACATGGGGTCAAAGGTCACTGGTTGTCAGGGGTTTACAGCATCCTGCCTTCAAAGAGCGACGCCTTGTTTTTAACCGGCGCGTCCACATTCTCTGCTCTGAGGTCCTGAGACGCTTTGTGGAATATTAATACGTGGAAAACGGTTTAAATACAAATGAAAACGATCAGAGACGTTCATTTTATTCATCTCTAAGACGCAGGTCGATGAAAGCAAAACATCCAGAGTCTCAGTTCAGCGTCTGCTATAAGAGGAGCGGCAGGTTAGCAGAGGGATTTCTATATCGATTCATCTACATCCACATGCAGGGCAGAGCAGCGGGATCCTAATTGGAATGGATTTCTCCGTTGCATTGATTTGCTCAGGTGACAGTGGATGACATACGGTTGTGTGTGTGTGCATGCCTTGAATACCATATGGCGCTGTAATGTTCTCTCTTGCATCACCTTTCCATGTTTGCTGCTTGGTGAAAAGGTAGAAGGAGCAGCTGGACGCTACCAAGACTCCGGTCATCCTGTTTCCTTTGCACGTGTGTGTGTGTGTGTGTGTGTGTGTGTATTCCTTGGCCTGCTCATCCTGCAGCGCTCTGGGACAAAACAAGGACCTCTGCAAACACTGATTTCATTTTCCCCATGATCGCCTTCGCTCCAGACCCCAGCTCCTTGGCGTGCACACACACATACTGTACACACACACACACACACACACATATACACCTTAGGCTGGAGAGCAAAGATGAGCAGTTAGCATGCATGCAGGAAGAAGCGATCAAGCACAGATAATGCTTACGTTCAGTGAGGAGGAAAGAAAACGGTATGATCTCATTTCCTCTTGGACTGAAGCGTCCATGAAAAGCTCCTTTTGTTTTAATTGAGATAAATTATATATATATATTTATATCTTTTAACTACCTCTCACATTCATGCTGTGTGTGTGTGTGTGTGTGTGTGTGAGAGAGACAGAGAGAGGAGGTAGGTGAAACATGGCCGCTGGACATGGCTTCTCACAGCCGGCTGGCCCCGACCCCCTGTGATTTGCCCTCTTATCTAGCCCAGATCCTGGCCTTTCATCTGGGCTAAAACCTGGGGGAGCTTGGCCTCTGCTGGGTTTTTAGCCCTCCCTCCATCCCTCCTCCACACACACACACACACACACACTTCATTCCAGACCCCCCTCCATCTCCAGGCTCTATCTTTGAGTCCCAGATGAGAATTGCTCTCACCTACAACAGAGATAACAAACCTCACACTCCTCTGCTCCACTTCCCTCAAAACACTTCACATTTGATTTTCTTTAAGTTTCACCACAAGAGAAAGAGAGAGAGAGAGAAAGGAAAACAAAACCTGTCTCCTTTTTCCTATTGTCTCCTGTTCCTGGGGCCGACACAGGAGAGGTCGTCCAGTGTTTGGGTCCAGACCACAGCCCTGATATAACCGGGAGTGAAAAACGCTGGACTGTGCAGTTCACACAGTAGTCTGTCTGAAACCGAGACAAAGCATCGGGGATGAATTACTGGCCGACAACAGGCAGGTTGTTTTGGCTCGTCAGTCCACCACCGGTCTTGGCTGGACCTGGTCTCCATGTGACCCAGGTCCTGGTTTCAGAGTGTGAAGCTTTGCGTCCAGTCCAGGTGGAGGCCTCTGCTCCGTCCCCACGCTGCCCTGCTGCTCAACCCTGACCTACTCCCTGCATAAACAGCAGATTGTCACCTCTCACCCCTCTGACTTCACCTGATAATCTGTCTCTGTGGATCACCCCCACCTCCTCTCCCTCTCTTTCTCTCTCCCCCCTCAGCCTCCCACATTCTGACCAGAAACCAGGTTTTCTATGTCACCCCGGCCCTGACCTCTGACCCCGGTTAGATTAGAGTGGTTGGCATTTCAAATCCAGCAGCAGATTGAGTAGCATCTGTGACCCCCCCCCCCATGCATTTCTGCCCCCTGAGCCAACATCTAAAGTTAGACACAGGTTTGCACCTCGGTTAATGCAAGTGTCCTCTGATCCAGAGTGTGGAGGTGAGAGCACAGAGGCTGCAGAAACTTTTTAGACCCTTTTACTTTTATAGATTTAAGTGATTAAATGTAGCTTGTGCACATTTGTCCCATCGTCTCTTGTTTGCTTTGTTATCGTCTCTGCAACTCTGCAAAAAAGCTCATTCAGTTCATTTGAAGACAGTTAAAGCTTCTCAGACCAAAAAACAAGACCTCCGCTCTCACTCTGTGTCGGAGTTTGGATCTTAACAGCGACTGAAGCTTTGAATGATCTTTACAACCTTCACATGGTCTGTTCTCAGGTCGTCTGGTGTGCGCTCTTCTGGATTAAGGTCTGGGTTCTCTTCAGAGGTGGATTTTCTTTGTTTGTGGTCTGTAGTGGATTCACTTTGATGTTTAGGTCCCCGTCTAAGTCTCCATGTTGTTCTGCGCTCCTTGTCTCCAGCTGCCATCTTGAAGGTTTGGACAAACACGAGTGCATATTTCCACCCACGTAGTTGTTTGCATTCACACTCATGGTCTCTAACCGTCCCTGACAACTTCTAGAGTTGGTTTTCTCACAGATCACAATCAGGTTTCAGAGCTTCTTGGGATTATTTACATTTGTACTTTGATGTGGTGAAGTATTTATCTTTAACATCAGCTGCGTCTGCATCATCACAACCAGAGAGAGTTATGAGTTTGTCACTTCAGCATCTGTGGGTCTGGATTTACTCATCACCACATGATGATGGTGACAGGTCACATTGACCCTCACTAGCATATCAACAAGTGAACAGACCTCTCCTCCTCCTCCTCCTCCTCCCTCCTCTTCATCGTCTTCCCCGTCTGCCCTGGAGCAGGGCGGTGTTATAACATCGTCAACATGCAGGCAGGGACTCTCACAAAGAGAGGGTGATAATAGGAGGAGAGGATGGAGGGAGGACAGAGGAGAGCTTCCTTAAATATTAACAGTACAGTGAATAACTGGTGGTTGTGTGTCGAGGCCATGTCATTGTGTCGTCACAGACACTCACCTGTTGAACTGGTGTACGACCTGCAGTCGATCTCAGAGTGTGTGAGTGTGTTGAACCAGGATCAGACTCTGTGGAAACACAACAAACAGACTGTTACTGTGTGTGAACTTGTTTGAGTTCTCCACCGGTGTTGAACTGGAAGTTTTTAGATTTGGCATCTTCTCTTAGTTATTTTACAGTCACAGGAACATTTGTGTTTGTTCAGCAGGAACAGTTGGTCCAAGCTTTTGCATGGGTTGCCATGAAACTTCCCACAATCCCCTGCTTTTCCTCCAGTTGTCACTCCTCCGGTCAGATACCTCCACATACACTGGATGTATCTGGGTCACTCAAACAATGAAAAAAGAAACCATAGCTGTAACTGTTCTTATAATGTTTACATTGATATTTATTGGTTTTCCCTCCCCCCTCAGGCGTCATGGTGGTCTGTGGAAACATGTGTGTACAGATGTTTTTATACAGGAGCAGCACCCGGTCACATCAGATGACCTTGCTAAAGTAATTAGCATATTAATGAGGAGCGCTGTTGGGGCAGGTTTAGTGTTTGAGTCGTGCGCGTCGCGCTGTCTCACGCCTCCACAGGATGACGATGAATTCAACATTGGATTTATTGTCTGATCTGCGTTTCTTTAGATGTCGCCAAGTATTAAAGTTCAAACAGGATGCCCCTCCCCCGTCTGTTCAAGTGCTGTTCCCACTTTTCCAGGTGGAACGAGACAAATGGATGCCGTAAAGCTGAAACTTGTTTCTGTGTGGTGCGACTCGGTGTCAGGTGACGTTGGGCTGAATCATGTGTGACAAAAGGATTACAGGCCTGCTGGCTGCTTCTCCAGCTGTTACACGCCCCCCCCATCTTTTTTCTTTTTTGCCTCCTTAACGTCAAACTTTCACATGGTGCGATTCATCGCCAAGCGTTGCCTGTGCACACTTCTCCCACTCTCTGCGGCCACATTAAATGCCCAGAGGAGCAACACATCCCACAGTTTTATTCCACTCTGTTTTCAGCCAAAGTCACAGTCAAACTGGAATCAACTATCCACACAGAGGAGGAATATCTCCAGTTTTATGGAGTCGTAATGCGGTAGGGGTACTGTATAAATAATCTCTCTGCACAGAAACACTTCCAGCTGTTAAACAATATGCCCTTTGCAGTTTTTCTTTTCTTCTCCTTCTTTTTGAATGTACAAAGCTTCTTGCCCAGATTTGCTTTGAAAATGAATACAGGGGCTTGAGAAATTATGTTTCTGAATTTTTTGCCTTTTGTGACACCTCCAGGTTGTTGCACTTCATGCTGATTGGAATTGGAGTGGAGCTGGAGCTGTCTTTAAAAGTCGGGTCATAATGTGAAATTCAAAGCTCAGAATCTGTTTACAATTAGACCCTTTGAAGCATTCCTCTGTAATCTCTCCCTCCGTTTGATATAAAGATACAGTATTGATATAACTAAAGGGAATTCTGCCTTTGTTTTTAAAGCCATACCTGTGGCTTTTGATTGATGGGTGGAAACTGTTCGGTAGATTGAGATAATAAAGACTTGTTTAAAACCTCACTCTGAGGTTGTAGGTTCCTCGTAGAGTTCAGCAGTATTTTGTATCAACACACAGGCGGTGTGGAAAAAATCCTTATCCCCACCGGGCAACCGTGAAACATTATTTGTGAACAAGGGATGATGTGGTAAATCCAGGGGCATCCTGATCGCCTCCGGCCAGGTTGCAGTGCTGGACAGTCGAGGGGGAGATGAGAGGAGAGGAGAGTCCCCCTCCTCTTCATTTGGTAAAGATCCCGCCGTTGGGCAAGCTTTCACGCTCCACTGACTGATCCTTCCAGGAAGTGAGGGAAGGTACAAGGACCACCCCCCCACCGAGCCCCAGCATGTACCATGGCTGCATGCTGAGCCCAAATCAAAGGGGGCAGTCTGTCCTAAGCCTGGGGGAGAGGGAGCCTGCTGAGTGTGACCAGAGACATGGGTAATAGGACAGCTTGTCACACTTGTGCAGATGCCTGCATTTCTGACAGCGTCGCTGCTTCTCTGCTGCTTTGGCTGCAAAGTAATGATGCCATCAAAAAAAACAAAAAAAAAAAAAAAACCTTCACATTGAGGTCACATTTGTTGTAACGACCTTAGCAGCTCTCAGGCGAGACCAGGAAGTCCTGTAGCCATCGCAGTTATTGCTGTTAAGTATGTTAGATCAAACAGATCTAAGGCTGCAATCATACGCAGTGTTGCAAAGCCGGCACTTACTGTTGATGTGGAAACTTCTCACGGTAAAAGGGCAATTTAAGTCTGGGAAGGCAATAACTAATATAAATGTTTTATTGTGTTTGTGTTTCAGTTGGTAGCGTGCGAGTCCAGCCCTTCAGATGAAGAGCCTTCAGTTTCGGAACATCGCCCCCAAGGCCCCGGCCGTGGTGCCCTCCCCCTCCCCTGCGGTCCTGTCCTGCCAGCCTTCCTCCGCCCTCCCTGAGGCTACCACCGCCTCCAGCCCCAAGTCCATCATTGTGCCCGCCCAAAACTATGCACTGATGCAAATAGCAGGTCAGGATGGCACGTTCTCCCTGGTGGCGCTGCCCCCTTCTGTCTCGTCGCAAACGCCGCAGCAGCAACAGCAACAAACACCGTCAATCCAGAAGAACCTCAAACTGCCCATTCCCAGGTACCAGCCGATGAGGAGCAAGGGGACCACGGATAAGGTCAAATCGCCGCCACCAGCAGCCAGGATGAAAACCAGTATGATAGTGAAGACCATGTCAGCGGAGGGTGGGGTATCAGCAGCTATGAAGAAAAAAACAGAGTCCAAGCACACAAAAGAAACCTTAGTGCCGAAAGAAGAACCATCAGAGCAAGTAATTCTGATCGACCCGGGCTCCTCCGACATCTCTGTCACCGCTCTGCTCCCCGACAACGCTGTCCTGTACCCCAGCTCTCAGCTGGAGAAAACATCGGATGGTTCTGAACGACCCGCTACCACCAGCCTTATTCAGAACCTCCAGTACCCCCCCACTGGTGTCAAAAGCTCCCCAGTCAAATCCCCAGAGGAAAGTAAGACCACAGTGAGGCTGTGCCAATCAAAGCCGACCACAGCCCAGCCCCAGAGCAGCATCACCGTCCTGTCCCCGGCCATCTTCAGCAAAGCGGTCCAGATTATCCCATCGCCACCAAAGGGTAAACTGCCCATTCTGCCCTACTCAAAAATGAAGAGTTCACTCATCCCAGCCGCCAAGCTCAACAGCTTGTCTCCAGAGAAGAAGGATTTCTCCAGCCAGACAGGACACACCAGCCCAATGGATCCTTCATCCAAGACCCTGGAGCTGGCTGAAGCCTCCAGTCATAACCAGGCATCCAACTCTGCTCTACAGTCCCCGGCCAAGACCACACTCGTGCCTGTGCTGGGGACCCTCCAGAAACCACCAGGCAAGAAGCGAGGGAGGAAGAGGAAGACACTGGAAGACATATTGGCATTTGAAGCCAGAAAGAAAAGGTCTTTGTCTTTCTTTCGTAGGAGGGTTCCTGAGAAACCACCACCAGTTGCTCCAGGCTCCAAGCAAAAGGAAGTTGATATTTCAAAGAAGTACCGAAGCATCCGGCCCAAGCCCATGTTGGTTATGGAAACAGTCCCACAGCTGGTCAGTTTGCCTGCCATTACCTCAGAAGGCCAGGAACAGGAGCTCGTACTTGGTCCTCAGCTCTCTACCACCACAACCCCAACCAAGGTCCCTGACTGTCCTCCCCAACCAGCCCCAGTGACGCTCCACCTGAGAGGCGCCTCCCATCCCAGGGTCTACATAGGCAGCCGCCCACTCCACCGTTGCCCCACCTGCAGCCGCTGTTTCCAGTTCAAGCACCATCTCCAGAGCCACATGAACAGTCACACCAACAGTCGACCCTACGCCTGTCCGGTGTGCCGCAAGGCCTACGCTCACTCAGGCAGCCTCAGCACCCACATGAAGCTCCACCACTCGGAGGTACGACCACGCCGCTCTCTGTGCTGCGAGTTCTGTGAGAAGGCCTTCGGGTACGTGGGGGTGTACTTCAGTCATCTGAGAGAGGTCCACAAGGTGGTGCTGACGGTGGAGCCATCCATCAGCCATCATGAGGATGACGTATCAGTTGAGGGGTAAGAGTTTTTATCAGTTGCATCAGCATGATATTTCCTTTTTGTGCACAGATTCATACAGTCTTAACAAGTGATGATAAATAAGTGTCCATCCTCCTCTCCAGGGCCCAGTCCCCTGACACACTGGACGAGCAGGACCATGAAGACCCTGTGGAGCTGCAGATTAAATGTGGTCGCTGTCAGGCGATCACTCCCACCTTTGCTGACATGAAGATGCACCTACTTTACGTGCACAGGGAGGAGGTCCCGGTCCGACTCTATGATGGCCAACCTATGCGGGGGGGCCGTGAGGCTGAGAACGAACTTGTGAAGCACGCCGCTCACTATTGGCGGCAACTCAACGAGAAACGCAACCTGGTCAAGTGCGGCAGCTGCGATGAGGAGTTCTTCTCCTTCTCTAAGCTGAAGAGGCACATCATGTCCCACCACCGCGGCAGAGAGGGTGATGACAGCGGCGCCGTCTCATCGCCCGACAGCGGTGGAGGACTCGGCGTCCTGGCAGCAGCAGATGCAGCGTTTAACTGCGTGTTGTGCAGTGAGGTGCTGGACACTAAGGAGGGAGTGATGGAGCACTGGAGGAGCTGCCACCACTGTGAGAAACCCGGGCTGCTCTGGGACGCCCTGAGCTCCTACGCCGGCCAGGAAGAGTGCGAGGTGGATGGGGATCTGGACACTCCGGCTCTAAGCCCACACTAACCAGCTGTGCCCTCGGTGGGGGGGAAGGAAGGAGGCATTGAGCCTTTCACTGTGGCTCCTCCTCAAACACACTCAGTTCTAACAATCAGCAGCACAGGGACGGAGAGTCTGTCTTATGTCTTTTAGCACAAGATCACCCGTCTCACCAGGTGAAGCATCTGACGAGGTCCAATGGAAAGAAAGAAAAAGAACAAGAAGAAAGTGGTGAGAGCTGATCTTTGTGTTAGTTTTCATAAGGGAGACTCTCTCTAGGTCAGAAAATCCAATTTTATAAACATTGTTTTCCATGTTATTTTGATTGCACTGTTTTTTTGTTTTGTTTTGTTTTTTAACTTCATTTCATTTGGAGGTATGTATTTAATATCCTGTTGGAAATTGGATGATTATTTTTTTCTACTGCTTATTTAAATGTTACTAAAAGGCTAATTTATAGCCAAGCTGACGCAGTAAAAACTGTTGAATGGTCATGACACCCAAACACACACTTACCTCTTGTGTGGAATCTAGACACACATATCATCATATCAGTCTTTAAGATTTCTGCCTCCACTTTAAATGGAAAAAATTAGATTTTAACGACAATTACATGGTTTTGGCATTTTATGATTAGCAGAGTGACAGAGCGTCTCGGCATCTTAAAGCCAGGTCGTTTAGGCGGAAGACAAATAGATGTTCGGTTTATCAAATGTCATTTTGAAATGTTGTGTCTGCCTCAAACACAATTGAATTGACCTCCATTGTTGTCAGAGCGCAGGCAGAAATCTTACAAGACGACGTCTTAACATCGACTGAACCACTTGAGATGATCTGCGTGACTGAAAAGCACCAAGGGAAAGTGTGATGAAATGTTTTTTTTCCATATCTTTTTATTATTATTATTATTATTATTATTATTGGGTGGACTGATCTTTTGAATTACTGAGAAATGTAAATCTCAACAACAAGGGCACACTGTCTACTGTCACACTGGCTGACAATGAATCTACTGGCCTTGGATTATTACAGGTGAAAAGAAAAAGTTTTATGTGATACTAGTCGTGTTCATGGAGGCATCAGTTCGCTCAGCTCTGACTTGAACTCTCACAGTCTGACTTAAGGGCAGCATTAGCGGTCTTTTGTCAACTGGGATCCACGGAGGAAACGTTTTTTTCTAACTAACCAGCACCCAAGTGACATCCTTGTGGCCTTCTTAAAAGACAAAAAAAAAAAAAAAAATCTGTTCATGCGTAACGTGGCTTATCATCAGTACGGTCGTCTGTAGGCCAGGTTCTATCTCCTTGACTTGTTGATTAATGCCTCTATGTGTATTCTATGATATGCCAAGGGTCTATTCACACTAGTGATTGTAGAAGTGAGTTTTGCATTTAAGCTTTTAACCACTGACGGAAAAACTGTTTGTCGATTTAGTAAACACACGCAAAGGAAAACCATCGAATTGCCTACCTGTTGTTGCCAGCTCATGTACGCACCTGTGGAATCGTGTGCACCCAGACTCTACGATTAGAGCTAATATTATAAACTGTTGTCAAGTCCAGAAAATATGCTATTTTATACTCTAGATTAATACAGATCTTTTAGTATATTTATGCTTGTGGTTGGTCCTTAAAGAGCCAGCAGCAAGACAAGTTGTTAAGTTCGCGTCTCCTGGTTTTCAGGGCGGCGCTCGACATCTTGTTATTTGGTATTGGAGCTCATTACTACATGGCGAGTACCTCTGTTAACATTTGTCTGTGTTTTCTCTTTCATATAAAAAAAAAAAATATCACAGGGTCAAGTGAATGTACCTGAATGTTTTAAAAACCCTACCAAAAGTATATGCTATATAGACTTATTCTATAGATAGAAGATATAGATATATTGAGGAAAAAAACATATATATATATATATATATATTTACATAGAGTAACTAGTGAATCAGCTGCTTTGTTCTGTCACAGTATAGGAGGGAAACGAGATGATATATCATTGCCAAACCTGGCAACAAAAGCCATGCAGAGCTGTCCTTATGTGTCTGACACAAAGCTGCAGGACTGTAAACAAAGGGCAAAGCACTGATGTGAACGTCGAGTCGACTACAGCACAGCTACTGTTCTCTCCGAGCGCCGTGTTGACGTGCTCATCAGTGAAGTGTCCTTTGTTTCCACGCCCTCGACACGAACCAGGAAGTGACAGAATTAAGGGTCAGACTCTTCTTCTTCTTCTTCTTCTCCTCAGTTTAGATGAGAAACACACACACACACACACACGTGACTGTCAGCACAAGTTTCGAAAGTGAAAAACTCCACAGCAGGTGATTTAATGTTGTTTGGCTCACGTAAACCTTGACGGTGTCCAACAGAAAAAAACAAAATAACAAAAAGAAAAAAAAAAGACTGAAAGTGTTTGTGTTCTGTTTGTGTATCTGAAGAACCTGATGTTTCTGAGAATAAAGATATGTTTGTTGAGGACTTTAAAGACTGGTCCCTCACTTTTTTTGTGTGTCACTGGAAACATTTCTGTTTAAATAACCTATTTTCTGAATCTGTAGCATGTTCGTATCTTTGTATGCGTTTCATTAAGCCGCAGTGCGCTGAGCTGTCCGGGCCACCGTACTTAACAACCGCTCATGGTGTCCTGCCCAGAGACGATTCGACACGCAGACCTTCGAGACGAAAAGGTGATATAATCCTGCTGTCTGGCTTGAATGATAATATTTAATTTATATGTTCTGCTCAAATATGAAATATATCTTTCTGATAAAAACAACACATGGTGGGAAATTTAATGATATTCAATATTTTCCAAGTGTGGGCCCAAAACTAACTGTTGTTTGGTTCAGGTTCTGTTCCCAGTCTGGATCCAGACCGGGGTCAGCACTGTGAGTATCTGCTATATTAACACTTTTATGGACAAAAAGCACAACTCTGAGCCTGTTATATTATATAAAATGTCTAATTACTATCAATTACTTGGTGTATAAAATGTCAGAAAAAGGCATCTTCAAAGTGCAAACACGAGATTCTTGGGGCTTAATGAAGTGAAGCTAAATGCTAACATGCTTTCGTGCTGATATGCTAAATATCACTGAACACAAACCACAGCCGAGGCAGGTATGGAACTGAACTGGGGGAGTGGGGTTAATTGATGTTTCACTGTGGAAAGGTGTGTGTGTGTGTGTGTGTGTGTATGCATGTGTGCAGGATGTAAGGGTCAAGCTAAGTGGGTTAGCCTCGAGGCCGGAGCCGTGCATATGCCCTCACCTCTATGCTCCTCCCCTCCCAACAGACCCTCCATCTGTCCGCTGAAGCATCATAAAGTAATCAGACCCACAGACACGAGCGCGCAAATGTTTCTACTCTTTTGGTTTTAATGCACATTCTTATGTCTCTTTTATTAGACGCGCTGCACTGGAACCACAGAGCGATAAAAAAGAACTGGCTTAAAAACACAACACATGGGTTTGGAGACGGTTTCTGGAAGATGCTGAGGTTCAGAGAAAGGTGAGGTCGCCATGTTCTGAGAGGAGCATAAATACAATAGCTGCATGCTTTTGATGGCTTCATATTTAATGAATGGAGATGACATTAATAATGCTCAATATTTTTCCCCTTCTCTGCTTCCTCGTCTTTTCTCTTTAGAGCAAAAAGAAAGTAAATCGCTCTCCTCAGACTTTCAGACAACACCGCAGCGACAAACAAGTTGCACGTTGGAGAGAATGCACTTTTTATTATCAGGAACCAAACGCTCTGAGCTCTGCTGTTGTTGCAGGCCCAGCTGTGCTGATCATTGTCACACCAGTGAGGAATGCAGGTCGTCAGCTTTAATTGATTTGGAGGCACATGTAACCCTCCATCAACAAAGGTCAAAGGTCGCCTCTCCTGAACTGAGCCCGTCTCCTCAACTTCTTCAAACCTGCTTCACTCAAAGGTTTCCACTGACAGTGATTCGACTTCAGGTGGGTTTCTACAACATAAAGCTGCGACATCACCACGCACCGGGCCGCTTCTCCTTCCCCCTCCCTCTCCTCTTCCCCCCCTCCCCTCCTCAATCTTGCGTCGCCATCGCGCTACATGGCAAGCCGCAGATAAAAAGGAAAGCGCTATACGCTGATGCATATTTCCCTTTAATCAGAGCTAACGTGCACCACAGCCGTCACACTGCACTCCCACCTCACTGTGGCTCTCAGGGGGGACAGGAGAGATCAAAGCCCCCCTCCTCTCCCCTCCCCTCCCCACCCCACCCACTTGTACATGATCAGTGGGAAAGAAGAAGAGGAACTGTGGGCTGCTCTCTTTCCTCCTCTCCTTCCTGCCTTTCTTCAGGTCTTTTGAGCTGCACCAACTCCCAACACCTCCGCCACGGCTCTGGAAGTCTTCACACCGGGTCGGACATGTTGATCTGACCTGTTTAGCTTTAGCATTAGCTCCCCGGTGCAGACAGAACAGGGAGACTTGGAATAACAACACTGGCGTCGCTGGGAGAAAGCGCTGGGAGATTTATGGGACAGTAAAAATGTGACCTGCACTGACCAGAGATGGTCTCCAGAGTGAGCGAGGTGGGGTGTAACGAGAGTGCAACATGCAATCTGCTGGCTCCACTCCCACCTTCTCACTGCCAGTCTGTCTTCTCACTCACACACACACACACACGCACACACGCACACACACAACAGCCGTGAAGCTTCCGTCGGCACGTGCAATATGTTGGTGATACGTGTGCACATTCATCAAAGTGATTCTATGGTTTCATCAAAGATTTATAAACCCTCCTGGATGTCAGGACTTAGATGTACAAATCGCTAATCCCACATCTATGAACTCTCCCTCCATCCCTGCTCTCGATGTGGAGATGTGATCCGCCCTTCCCTTCCCTTCCCTTCCCCTCTGCCTCTCGGTCTCAGGTTTCAAAGCGTCCCGTCTCTCCTCACCCTCCAAGATTAGTCATCTAATGAGCAGCAGGCCTGATCAGGTTAATAATTGATGACGGGCGGCTGGAGAGAGGCATCGATCTGATCTGAGCGCCGGGGCTGTGGCTCTAAATGGAGCAGAGGAGGGGGACACCTCAGGAGGAAGAGCAGGTGCAGGTACAAGTCACTGGAGTCACAGTCACTGATTCAGGGTCAGTTTCATGACGAGGAAAGACCGACATCACTGCATCAGGGCCGACACGTATACAGCTTTGTCTCAGGTGATGATTGATGCGTCATTTGTGGTGAAACCTTTTTAAATAGTCATTAAACTTCCTCCTTTCAGAGAGTTCGGTTAAATCATCATAAGGCCTCTTCGCTTTTATCACCACTTACACTCCGAAACCACCTGTGAGGCCGCTGGCACTGATTATAAAGGAGATGGAGAAATAATCAGGATCAGAATCAGAAACTTTATTGATCCCAGGGAGGAGATTAGTTTGAGTTGCAGCTGCTCCCTCAGCAGCCGTAAAACATAACGTGTAATATATGATAAAATATTCCTCTTCTTACAAGGAGTGACCAACAAAAACAATTACAAACCAAAACTAAATAAATGATGGAGAAAAACGGAAGATAAATATTCACTATCTGGTTGTTTTGGAAGTGTTTCCAGAATCTAGCTGCTGTCTCACTGTTGGACCTGGTTTCCTTTCATGCTTTTAATTTGTAGGGGAGACATTATTTCTGCAGGATGAGTGAGTTTAACCAACCGCTGCAGCGAGTGCTTACACATGTGAGGGTGGATGGAGCATCAAAGAGCTCTCCACCCTCCCTGCATCGATGAAAAGGCCATTTTGTGTGTGTGAAATGTCAGAAATGGTCGACAAACGCATTTTAATCTCAGCCTCCCACCGAGCACAGGAAGAGCAACAGATCTGATCAACCCAGACCCCACGGTGCGTTTGTGGGACACGTCGTCCTCCTGTGGAACTGATGGTGACATTGCTGCACCGCTCCTCCTCCTCCATGTCTCTTCAATGGGGAATCCGCTGAGGGGATGCTGCTCATTGCTTTTTGGTCCAGATGGTCAAGAGCTCCCAGGGTGCAGTGGGGTAGGCGCCGTTCGCCCAGGGGGACTCCTGCCATCTGTTCCAGTCCTCTCTCTCTCCTCTCCCTCTCTCTCCATATGGGCTTTGGATGCGGCAGGATAAAGGTCTGATTCTGTCTGATCCTGAGTTTCTCCTTGACTGATGAGTAAATAAAACCAGTCCAATCTGAAACATCTGCACTGAACCCGTCGGGAGCTGATAGAAACGTCTCGATTCTGTCATGATGGGCCCTGTCCTCATTACTCCACGCTGCTATTTCTGATACCTGTGTGTGTGTGTGTGTAGTAGTGTAAAGTAAGTGTGTGTGGGGGTGTCCGGCTGAATTCAAACGAGACAGAGAGCATCTTTCTGGAGTCATGTTCGCTCCGGGGGAATGTGACGAGATAACTGGATGCTAATGCCGCTCTTTGCCTTTGGGGAATTACGTCTGCCTGAGCAGTAACCTACATTTACTGAGCAGCCTTACACATAAGGTTAATGAATCAGGCCTGCTGGAGGACAAATGGACCCCTCATATAACCACACACACAGATATAACGATCATCAATACAATCATTCCAGACACACACACACACAAACAAGGAGCTTTCTGTTTGCTGGAGTGCAAAAGCTAACAAGGTTAGCAAGTGAGCAGGCATCTGAATCGGTAATTTATTTATTTAGTCTGGCTCCAAGGAGCCGCGGGCGCAGGCTAATAAGAAGAAGAAGAAGAAGAAGAAGAAGAAGAAGAAGAAGAAGAAGAAGAAGAAGAAGAAGAAGAAGAAGAGCTGTGTGTGTGAACATCAAGACTTTTATCTTCCAACCAAGACACACACACACACACACACACTCAGGGAGAGAGGTCTGAGCTTTGATAGCTTCATTAGCTTCATGTATATGTAACATCCTGGGCTGTTAAGTAAAGATTGAGTAGGTGAAGGCGGGCCGGTCTACGTCCTGGACTGAATGCTATGTGCTGGATTATACAGTGTATAATGTGTGTGTGGTGACGGGTGAAATAAAGTCCACACAAGTGGCCTGTGACAGTGTGTGTGTGTGTGTGTGTGTGTGTGTGTGTAAAAAACAGAGATATCTATTCTCCACACCTCCACCTCCGACTCATCCCTTCCCCCCACAGCGGTGACTCTGGCTGGAATCCGCTCACCGTCTCCGCCCCCCTGGGGAAGACTGCCATCCGACTCAGGTCGTCAGAATCAATTATACTCACCCCCCCCCCCCCCCCACCCCCCTTGTTTTTTCTTTCTCCTCAGCAGCGTTTACATGAGTCACATTTTTCAGAGCATCCACTTTCCCTTCCTTCTTCACAACACCCCCCCCCCCCCACCCCCCCCCCCCCCACTGTCAGGACCCAGGAATAATTCCCCTCCTTTTCCGACGCTTTTGGGAGAATACGGCGGCGAGGTGATAAATCTGCGGCGATGTACTGTAGAGAAAAATTAAATGAAGGAGAAGAGAAGAGAGGCCGGGAGGCTCGGCTGCTGCCTAGCTCAGCACGGAGGAAAAAATAAAAAGAGGAACAGTCCGTCCCAGAAGGATGGAGATGGAGAGATTGAGAAAGAAGGAGTGGCAGAGTGCAACAGGACGGTAAAAGAGAGTTATACACCTTGGAGCCTGAAGACAGCCGAGTTTGCTCACAGGACACCGTACAGCTGGAAACCTTCAGAGCCAGAGCTGTAAAACCATCTCTAAACAGAAATGTAAAGCAGGATGACCTTTGACCTGCGACGCTCAGATGTTGAAATGAATGCTCAGGTATCACAGATTTTTTACAGAGGAGAAAATAATAGGTCTGATACGTGGGAGGGTTTGTGTCCGTCAGGATAATCAATACCATGTTATTGGCCAGAGCCGAGGAGCCGAGGAGCCGAGGAGAAGCTGCGGCGCTCGCAACATTTCTCATATTTAATGCCTGGCTGCTTTTAACAGCTCACACACCCCATGTGTAAAGGGAGGGGGGGGGGGGGTCGGTACTAACAGCAAAAGGGCATCTCAAAAAAAAAAAAACAGCATCCCAGGAGCAAACCAGGGTGTTTACCTGCCTCGATGACTAACAGGAAATACAAACAATGCTGCGTGTAATTGGCATTGATGCACTTTAAAAAAAAAAAAAAAAAAAAAAAAAATCCCCCCCTCCTCCTACAAACACCTGCAGTCCATGAAGCTGGGCGGCCCACCCACTCCCCCCACCCCCTGGGAAATCACACATTAGCATTTAGCCGTTTCATGTGCTGCACTAATCAGAGCCAAACGTTTCAATAATACAACACAAGAGCAGTTACGCAACCCAAAGAAAGGACGACGAGAGCGGGGGAGAGACAGAGAGAGAGAGAGAGAGTGAGAGTCAGTGAGAAGAGGGGTTGCGAAGCATTTGGCGCCCGCCACTAATTAGCCAGAGCTGGGTGGGGCTGACAGTGACCCAGTGACCCGGGCTGACCTCCCTATTGGTTTTCATGTAACAACAGAGTGTTGAAATCTGCAAGATTTCCCAACTCGTTCAGCTGCTGCAAAAACAACTGCCGCTGTTGAACGCCCCCCCCCCCCCCAAAAAAAAAAAAACCAACGACGGCGCTAGCTGCCCCGTGAAGCTGCGTTAGCATCGGCTAACGATGATGTCAACACAGAGGCTGGCTCACGTAAGTCTGCTGTACGGAACAGGGGTCTCCATGGAAACAACAGTTTTTTTTTTTTTACTGCTGTAAAATCTCTTTCACTGCTGCAAATACCTGGACTTTGTATCTTTAAACCTACGATTGTTGGGAAATGAAACTTTTTACTTAAGGCAAGTATTATTAGCCTTGTTCAAAATGTTAGCATGCTAACATTTGCTAATTAGCATTAAACGTAAGGCTGATAGGAACGATGTTTTGTAATCAAAGATGAACATGAATCCAAAATCACGAATGTTAAGCTGAAGGTGGCGCTAGAGGGACAAAGTCAGGATTCATCCTCTGGGTACCACGAAGGCCTGTGAAACATCTAGTGGCATTTTGCTGAATAGTTGAGACATTTTGGTCTGGACTGATAAGCTGACATTTCCATCCACAGAGCCTCCACCCCCACACCCCCACACCCCCCCCCCCCCTCCCTCCCTCCCTCCTCACACTGTGGTTAAAAAACAGTCAAAGCGGCGCTGAAGTTATGGACACGTGTTTCTGTTCAAATCAGACCTGAAATACTCTCTGTGGCTGTTCTTGCTCACACTAACTGGCAGGTTAGTTCAGCTTGCACCCACTCTGGAACCACCTACCCAACAATTCATCAACTTCATGCAGTTCCCCCCCTTTTAGACGCCAACCTCTCCTGCAGTTTGTGCTCCCTTCCTGGGGCTTGGCAGCTCCTGATCAGCCTCTCTGGCCTGCAGCGAGCAGGAAATGACCTATTGTTCTGAGATAATGTGAAATATAATGTTCCCCTGCACTCTTGGAAGGCATTCTGCCCTGACAGCCTCATCGCTGTGGGCAACAGTAGGCGCCAAGTATATGAGCACCTGCCAAACAGAGACGTCCATCAGTGGTGCGGTGATGCTGGTTTACAGCAGAGAGAGGAGAGGGGAATCCCCTGAAGACTTGTGGGAAAACAAGCACCTCTCACACAGCCGTTTCACGAAAACTCACCTCCGCCCACTCAATACAACCTGAGTGATTTTCTATCATCTTTCCAAGCGCATGTGAAAAAAACAACAGAGTGCATTTGAGGCGATGCAGAGAGTCAGGGTGAAACCGAAACGCTGAAGGAGAGCTTCTTCATTGTTCCCGCTGGAAAGACCCGGAGTCAAACACTGACATCAGTGAAGCGTCTCCTCGCTCAGCAGATTCATTCCTTTAAAATCAGTTCATCAATCCACATGATAAAAGCTGCTGCGGAGGAGCCAGTTTGTGGATTCACACCCTCACACACACACACACATGTAAGAAATTAGCGCTTAGTTTCCAAAAGCGACGACGAGAGCCATGTTTTTTCGGAGGGGCCTCGCAGCCCAGCCCAACGTGACGAGGCCCTGCATTTACTCAGACGTTGAGGCCCTCATTGATCATTACAATACACGGCGGAGCTGCTCTCTCCCTGCTGTGGAAACAGTGAGGGAGTTTGTTTATTTGAATGCATCACTAGCCAGAAACTCATAAATATCCCTGGCAGCGTTACAGCTGAACAAAGCAGCTCCCCAGAACAAGAGCAGCAGAGTCGGGCAGAGGGACCTTCCACGCTCTGTAATGGAAATAGAGCAATATTTAAACCTGGATTCCTGAACCAATAGGTTCATGAACACAACACGAGTAACCACAATCTGTCACTCTCCCTTATTCCGTCAGCAAGGCTCAAGCATTAGCAGGTTATTACTGCCATCTTTCCTAAACTTACAATATTAGCTCCTCTGAAGGATAATTGCAGGGTTTGTATTTCAAGTCCTTTTGGAATAACAACTGCATCCAAGAAACTTTATTCGAAATATTCGAAACTCCACATCTGGCAGGACTTAAAAGTTAAAAGGCCTCTTTTTGCTGCGACTTGAGGTAGCGTTTTCACCTTTTTCCACAAAGTCTATTCAGCTGTTGTCTGAGATAACGTGTTCTCAGAAACCATGAAGAAATGGTCCTACAACTTAAACATTTTCAAATAGGATTCTCCGTGAGGTGAGAAATGTAGAGGGCGGCATATTCAGGTAATAAAAGGGTGTAAATCTGTCAGATTAGTGACAGAAATGAGAGTGTGTGGGATTAAGGTAAAGCACGGATGTGGCTCCTTTTGCTTTATTACTCATCTTACATTCAAGGGATCTTTTTTGGAGGAGGTACGCAGCTAAATGGATTAAAGTCACAATTCACTCCTCATACAAAACAGACATTTAGGCATATATCCTCTTCACTGTATCTTTGTGACTGTATGCTTTGATGTTCAACCAGCCGCCCACTGTGACTTTCTTACAGCTCCTGAATTGTCTGTTCAGCAGAGCTTAGGCTCAGACGTTTGGAGGTGCCGAACACTGCCATCTATTGTTCTTCCTTTAAAGGCTCTTAGGTTGTGCTTCACAGTTGGAACGGCATTGTTTTCAGAGATTAAAAGGAGGCTGTCCACGAGGCTTCGCAGCACAGGGTGCAACTTTTGTTTAAGTACTTTTATATAACACTGTGTCTCACCTGGGCCTTGTAGTTCTTCATACTGTGCATTATAGGTTTCTATGAATCAGTTCATTTGCCCCAAAAGCAAAAAAAAAAAAAGTTGATCAGCTGAGTTAAGAGTTTCAGATGTGTCAAACTTTTTCATTACTTATCCTTTTAATATCGTTAGTAATGGCTTTATTAATGACCAGTTCATGATTCAGAGATAGTTCATACATCAGGGCGACTCCTGGGCTGCGAGGCAAGGAGGGAAAACTACGTTAAACAAAATATGAATCACGGTAAAGTTTGAATCGTGTCCGGAGAGAAACCTGGTTCCACTGCTGCTTTGTTACACAAACATGAGTTATGTTTCTCGTGTTCGACTCCACTCTCCGTCCTCATGCTGCTTTTTGTGTTACAGTGATTCACTGTCCGTTTAGCGCAGCAGAAAACTCCCAGTCTGGTTTCCTCCACTTTGCATCATGTGCGACACTCCACAGCACTGATGGGCCTGTTATGGGCCAGACAAACAGCAGCTCGTACGTTCTCACAGGCGCCTTATTATTAGAAAGTGCTACAGATTTTTTTGCGAAACATAAAGAAATATCCACTAAACGCATTACAACAGGATATAACTCAGAGGAGGACGGGAGCAGGGAGTCCATGTGCCTGCACAACGGGAGCACGTGAAAGTGAAACAGGCCTATAAACGTGTAAGCAGACATAAACAACAAAGGCTGTCGTAGCCCCTCTCCGCCTCACACGGTTAACTCGGCCGTAATTACTGCGCCGTGCACCAGGCTATCTGAGATTACAGGAGTGAGTTACACCTGATGCCGAGGGAAAGGACTCCATACTTTAAATATTTAATCAGCCCCTTCACCATGAAGCAAATGAGGCGAGGCAAAAGTTGCTGCAAGTGGCTGAGGAGGAGAGGAGAGGGAGGGATTGTGGGAGGAGGGGGCTGCCCTGGCTGCATTTTGTGCACATGTGAACATGAGTGAAATGCACCGACACACACATGAGAACACACATGAACACACACACACACACACACACACACACCAGGGAGTTAAGTATGTCATTACCTCGTGATGTTTCTGTTGATAGATCTTTTGCCAGTCTCTCGTTTCAGGGGAACCTGAGAACCTCTATGAGTATGTACAGTATGTGTGTGTGTGTGTGTGTGTGTAGGTGTGTGAGTGAGTGTGTAAGTGCAGGGGGGTGGGGGTGGGGGTTGGGGTAAGTCTCCACACCTGCCCAGGGTCAGGGCCAAGACTCAGCCACATCAAGCCGGCGGCCGTGAGGACACAAAGGAGAAATTCTTCTCCACGCTAAGCCGGTCAGAGCTCAACCTGCTTCACTTGAGCAACACAGGAAGTGACACAATCAGGCGCTAAATCCTGCACGCCTCGTATGTTGCCTTGTATGTAAGTGACCATGAAATGAACCATCCGAAGAGGTATATTTAAAGCGACATGCGATACGGTCCGAGGTGCAGATCACAAAGAGGGGCTTGTCCGCGAGGTGCGGCCTCGATTTCAGCCGCAAATACTTTTCACCTGCTCGCCTGATTTGCACAGGAGCTGGATCTGATTTACTGCACCTTTAATAGAAGACGCTGCATCGTGTGCAGCTGATGCTAATATCAGTGCCGCTGCTGGACTCACTTGTGCAACACGCAACATGATCCCTCACAGGTTTCTCTGCTAATTGTGTTTGCTGGGACACACGGGCGAAACAAAGTCACCGTTACCACCGATTGACCCCCAGGTCTCTGCAGCAGTGTGGGAGAATTTCGCAGCGAGAGCCACCTGTAAAAACTGGTGTCAGCAGATGTTACAGCTTCTTGGCTAAAAAGCCACCTGGTTGGTTATTTTGCACCAGAAATCGCTTCTTCCCAGACCGTCCATCCACACCAGGGCTGTGGCTGTGTTTGGGAAATACAGTTGTCATGACAAATAAAGTGAAAGATATTTGTCATCATGGTTTAATGTTTAAAAAATGTCCCTCTCGATGGTGTTTCCCAGACGGTAAAATATGTGAGCGAGGCAAAGTGCCAGTGGGAACTCACCGGGTGTAATGGATAAAAACACAAGCGAGATATTTACATCATGTTTCCAAACTTCAACCCCCTTCATTTTTGAGTAATGGGGGGAAAATAGCTCCACAATGCTCAGTCACGCCAGGGCTGTGCTGACATCACGCGCTGGAAGATGTGCCCTCATTATGATTTCATCACACGCTGACATCACCTCGCACCTCTGTCAGCCGAGAGTGATGCGTTCGAGGTCTGACGCCATCCCCACGGTGTTTACTGGGCTGCTCTGTCTGTCAAGATGATATCAGTGCAGCTTCACTTCCCTGAAACGAGTGAGTCAGCCGCTCCTGTCTGTTTGACGGAGGGAGAGGAGGAGGAGGAGGAGGAGGAGGAGGAGAGGAAGTGCAGCAGAGGCAGAAAGACAGAAATGACGGTGTGAGGCCTAGAAAGTGAAGAGGTGGCCAAGTGGACCAGCATCTTCTGTCCTCATCTCTAATTCAACCAACAGATTTTCAGCTCTGGAAATGCAAATGTGACTGACTGAGTGAGTGACTGAGTGAGTGAGTTGGATTCATACATCACACATTTAAGGAACCAGGACAGGCAAAAATAAACCCAAACTCCTTCATCAATACAGACACAAAGTTTGCAGGAGCATTAATACTGATACTGAACCAACCGCCGCTAGCCACGAGCTAACAAGCTAACAAGCTAACAAACAACATGGACAAACTGTAAAAGTAAACAAAGTAAACCAAAAATATGAATCATCCAAAAGTCTTGAAACGTTTCTGCAGAGGAATCATTGTTCATTTCATTTTAGCAACATGAGCTAATGTTAGCCGAACGCCATGTGACCAAGCTAGAATGCCCCCCATTGGATACTGCCCATGACTCCCTTTCGTTTCCATGGTGAATTTGGCATCACTTCTGATTATGTTTCAACTTCCACTTGACACTCTGTTGATGGAGAGAGGATGGTACGGTCCCTAACAACCACGTTCAAATGGGCGTGGCTACCAACGGCTAAAACTTTATTCTGACCTTTAAATATGAAACTTCCAGATTGTAGTTTTGATTTTTGCTCTCTCTGTTCACAGTTTTCATGTTAGAAGCTGAAAATGCACTTACGGAGCTTGGCGTCTCATTATTTCAGTAATCCCTCATCGCCCTGTTCCAGCGGTTGGAAACTGACATCAGGCCTCGGGGCATCTGGATCCGTGCTATAAGTGAGGTGAAGTAAACACACAAGAGAGGAAGAGAGGGTTATATCTACTTCACAATCTTTATCAAATCACTTTAAGAGCAAGCAGAGGAGGGGAGAAACGCATTTAGATCATTTGTTAGAACAAAAAAGTCTCAGCTGCATCTGCTGCTGCTGCCCAGGAGAGTGTGGAGCTGAGGATCTGGTCCTCATGGAGAGAAGGAGGGATAGAAGTTGAAGTGAAGGTGAAGAGTTGAGAAAGAGTCTCTGAAGAGCTTCGTCTCCTGGGACTTTTCTTCTGTTTGTGGCTTTGGGTGACTGTGCACTCTTTATTAATGAGAGACAATTTACTGGTGGAGTGAAGTCGCAGGAAACACGATGTCAAGTACAGTGTGATCAAACAGAGAAGTCAGTTCGAGTGAACTCGGAGCGGCAGCCTTCTCTCTCATGTCTTTTTGCCTCTTTCTCTTTGTTTTCCTTAACATTCTCATTTGTGCCAGTGTGTATGTCAAAGGGAAGAAAGGCGAAGGGTTTGTTTCCGTACAGAAACTCTCTATGATTCATGTTTCCTCTGCTTTGATCTGCGAGCTGTGCACAGCCCCGGGATAAACCATTTCAGATTGTCTAAACAATATCCAATCACTGTTTCCATATTTAGGTTCTTATATGGGGGAGAGAAGAGAGGGCCTCGCATGCTAACACGCTCCTTCGCCGAGCGGCAGGGAGGAGGAGGAGGAGGAGGACGATGAGGAGGAGGGAGAACCTGATTCTATCCATTAAGAGTGAGGCAGACATTGATTTGTGCAGACGGTACACACATGCACAAACAAACATGAGCAACGGACACATACCCACACATCTGCACAACCAGATGCCCCCGTGAGGTCAGCTCACCGGCACAAACCGAGAGCGCTGTGAAAACACCCACCTCAGTCTCTCATCTCGCTCTCCAAACACACATCTGCATCCTCTCTCTCTCTCTCTCACACACACACACACCCCTCCAGGCTGTTATTAGTAAACCCCACCCACATTCTCTCTGCTCACCTTCCCAATTACCCAGCAACCCACTCTGTAAAAAAAAACTCACTAACAATCCAAAAAACTGCAGAGCAAACCAGAACAGCTCTTCAACTCTGACTCCACAACTCAACTGTGTGGACGGACGTAAAAAAAAAAAAAAAAAAAAATGCTTGTGCATATGTGTGTGTGCATGACATCATTCAGCTGTTCCTCTAGGCAGGACCCCATCCAACTAAATAATCCAGGCCAGCTCCATAAAGCAGGGAGTGCCGCCACATTCTCCCAGCCATGAAATATCAAATGGTATTAAGTCACTGTAACTGTCAGCCTCCTTCCTTCCTCATGCTTCCTGCTGCACTCACACACATGCATCAGTCCGAACACACACACATACGCACACACACAGCATGCATGGATCATTTACTTCCATTTAAGTGCGTTTAAGTATTTTTCTGTGCAGGAAATGTAAAGAACTAAGTGATACTGTTTGTGACTCTGTGTTTTGTTTGTGCAGCAGTATCAGATGTGCAGTGTGCATGCAGCAGGTGGCTCCACATTAACCTTCGCCCACAGTCTGAGCTGCACAGCACAGCACAGCACAGCACAGCACAGCCCAGCACAGGGCAGGGGGATCTGGTTTCAGCCCCTCACTCTTCCCTCATCCCTCCATTCCTGCATCCCTGTGGACTCCCATTATACATGACATCAGAGCCTTTCGACAGCCGTGCACAGCTGTGGCCAGAGCCGAGCTGAGCAACACCCACGGTGCTCCCCACCTTTATTATCGCCCCTAAAAACAACTCAGGCAGCATTTTAAGTCTTTAATTTTCATATGTAAAAACATGTTAAAGTGATGACTCCTGAGTCAGACTTCACAGAAAGCCTGCAGCTCTCTGCTCTGAGTGGTAAATCTGCTGAGTCGATGCAAACCGTCCTGACTGAGGGGACTGTGATGATTTACTGAGGCCGGCCAATCACATCTGAGCCTGTTTGTGATGCAAGGACGGGAACGGGGGGGGGGGGTCAGCTTGAAAACTTCATACTTGCTGTAACCACAAGACGTTTCACACAAGCAGGTTTGATATATATGCGAGTTAAATCCCTGTAATGATTTGCCTTAAATTGAATTTGTGGGATGTTGGTGATTTTCTTTCCGTCTCTGTGTTTAACATCAGCGTTTCTTCTTCTTCTTCTTCTTCTTCTTCTTCGTCTCTCTCCTGCATTTCTGTTTCTTTCTCAACCACTGAGGAATGTTAACAGGTGCTGGCTCCACTTTCAATCTGCAAGAAGCATAATGAGACAAAAGAACAACTGGCAACAGCACCTGTTTTCTACCAGGCTGGGAAACTGGATCCTGTTCCCAAATCACACTCGAGAGTCAAAAACAAAGCTCCACTATCCCCCAGCCTGTCTTTTCTTTCTTTTTTCTTAACACAGCTGAAGATAAGTACATACGGGTTTCATCCAGTTAACCCCTCGCGTTCGGTTTGATGGTAGCTTGTGAACGGTGATGGAGGAGGTTACAGTTTCACTTCTCTCCGACGTGCCTCACACCTTCCTGGGCTGCACCACAGAGACACCCTGTGGTGGCAAATCACAAACCACAGCCGAGCAGGAAGAGCAAACACTACACAGCTGCCAGGAGATACTACACACTGAAGAAAGACCACCACGGCGTGACACATCATACCCTCTTGACATGTTGGTATGGCAATGCTATAGTCTGGAAATGGGTGAATTATCAATAATATTGAATATTTTTTGGCAGTAACTGCTGATGAGTCACACAGGTTTGCTAAAAGTGAAATGTCTGCGTGTGAACTCGAAGCCTCTTCGTGTTTGGTTTAAGTCTGTGGCGGCTGAAACGTCTGGATCTTGTTTGGAGACAACCACAGAACTATGGCACCTCGTTAAGTCTTAAAGTTTTACTTCTGTAACTGTGGACTGGAGTTTCTATATGTGAATATTAGTATGAGTCTGAAGATGTGACGAGTGCCAGAGCCTCTCGTCCATGTTGTATGTTGTTGTGCTTTAGATACACAGGTAGGCCTGTGTGTGTGTGTGTGTGTGTGTACACAGTGCCGGAGAGGAGCGCCTGAAGAATGCATTTCCTGTTTCGTACATTCGGTGTGGACACTTCAACTTTCTGCTGATATGCTGCCCCCCATTGCCTCTTTAAGTTGGGATCACCTCAGAGGGATAAGGTCAGTGATTCCCCAGAGAGCTGTGCAGGAGCCAGCTGTTACAGCCAGTCTGTCCACACACACACACACACACACACACACACACAGAGGAAGTCGTGATGGCTGGTTGGATCCTCTCCAGGACCATAGGTGCTGTGCAGCCATATGGTTGTTCTGGGTCACCACCTCCACTCAGGGTTCAGAGGTGCCTCCTTTCTCATTGACATTAGATTAGACACATCTAACAGGATTTAACCCGACCCAGCCCACCGTGCTCCTCTCCTTAATTCACTATAGAGCCGCCTTTGATTTGATTTGAGTATTTATTGTAACAGTCGGTGACGTCGCCAAAAAAAGGAGTGCATGTCAAAAGAGCTTTGAAAGGAGCTCGAAAAAAGCCTTCGCTCCCGTCGTCCAGGAAATTTGACTTGCTGCTGAAGAGCAATGCAAATAGGAATGAGGAGGTAAAGCCCTCGTGTGTGTGTGAGTGCTGCTTGCATGCAGAGAGCTGGCAGAACATGCCCCTCTGAGGTTAGACACGCTAGATGGAAAATACCCCTCAAACACCTCCAAAATAATTCAACAGTCTCTCCTTCTTCCTCTCTTTTCCACACTATCTTTGATCTCTCCAACCCAGGGCCTCTCCTGCTCCTGATTCATCTGCCTGTACCTGCCTTTACGGCACCACCCTGGTGCTGACTCCGTCTCTTTTCACCGAAATTGGATTCAGAGGCTGCTTTTATTCGCAGAGGGATCGACTTCAATGCCTGTCGTTTCTTCTTTCTTTTTTTTCCACCTTCTTCCTTTTCCCTCTCCTGTCAAATGCCACGGAGAAAGCAGAAAATGGGGGAGAGAGGGGGGAGAAGTGGTGGGAGAGGAGGAGAAGAGCCTCCTCTGGGTTGTGTCTTCATCAGTGTGGCCTGGCGCTGGCGCTGTGGCCTGAGGCAGCTCGGCTGGAGAACCCCTCTGTGCTTTCTCTCTGCCTTAATGTGCGATCAGTGAATATTAAAAGTTGGGTAATTGAAAAGAAGCATCTCACCTCATCCATTTTCTTTCTTTAGTGGGGGGGGGGGGGGGGGGGGGGGGGGGGGGGTATGCAACCGTGCAGACAAAAAACAAGGGATGTATTATGTTCCTCTGAGACGTGTGGGGGGTGTTTCCTGATTGGAGATGATTGAGTGGCACTCTGCGTCTTCCTCTTTGCATCCAATGAAGTGGCTCTCTCCATCTCCCTGCTCCTCACCTGAGTAAATGGCCACTTGTCTGCCTCCATATCTTGATTACTACTCTTTGTCTGAGCCGCCGGGGTGAACGGATGGAGGGCAAAGAGGAGAGTGTGACTGGAATAATTAAAACCAGAGGTGTCCTCAGCAACTTCCACTTTATTATTAGGAACACGTACCTAAGAGTAACGGCAGCTCAGCAGCGACATTTACCTTCAGTTTTTGTTGAGAGCTCACAATTACTTCATGAACCTGAGCCTGGAAGAAGATGGGTGTGCTTGGATGTGGAGGGGATGATAGTCACCTGTTTGAAGAGCCACTAAAGCCACACCTCCGCTATATGACTGTGAGGCCATACACCTGTGTTGACCACCTTCTCATAGGCTTATCGTCGATCATGAGCAGATCTTCTGTTCTTTGAGTAATTCTCTGTGTAGGTCAGTGTCTTTGGTTTGTTGACACTTTAAACCTTCAGAGGTCTGGGACCAGTTCTTTACAGTGATCCTCTTTGTGCCGCTGTGGTACGCTGAAGCACCGACGTCTGACAAGAGACAGGAACATCCCCTTGAACCTCAGCAGCTCCTGTTTCAGGTTTCGCTCACGTTACGTCTCCAACAACATCTTCAGCTCGTGGCCCTGCTCTTCCATGAAGTCTCTGCGGTGCAGATGACGTCCTACACCACAAGCATAAGACTCTGCATTTTCTTTTTGGGAGTGTTAAAGGTGGAGAGCTTTGGGACTGTACTTTGCATTTGGTATCCAGGAAACTACGTTCTCGGCAGTGATTAATGGATAATCCTCCCTTTTGATAGATCGGTTGTTTTCTCGTCTGTACACAATCTACCGCACGTCCTGGTTGAAGGATCCCTCCTCTGTTGCTCATCTTGAGGTCTCTGCTGTTTTTCCCCTGTTTCCCCCGGATTTCATCCTCAGTGGATGTGAGGGTCTAAGGGCAGACGGTGTTGTTATGATGCTATGAACAGCCCTTTGAGACAAACCGATTGGCTATAAAAATACACCGGCCTTGCCTTGGTTTTAGTCTTAAGGATCCGTTCAGATATTAACTGATCTTCCTGGGTGTAACCACAGTTGCACCAAGGCTGCCAGGCTGATGACCTAGTCCATCAAGAGATCATCATGGTCTTTAAGAACATTTCCTTTTCCACATCATAGTTTCAAAGAAGCAGCTCCTCCCTGTAATAGCTGGAACATCTTGTGAGATTTTAAACTCAATGTTGTGCTTTTGGCCCTTGCTCTCACATGTTAGTGCACTCCTGCCCAGTGGTGATATCTCATATCCAAAGAAAGCATCGGATTTGCTTTTACTGAGTCCTGCCCTCGGTGTTGGAGACGATCTGTGATTGTGTCCAGTTTAAAAGTCACGACTTTCTTATTTATTTTCAGGCTTTCAGTCCAGTTTTCTCCTCCTGCAGACTCCATCACCCTGATGTGTTTTTCATGCTCCGCTTTAACTGTTGCCGATAAACATGTCATCCCCACTCTCACTTTGCTCTGCTGCTTGCATGAACCTTCTTTCCACGTTGGTGCTGCCGAACCTGTGATCTACACATCTTGGCAAAATGAATTTACTCGTGACATGATTTACACATTTGGCCAATCAAAGAGCTTTTTTTTTTTTTTTTACGTTCGTGTTCAAAGCCACATCTGCTGCAACTTGACTCGTTTTGTTCAGGATTTCCTGTGTTGGCTTCGACTTTATTGTCTTTTGGCCTGACGTTTATTCTGTTCACCTCCACTTTGACTCGACTGGATGGGATCTCACTTGGTCATCAATAGTTAGGCCACATACTGCTCTATCACATACCGGGAAGACATGCAAGTGTCCCAAATATTTTTGCATATGCTTGACATGTCTCTGGCTGTTTTCTTGTGTGATAAACACGTGGCTTACATGACGTAACTCCGGGGCTCACGACAGTCCTGAGATGTCTTCGTCTGTTCCGTCTCTTCCTCTGTCCTCAAAGACGAAAGCAGCGATCTCCTTTTCCACCACAATTAGCAGGTATAAGCAGGTTTTATTAATCGCCTTTTCCACTGCCAGACGAGTTTGCCTTCCTGTCCAGAGAGAGAGGACTCACACACAGACACAGAGAGGGAAGAGTGAGTTTCCAGCTGCAAAGCAAACTGGTAAAATGGATCTGTCCGTCTGATGCTCCTGTAAAAATGTCAGAGCCTCTGAGCAGGTAATGTATGTTTTAAAACCTGTTGGAAAGCTGTGTTTAGCCACTGCTGGACGTGTGATGACTGACTGCCCTTGGGGATGGCGAGAAATAAGTGGTCGTTGGACCTCAATGACCTTGAAGCAAAGAAGCTTTTCGGACGGTGCAGGCTCATTTAAAGACTTAAAAACATAAAGTACAATCTCAACATGAACCCTTTACTGTATCCAGAGCCAATGTAAGGAGACCAGAGCCTCAGAAATATGTTCTCGCATGTGTATTCCAGTTAAAAATCATCGGCTGCGTTTTGGACCAACTGTAATCATAATCAATGCCGATACGAGCCGGAGCCAATAAAAACCCACGGCTCCTGCAGAGTCATTTGACCTGGGTGTGAATGCTGATCAAAGCTTTTTCCATTGCTGGCTGGAGCCGGGAAAGTGGAAAAAAATGGAAAAGGGGATTTACATACCGTGATCTCCTTGTACTCCACAACGTGGAGATACATTACTTGTGTTTTTTGAAGTTGGTAGTTTCAAGCTTTCGAGCAGATTTGTGCCTTAAATGTCCAACTTCCAGGACTGTGACATGTGGTGGAGTCCTCCTCTGGACCAGAACCAGTTAAATCCAGAGAGTGGGGAGTGCTTCAAGGGACGAGAGGGTTGAGATTGATCACACTGCTCTACAGTGGAGAAAACAGATAACTGCAGCAACACAGGCCGAGCAGCTCTGCTCAAACAGCCAGTTTGGGAATGACAGCTTACTGCATCACAAAGGAAGGATTACTGCAAAGCTGAATGAACCGCTCAACAGCGTGTGTGTGTGTGTGTGTGTGTGGACACACACCACTACAGTGTGTGTGATATAAAAAGGTAGGAAAGTGCCTTCTCTGTTCACACCTGTAACCATGGTGACTTTAAACATTAAACATGGCAGCAGCTGTGTTTTCAACGAGCTCAGAAGAATTCAATTAAAATGCAGGAACAAGACCAGGACTAATTTTGTCCAACAATAAAAATACGACGGAAATGAACCGATATCGGATCAAAACACCAGACGTGTTTCACACCTGAGCTGACGAAGCCACGTGTTGGTCATTTTGACAGCAGCCAAAATAAACTCCTTGCTTTTGTTTATCTCCGCCACCTTCGCTCGTCTCACGCCCCGACTTCCTCTCTCACTTTGTCTAATCACTCGCTGCACTTTGTTCCAAACTCCTGCAGAGATAAGTTATGCAGCAGCTGCTACGCTTTAAGTCCACGGTCTGTTATTCAGAGCCGGAGAATGAAAATAAAAAATAAAGAAATCTGTCAAAGACGGCACACACCTGGGCAGGATCCTGTCTTTGAGTACAGCTGAACAAGATCTGTGTGTATAATGGGTTCTGGGGCTACCTGTGTGTGCTGATAAACACCAGCAGACACAGGGAAACGCAGCAGCGGCGGCGGTGGCGGTGGCGGCGGCGGCGGACCGTCAACTCCAACCTGTTCACAACGCCGCCCAGCCTCCATCTGTTGCCACTTTTGAAAAGAGTGCCTGAAAACACGTTTGTGTAATTTGGCATGTTCTTTCAAATGGAAATAATCCGCCTGTTTTTTTTTTTTTTTCCTGCCCGTCGTAGCTTTCAAGGTAAGATTAACAGGATGTTTTTATCGCACGGGGTTTAGCTCCGTCTCCTCTGGTGATTTCACTGCCTTCAGTCCGGTCTGTTTGAAATACACAGAGTGGCCACTATCAACCCGAGAGGAGAGGACTGTGCTGAATGTTCAAACCGCTTTATCTGCAGAGAAATAAATGAATAAAATTAGATAGAGAAGATGTTGTGCAAAGCACCGAGGAAAAATAAAAGAGACGCTTCACTATTTCTGCATCCAGTTAGTGGTGAGGTGGATAAATAACATCACAACAACTGCAGCATTACACGAAACTAATGCATGAAAACTAACAGCATCTGTCGCTCTATGTCCAATTTCATCATGACAAAATGGAAGAATCTCATATTATGAAATCTATTATAGCCTGGGACATAAAAAGTCACCAAAAAAAAGACAATAATTACATAAAAACGTCGCCCTGGAGACATTCGCTCTCACCTCCTGGCCTGGAAGAGGCTGAACAGATTGGAGCTCTGCTGCTGCAGCCAACACGACCAGCAGTGCAAACAAGTGTGACTCAGATCAGACCATATGATAAACAGTCTGATCCCACTGATGAGCAAAGTGGAGGTCAAGCTCTGAGTGTGTATAATATAGTGTGTGTCTGTGTGTCTGTGTGTGTGTGTGTGTGTGTGTGTGTCATGCTGGAAAAGCTGCGTAAGGAAATATTTTCTTTCCCAACACACAGGGACAGAAAGTGTCATGTCTGCAGTAAGTGAACACGACTCTTTTGCATCCCATTAGACGCTCACACTGCTGACACCATGTTAGTGTGTGTGTCTCATTTCTCCGCCTGGATGTTCACCACAGAGCTGAAGTCAAACTACAACGTCTCAACGGTTTTAACCACATCACTACATGACCGTGGTGATCTAGCCCTGACCCCGAACCTCCTGTGCCGTTCCCATGTTTGCAGGGAGAGCTGAGGAGGAAGCCATGTGGAGAGGAACGGCACAGAGGAAGATGTTTGATATCAAATGAAATATTATTGCTAAAAAATCTAAAATGTAAAACCGGGGAGATTCATTAGCAGAGGAGAGGAAGCCAAATTACACACCGACAGATCAATAAAACATGAGACAGAGAGGGAGAGAGGGAGGGGGAGAGGTAACCGTTTACCTGTGCATGTTATTGTGTTTTTGCAAATAAGCAGAGATATTTATGAGGTCGTTTAAAATCTAAATTGGCCAGTTTGCACTTAAAGTTGTTTTTCTCCTCGTCCCAGTTCCTTTATGTCTTAGTTTCAGTTTCCTCAAGTTTCTAATCAAAAATATTCCCTCCTGTAATGAGCTGCGCCGAATGTGCACGGATTTTCTAATAATGATGCTTCAGAGCTGCGATTCTCTGCTTTTCCCTCTTTATCCAAGTGATTTTACTTTGGACAGACTCTTAAATCAGCGCCACGGCGATTAGGTGTCATTACAGAAAAGGAACTCGCCGAGATCTTAGCTGCAAAGGTAACGACAGTGTAAACAGGCAGGAGCAGATGCACATCAGTCTGGCGTGCAGAGATGCCGTAATAACCCGTTAGTTACACTCGGCTTTTTTTCCAGGTTCTGAGTGAAGCTATGACCAAACATTTTTGCAGCGACGGCCAAAAATTTCTGCAACAACAGTGTAATTTCCAGCGTTTCGCCCTCATCTCGCCATATCTGAACATTCCAGACGTCAGATGGTCAAATCGTCGGCCAACTGTACCTTTGCCAACCGCACAGTTTTGAATGCAGGACGTGCACGCTGCTGCTGCCGCCGCCACCGCCGCTGCTGCTGCTGCTCACTCACATCCGCGCAGCAGCTCCACCAGCTGCTGACATTTAGCAGCAAACATCACGGCTTACAGTGTTCAGGCAGATGTAAACACAGTCAAGCAAGCATTCATACACAGGCAAACAATCAAATCTCACACCAGGTCCACGTCTGTGTGTGTGTGTGTGTGTGTGTGTGTGTGTGTGTGTGTGTGTGGGAGAACGCTGACGTGCCCCAACTCCGTATCACAACCACATCACAGGCTGAACCCATGATAAAAAAAGGAAAAAAGTAAAAACCACAGCGAGGCCATGGTGGAACGACACACAGTCACGCTACGCTTCTCTGAGGTTTGGACGAGAACCCGGGCTCCAGCCGAACCCAGTCAGCCGGTTCTGACCACGCTGCAGCAGCAGATGGGGAACAGCACTCGCTCTGCTGTTCGGCCTCCAAGGTGAGACTGAGTGCCCGGGAAGGGTGATGAAAGTGTGTGTGTGTGTGTGTGTGTGTTGCAGCTCCGATAGGCAAATCAATCACTGAAGTTGAACCAGCAGCAGCAGCAGCAGCAGCAGCAGCCTCTCTGCTGAGGCTGCGTTCACCACATCTGTAAACACACAACACTGTCATGTATTTTAAGTATCGATCAAATATTGTTAATGCGTGTTAAAAATGTTGTAAATACAACGGCGCTCGCGTTACATTTTAGAATAACAAACCCTCACGCTAATAACAAATAGTTTGGCAGCTCCGCCCTGATGGAAAATGTTCTGCTTTGTTTAAACAACTGTGTTTCATCTCGCCAACGTGATAACATGGTGTTTTTTATGTAAACACTTCATATTATATTCCATTACATCTCTCTTTTCTTTTTTTTTTTTTGTTCAGCCCTCAGAAACCTGACTTTACCTGACCTTCTCTGGAGCGCCACCTTGTGCCTCACTGGTTGTTCACACACTGAGCGAGCGTTTAGTGATATTTAGCAAATTCCAGGCCGATAGCTCACCGAGGACGGTGAACACAGCGTTAGCATGTAGCTCGGAGAGCATCTGCAGCTGCTGTGCGTTCACCACCGCAACGTCCACAGTGATGAATTATGACATTCTTCAGTACACTGTGTTGAGGCTGCAGCTTCCAAACAGTCCGGGGGGGGGGGGGGGGGGGGGACTAAACACAGAAAACAAAGCTGTTGAAAATCAGAGTGAACATCAGTTTTCTCCTTCTTTCATTTATTTTTTTTGCAGGTTGTCTGTGTTTTCCATCTGTTTACAAATCCTCGTCGACTCCGCCGCATGTTGGATGGCAGCTCGTCAAAGTGAGTGACAAGTGTGTGTGTGTGTGTGTGTGTGGGTGCTTCAACATGTGGATGGATGCGGGATACGTAAACAAGCTAAGCCGTTGTTCTCATAGCACATTCACACACACACACACACACACACACACACTTGTATGCTCCCTCACCTCTATTACTCCTCACCTTCTGCTCCCTGCAGGACAGTTGGACGGGAGCCTTCATCTTCATCTAGTAAACATACACTCTCACTGTCAGGATAACACGCTTTCCAAAATCCATGCTGAGCCTGAACGAATGCACACGGCCTCACAAACCCACACCCCGCAGACAGACACACAAGTGTGCACACATGCGACCCCCACAGAGGAAGTGAGATTAGCTTTTTCTTGCTACTGTAATTCAGTTATCCCGCCCCCCCCCCCTCCCTCCGGCTGCCGGAGGCCAAACGACAGGCAGGGAGTGGGATTCTGCTGTGTCTGTACTTTGTGTGGCTGGAGACTTGCTTATCCCTCCATCCCATACACAGGTGAATGCCTCTCTCTCTCTCTCTCTTTCTTTTTGCCTGCCTGTCTACTCCAACACCTCATCCCCCACTGTCTCCCCCCTCGCTGCTAAGCTGCCATCATAAATCCACCATTGTGAGGGGGGTCATTTCTGACATGGTTTCCCCTCAGGAATTTTACCATGGGTAAACACGGTGTGTTAGCTCGTGCCCCCTCCTCTCACAGAGCAAGAGTCACAAGTGCTGAAACATTAGTACATATATCGGGGAGGAAGGGGGGGGGGATTTTGAACCAAGATGGCAGGGGAGAGGCTGCGACAAAGCCCACCAAGGGCTCACGATTAACCAGTGGATCCGCTGGGTGCCTGACGTGCCAGAGCCCACATCATTAAGCAGCAAAACTTGCATGCAAATGCGCACATACCGTCCGCGTAGTGAGTCATGAACACACACACACACACACACACACACACATGCATGCACAGGGGGAGGTGGGGGCGGGGAGGCAGCTCTCTGGCGCAGGTTTAACCACAATCCGGGGCTTTTCCTCCCTCCACCGTGGACCCCTTGCCAGGCCCGGCTTGGAAAGAGGTCACATTCTCCAAGGTGTGTCTAAACAGAGATGACATGTGGATGTGCTGGCACGAGACGCTGCTCTCGGCTCCCCTACCACCGCATCTCACGGCCCTGCCAGAAAAGCAGCCGCGGTTGGTTGTTTTTTCTTTCCCTTCTTCTTCTTCTTCTTCTTCTTCTCTTTCCCCAGCAGCGGCCGTGTGCCAGAGCAAACAGAATCATTGTTTGTTTTAATGGTTGTTCCATTCCTCAGGTTTATCCTGACTTAAAAATACCGATCGAGTGGAGAGCGGGGCTCGACAACTGGAAGGATGCTCGTGTTAATTTGGGTATTGCTATTGCTCGTATCGCCTGAGGACTTCTCCCTGTCATTTTTCATTAAACAGTCTTGCCTCTGACTGACATGTTTGTGGAAATGTATCTCCGTGACTTATTACCTTCATAACATGACAGCGTAGTATTTACAGTACATGATGTATCATCTGATCTTTCCCAGGGCAAACATCTAATTACACACTGACGGACGGTTACAACAGCAAACGAAACAAATTCATAAAACATGTTCGAGGAGGAGACACACAAACTGTTGTGGTTTAGACTTTTTTTTTTTTTAAAAACTATCTGTATGGGTGGATGTTGATCCTGGCCGCCTTCCTGATTCCTCCAGGCTGTGTGATTTACGATTTAGGAGTGACACCTTCCTGTGAAACACGATGTCTCCATTTAGACTGACTCACAGCACAAGGTGAGCAGAACGCATTAAATATCCCCTTCAGACATGTTTTAAGACAGATAAAAATACTCCGCTCTGAATAATAACTTCTCCGACAGGGCTCTTGTTGTTGTGCGCTGCGCTTTTGCCAAACGGCGTTAAGTGAGTCGCATATTGGATCACGATTGGCCTCCAAACAAGTTATGTCACCGACTCGGCTCAGATCTGAGATAAGGAGGGAAACGTTCGGCTTCATTATCAAGGGATCTGCATTCTTGGGCTCATAAACTTACTTGGTGTATGCGTTTGTATTGAGCAGTTCTCATATGGCTATAGAGGAGGAGGTGTGTGTGTGTGTGACGATGCATCCTGTTATAGTTTTATCAACCGAGCTCCAGTTCAACGCTAAACGTCTGTGAGGGAGTCTGAGAGTCTCTGAAGGAGGTGGAGACCAAAACAGAGGTACAAGAGCGTGGTGACCGAGAAACTGTGGATCATCTGTGACATCCTGCAGCTTTACAGACCAGGAGCTCCTCTCTCCCCCCTCCCTCCCCCCTCTCTCTCTCTCTCCAAGTCTCCCTTCAGGTTTGATTATACAGTGAAACGAAAGGTGACATCAACTCATATTCAATTTTTGGGGATGATAAAAAGGATGTAATCCTTAATTTCAAGGAACAAATTAGCTGCTTCCAGGGAGAACTTAAAACGCTATTAAAAATGAATGATACCTTAATTTTTGTGTCTTAGTCCAGCACTGCTCCTGCGCCTTCACTGCTGATAAGCGTTTTAAAGCTGACAGCGCAGGATCACGGCTATCTGGTAAATGGAAATGCGATGAAAGCTACCCACACTCAGCGGATTGCTTTGGCTTGCATCACTTCGCCTTCTTGGCTGAATTAGTGCTTACTAGGTGGTAATAAAACAACTGTGAGCTTGCTACAGGGAGTTCAGGGTGAAGGCGGCATCGTGCAGGCCTGTGAGGGAATCTGTAAGCACCATAGAGGTGGGCATATCCACAGGTCCTGAGTGGGTTTCAGGTTCGTCACAGAGCTCATCAGAGCCAGACCTGTCCTGGTTTTAATTTACTGCATCCCTGGAACGGAGCGTGGAACATCACCTGCATCTGGTTTACTCCAACAAATCAAACCCAGTTGTGGTGGGAGGGCACAGAGTTAACCAAAGTAGTACAGACTTAAATCTCTCTTTTTTTTTTTTTCTTGGATGGTGGGAGTTTACAGGTTGTAAATATATATTTATGTGCTCTGGTCCTCAGGTTCTGGGGATAAATCACAGCAGGGATCAGGCTGGGAGAAGGCCACAGCAGGCCAGGTAGCAGCCAGAGCTGAACACACAGAATAGAGATGAGGTGATGTCGGACATGAGGTCGCCGAGGACAGAGAGGGATCGAGTCACTGTATATGTTTCACAGAAGTGCAGCTGGTGCAGGAAGAGAAAGATGAGATGTCATCTGATGACTTCACTGTCAATACTGTGTGGATGTAGTTTTTATAGACTACAAGGCCACAATAAGTAGTGCATGATTGTTACTGTAATCAGAACATTATGTCACACACACACTGTGGAGTATTTGGGAATATGAAGACTTTAAGACTGTGAAGAGCATCTTTTAGATCAAATGCACATCTAGTTTAAAGCTCCATACAGTATAAAGGTAGACGTGTGTCTTAAAGCTCCATACGGTATAAAGGTAGACGTGTGTCTTAAAGCTCCATACAGTATAAAGGTAGACGTCCATGTGTAGTGTGATTATAAAGCAGCTCTAGGTTCTATATTAATACTGTGAAAGTATCAAAGCCTCAGTCCACAGAGAAATGCACACAGCCTGTATTCAGACACTGAGCCTTAAAACCAGCCGTCAGGACTTCCTGTCACTTTGTGATGTCACAACAAAGCAGTCACACCAAGCCCCGCCCATCACCACTTGGACCCACCATCCAACAACTTGCAGGATTTGGTGTCTGTGAGAGTTTTATTCTGAAATTCCCTCAGAAAACAGTCAGCCAATCAGAAGAGAGGCTCAGACCCCTCCTCTCTTCTGATTGGCTGACATCGTTGTTACTAGCATTCCAGATAGAAGATGTAAAACAGCACTAAGATGGTTTTCGTTTCTTTAAACCCTAAATATGTTTTCTTCTGGATCCACACATCAGATGCACAGATGATGTGGGCCTTTAAATCAGCTGGATGTTGTATTTAGCGCTGAACACCACCTGTTTTCCTTTTCTGTCGGCCCTCAACACAAAAAAGTTTGATTCCCCAGTTTACTGAGCTTTGAAGGGCGAGTGCAGGTCACACATTTCATCGGTCCAATCAGTGTGTCAGACACCACTAATCCTCCCCTCCTCTGACTAAATTCATTTAGCTATTGACTATCGAAGGTAAGTCCTTATTAGCCTCTTTTATTAACCACTAATTATGCTTCAGACAGCATCCAGCTGTTTGCACACTGCAGCTGTCCCCCCAGTTAGCGTCCGGGTTGTTTATGTGAGTGTGTGTGTGTGTGTGTGGGGGGGGGGGGGATTAAATGAGCTTGTTTGTCACCTGAGGGTGAGCTAAGCTATAACAGACATGAAAATGTGCTGCTGAGGGGCCGAGAGTTTTCAGCTCGTCTCCTCGTCGCTTTGTGCTCTGGGTGAGCAGTCAGAGCAGGACGTGACATCCCAACTGGAGTCGAACTAAAAAGAGAGGAGCAGTGTTTTTGTTTCCCCCAGCTTTGGGTTTTGGAGAGCACAACAGCGAGAGAGCAAAGTCCTGAGGCTGAGTCACTCTCTCCTCTTGGTTACGCCGCTTTGTGTTTTTGTTTGGATCCATGCGCGTCTCAAATTATACACCTGACCCTCCTCTTTTCCCTGCAAATGCACACCAGCGTTTGATGTGAGGCTCATTTAAGCTCTGACCGGCACATGTTTTCTACATGACACAGGCAACCTCTTCCTGCTTCGCAAATCCAAAATTCCACCTCTGGCTTACAAGTCTAGCAGAAAATAACTTCTACAGCGAGCTGGTCAACGGAAAACAACCACAAGCATCACGTATGTCGGCGTAATGTCAGTAAACCGCCCCCTCCTTCTCTATATCGGCTCTAAATTCGCCACCACCACCCAGCATGCTGTCTGCAGAAGAGCAGCCAGGTCTGCTCTCATCATCACCCACCTGGTTAGCAGCACCCTCCCCACTAGTCTGCTCGCCACAGCAGGCTGCCAGGCCCCGGGCTGGGCCACAGGATGGAGAGGTGGATGGAGGAGCAGGGGGGAGGGAGGGGAGAGTGTTTGTTGGTGTTGATTAGAGGATCAGAGCCTCTAATGATGCCAGGTGGCAGTGGGAGGGCAGTCTCTTGACTCCGGTCCAAAGGCTTCGATTTGGTGGTGTGTGGCACACTTGGAAGTGCACACACACACACACACACACACACACACAGAGGTGCACCTACTGGTGAAGTGCATGGTGGGGAAGCTCCTCTCGAAGCCTAAGATACTTTTGATTGATTCAGTGATTGGCAGATTCTTCAAGCAGCAGTTTCCCTTCTTCAGGTTGGATGTGACCCAGACTGCTGCGTTCAACTTCCATCCAGATTTCAGAGGAAACTTTATACCACTACAAGCCGCTAACCACCCCGGCCAGACAGTTACACATTTTCTCTGCCATTTTAACATATAGTGTCGCAAAGTTTCTCTGTACAAAACCGACACAGACCCACAACCATGATGCTGCTGCAACATAAACCAAAAAGGCAACAGACACATCAATAAAACACAGACTGAATGATGTAAATGCAGTTGCACAATAATGCCATACCACTGCTATAGACAGGCCCAACACACAAGAGCATATGTCAACACGCATGTTTCCCCCAACAACAGGTGTATCAGTGTGACGTTACAAGGTGTTGACAGCTGGATTTTTAAGTGTGAAGACTATCTTACCTTAAGATGCAGGCCAGATGTTCCAAGAGCTTATAATAATCCAAATAAAGGTTGTGGAAATCAAGTGCATCAAGATGAGTTGTGTGTGTCTTTCTGGGTCTTGGTGATGTGCAGCCATGTTTGGACAGGATGCAAGGTGGAACCACACAACATGGCCGCGCTCGAAGGCAGCGAAGACACTCCTATTTAAGTCTGAGAGATCCCATTCACATGACATGCCAGGACATTTGCAGTTGGGTTTCTGGATGCTGCAAAGGCTCCTCCACTGCTGCCAAATCCGCCCTGGGTTAGCGGCAGTTAGCCTAGCAGCAGGCTACTCTGTGGTGCCGGTGCCGGTGCTAGCGCTAATGCTAATCTCCGGCGCTAATCTCTCCATCTCAGAGGAGAAAGTAGAGCCAAACGTAAACGGTGACATAACGGTGGAAATGTTCTCTTGGGGGAAAAAACTGTCACGCATTTTTTCTGCCGTGATTTTATCTAATAGTTAGGTTTCCAAGCTGTCATTGATTTCATTGCAGTTGACAAGTCCCGCCCTACGCGGCCTCTGATTGGCTAGTTATCGGTAGTGGCATCACTTGGATTGGCTATCGTAAGCGTTAGAGTTAAACGTCAGCTGTCAGTTTGAAATCGCGAAACGTCAGTTTACTAAAAGAGCAGCGGTTAAGACGTTGGTCTGGTTTACATGGACGTTGTTGCGATGGGCTGAACGCTGGCTGTGAAATCTCGAGAGACGTCACAAATATGTTGATGTCGTAATATTTGGATTATCTGTGGCTCCGACATTAATGTGTGTAACCGTGGATCCAGAGGAAGTGCATTACTCTGTGATGACGTTCACTTTAGCTCAGTAGAATGATTGGATACCGACCTGCTGTTGGTCTTTTAAAGGGGTGGAGCTTGGGCGAGTAGAGACAGGAAGTGGTTTGACCGCTCATTTTGACCCCAAGAGGCTGAAGTGCATCAGTGCCCCCAGTTTAAATGAGTGTAAAAAACATTCATATTTTCTTCCAGGTGATGTGTAATTTCTCCAGGCACACTAAAAAAATAAACCCAGAGAAAGAGAAGCCTGAAAAAAAAAAAAAAAAAAAAAAAATCTCACATGCCTCTCTGGGCTTCACAGATGAAGAAGAAAAAGAGAACAACTTCCGTAGTGAACAATTCAACAAGAAGAGTAAAGTTTCCAACAATAAATGAATCATGAATGAATAATTACTGGAGTTGAGAAGAGGCAGGTTCTTTCAGAGAATTTCTCCTATAATTAGTACCAGTTCAGATGGTTCGTTTTCCTAGGAAAATAGGTAGGAAATTATTACGACATTACAGATCCATAAAATAAATCAGGCTTTTTTTTCTTTCTTTCTTTCTGCAGTGTTTCATCCATCAACATGTCTGATGGCTGCTCATGTGCTTTAGCTGTTTTCTGTGTATTTCTTTATTAGCGAACCTCAGCGTAACAAGTTTTTGTCAAAGGTGCTGGTCGTGTTTTCCTTCTTCATTTCTCTGTGTACATTAAGACGGGGCTACTCCTGACATTTATATGTGGGAAGTCGACTGTGAGTAAAGGTTAATTTGTCAAAAAAATATCATTAGTGGCAGGTCATACTTTCATCTTTCCATCTAAAAGTCAAAGTAGCTGTGGATGAAAAAGGTTAATTCCATCATAAACAAGTGGAATAAAAGTCTAAACTGGTGTACAGCTCATGCTGTAGTGTGTGGTCCCCGGTTTTCCCTCCAGCTGAGGAGATTCAGGTGGCACAGAGTCTCCATTCAACCGTCCGCTGGGTCCGAGTTGGACTGTGAACAGGAAAGACACAGCGAGCGAGGGGACCTGAGGCACGTGGCCGAGCTCCACATTGTATAAATCCACACTACTTTTATGGGCTCCATCAGGGTAGAGATCTAAATCTGGGTTAACAAGCATAGCTTACCACTAAAAGCCCAGGGCACCAGAAAAGAGAGAAAAAAGTTTTCTTTCTGAAATTCATTTCCCATAAATCATCTGGATTCGGGCTTTGAAGTGGCTTTCGTAGACGTTGGACAGGAAGTGTTGGGATTAGAGCTTTTTTCCAACCTGGGGAGGGAAGAAGAAGAAGGTGAGGAATCATGAGAGGAGAGGAGAGGAGAGAGGAGAGGAGAGGAGAGGAGAGGAGAGGAGAGGAGAGGAGAGGAGAGAGGAAGCCATGGTTCCTCTATTGTGATGCTGAGTGCAAGTGATAATCCACACATAAATAGAAACTCAGAACAAAAAGGAAACGCAGCATGAAGAAGAATATGTGCTAAGCCTTATTTGGACTCTCATTGTTCGCTGCTTGTCATCTTCTGTGGATTGAAGAGAGGAGGAGAGAGGAGGAGAGGAGGAGAGGGGAGGAGTGCCGATGGGCAGGCACTCCGCCAAATGCAAATATTGTGGAATAAACGGTGCTAAAGCTCAACTGTGCCACTTCGCACCTAAGCCTGTGTTGAATTAACACTGTTATCATAAACAAAACATTATGTTAGTGTGGAAGTGGGCTGAGCGTCGGCAGATGGTTAAGAGCATTAGGGAGATACCTGCCAGCGGGCGCTTCTTCACCCCCGGTTCGGCCTATTAGGATTCACAGGCGAGTCGTGGCTGCAACAGCACCGTGGCATATGGCCCAGTAAATATTGACTGATATTTTAATTACCCCTTGCATAATCTAATAATTAATCACAAAACATTACAGTTTCACCTTTTTCTCCTCCTGCACCGACACAAAGGTGGAGAGCGTCAGGATCCCTGTCTGTGGAGGCTCAGGCTGCAGCGCCGCCACACATCCTGTTGTAATATCAAAGGTGTTTTTGTTAATAATATTATTAGTGTTATTGTCACTGGTTGATGTTTAAAGCAGGATGTTCTTGTTAGACATTGCAGCTGGATGTCACGCCACATGCAACACAACAGGAAGTGTTTCTGTGGACAAAGTAAAGTGACGGACCAGGCTGGGGGGGGGCGCTGTAGAAGCCTCTTGACCTTAGTGGGGTTCGAGTTTGCTTGGTTTATTGTAACGTCAACGTCACATGATTGATTATTGCTAAAATGAGCTGTTAGCATAGCCAGGTCCGTCATTTCAACGTGTCCCCCCAGAAACACTTAGGTTGTGTTGCGAGTTTTTGCTGAAGTTCCGTACCACACACTAGCATTAGCATTAGCATTAGCCTAAACACTCTGTGCTACCACAGCAGTCCTACCAGTTAGCCAGCTAGCATTAGCAACATTTCCCAAACACATAATACCGTTAATAGTAAGTCGGCTAACGTTATCGTAGCTGCTAATTATTGATGAAGACACACGTGTTGCATTCACTTCCTCAGGAAAACGTAGTGCTGCATCATTTCTATGCTTTCTGCGTCATTTTGTACATTAAAAGCGACACGGACAGGTGTTAGCCTACACAACATGCAGTGGCCTATAATCAGCTAATGGGAGTGGATATCAGAGCAGAAACACTGCAGCAGATGAGGTGAAGATGAGGCTTCGCTCTTCTGTTGCTTATGGCTACGTCCAAGAATAAAGGAGAGTTGGGAGGAGATTAGAGTAACAGAGCAGGAGATGGTATCGATCACAGTTGAATGGGAGCCCAATTTTTTTTTTTTTTTTTTTTTTTTTTTTAACTTGGCCTTTATTCAAAAAGGCAAAGTATAAAACACTGTGAGCAAATCTTTCATAAAGACGTGTTTATTACCAGCAAAAAGGGAGTGATTTCTTTAAAGTGGGAAAAATAAATATGTATACATGTATGTATATTGTTGAAAAGCAGCGCTTCATATATTCATACAATAATCCAGAGGCTCAAATTGTTTAAGATACAGAAACACATCACCTCTAACTTCTACTCTTTTCTATTTCTACATCTATTTCCGTCTGAACCTTAAGTCACTTTGTGTGAAAACCTGCTCATGTGGTTTACCTGTGACTCTCTGCAGGTGTCACATACGAACAGGTAAATAAAGGTAGACTAGAAAAGTGAAGTTCCACCTTCAGAGTTGTTTTCTGTAACTCACAGGTGGCAGAGGAACTCCTTTCCTCTTTTCTCTGGTCCACTAATTTTATTAAATGTGCTCGTACGGCCTGAACTTCACTGCAGGACTGTTTAACTGTGTTTTATGTGACACATTAAATTTTACAAGGAGGATTATTTAAATTATTGAACCAAGTAATAACACTCCCCATCTGAGGAAATCAATGAAGAAAAGTCTCTTTTTTCCTCTTTAATGCACTTTTCAACAGTGCTGTAACAAAGTGATGCAGTGTGTGTGTGTGTGTGTGTGTGTGGAACATTTAGCCAATCAGGAGAAGAAGAGGAAGTCAAACTCACAGATCTGCTCATTGTTGTTTGTACGTCTGACCTTTCTGTTCTATTCTTGCAGTGCTTTTTCATTACATATCTGTGTGTGTGTGTGTTAACAGTTTGTTCTGCACAGGTGTGTGTGTGTGTGTCATGGTGTTTTGCATTCATGCCTTTGCATACTCTAAAAGGATTGTATCAAAAGAAAAGCTGGTTGGAGCTCGACACAGAAACTGGGCTTGGAGTCAAAAACGGGTTCAGAGATGCTACACACACCTTGCAGTGTGTGCATGTGTGTGTGTGTGTGTGCGTGGCAAGGAAGTGAACGTCCTACTGTCTTCCTGGAGACAGAGAGAGTGGAGGGATGGGAGAGGATTAGGGGAGGGAGGGAGGGAGTGAGTGAGGGAGGGGAGGAGGAGAAGAAGAGTTGGAGCTGGTTGCACTGAGTGGGTGTGGAGGAGTGGGTGGGGGCAGATACGCACCGTGTCGCACATCAAACTCCTCGCAGGCCAGAGGAGTTCAGAGGAGGCATGTGTAACAGAATAATCCAGCACGGGCGCCGCATCCAACAACTTAGCATGCAAGAGAGGGCGAGCAGATGAGAAACAGTGAGAACCATGCAGCTTCTTGCCAGCCTCTCTCTCTCCTCTCTCCTCCCTCCCTCCCCCTCTTGCTGCTGTTGGAGGGCAGGCTGTCAGCGAGGCTGTTAAAATATTGAGCAACAGTCGAGCAACAGTTGGATGGACAGAAACCTGCTGTGTATATTGTTCTACTGTGATTGCATGAAATTCCCCTCTAATTGCTCTTGTTCCTCAGCACAGGCCAAAGGCTGATATTGAGAACATCTGAGAGCTTTCAGTACAAGTGTGTGTGTGTGTGTCAGTGTGTGTGAGGAGTTGGAGGGCGGCCTGGAAAATGAGGCCGTGAGGTTTAACAGGTTGGATGGATGATTGTAGCTTTCACCTGTGTGTGTGTGTGTGTGCGAGTGTGTGTGACTTCACACAGGTAATTGAGCCTTTTAAACCCATCTGTAATCTTGAGCTCACAGACTGAAACACCCAGAGGACGGAGGTCGTAACAGCAGCAACACCATCACCAACAGTAATGAGCAGTTCAGGTTCCAGAGACAGTGGGAATTTACATTTACTTGTCTCATTTCTGGTGACTGAGTGTCCTCGGGTCAGTTCGGGGTCGACCTGCAGACGTCCTGCCAACACAGGAGCAGAGCGACTCTGTTCCTTTACTGTTCTTTTCCACAGACGATGTTTTAAATCACTGATGTAATTAATAAAATTTCACTTCACTCTCGGTGTCCTGGTCTGGAGCCTGTTGGCCCTCCATCCCACCACCACCACCCACTCCTCCTGCCTCACAGGTACTCTCACACAGACCAGAGCTGCCTGTAACCTGATTAGTAACACCTGCTCTTCCCACCATGACAAAGTCAAACTGTCTGCTTTGGGGAAAAAAGACCTATAAATCAGATTAAGTCAACTTTTATTCTCTCAACATGTTTTTTCCTTCCTGATCAGGTGCAGACCTCCGGTCGGCACAGAAATGAGATTTCAGAACTTTCTGGTTCAGGATTTATCTGAACTTTACATCTTTCAGGTAAACGACGTCAACATCAGCTCTGTTTATACCGACTGACCTCCTGCTGGGGTCAGACCGTCTGTCTTCATCTTCATATTCATCCATACTGTTTAGTTTTTCATTTGTTTATATATTATATTATATCACTTATTTCCTCACATCCTCTGTAAGATCTGTACACGTCGCAGAATTGACATTAAAGTTCATTTTTACTTTGACTGAACTGCTGCTTTGCTTTGGTTTTGATCAAAGAAAGATTCGTTCATACAGGAGAGATTTATACATCAGACTGAGCTTATTATAAGAAGGCATCACAAATGAGGAAAAGGCAGAAAGAACAGAAACATAATTCAGTTTAATATCTGAGACAAAGTTAATTTTTCCTGATTCATGCCCTCTGTGACTAAAGACTGTTTATGTGTTTGAACCGCAGAAGAAGAAAGTGGTTGATGTGTTAATTTTTCATCAGAGAACTTGAACAAACAGTGTGTGTGTGTGTGTGTGTGTGTTCAGTGTTACTGATTCTGACTCTGATCTGAAATGACTGAAACATGACTGAGGAGCTGAGCTCAGTTTCTCAGTCTTCAGTCTGCAGAAGGTGGTGTTACACTGCCCTCTACTGGCTGAGTGAAGTACTCGCTATAGACGCTTTTTAAATGAGCAATTTATGTTTAATAAAATGTTCATTAGATGGAGACAAAAACAAAAACAACAACAACAACAACAAACAGGAGAGAGCAGGTTTCCACATATCCAACGTTCAGGGTTTATTTCTCTAACATCTCATCATATCACAAAAGTCTTCAAAATGCAGACTATGATCTGTATATAAACTGTACACAAAGCAAGGCACTATACACTGTGGGACTTTAAAAATCACATACATTTCACCATCGCTGCGTCTCTGCCTCTAATCCAACCTGTTTTCTTTCCTTCTCTCTGTAAATATTAACGACACTAAAGAAAAACTGTGGATGGCAAACGGTGAATTGTACAGATCAACGTATTTATCAACATATGACACAAACCTCCTCAACGTTCATTTTACACTTTATTTATTTTAGTTCAGTGAATATTCGTGAAGCTTAAAAAAAAAAAAAAAATCCTATGTAGATTTGATATAAATATAAATTATCTGAACTGCATTAACATACATACAAGAGTAGCAGAGAGTGGAGTGCAGAGTGTGGGCCAGTCTGAGCCTGATCCAGCTCACCGACACTGTGAGGGCACTGTTGTCCTGTGTTTTGTACATTATGTACAGAATGTGCATCTCAACAAGCTCCATTAACAGGTTCACTCAGGTGCATCCGCCTTCATCTGTCTCCTACTGACAGGACGCCAACACAATGAGGAGGAAACCTGCAGCACGAGAAGCCACCACCGCCGCCACGCCTCTCGTCCACCGCGCACCGACTTTAACAAACTCCTGTAGTCTTTCTTCTTCTTCTTCTGTCCATTAACTCCAGATGGGGAGAGGCTGCACCTGGAGCCTCTGGTGCGTCCGGGCGTTAACAAAACAACACCAAACAAAACATCTTCTAAGTCCATCTCAGAAAAGTCCTTTAGCTTTCTTCAAGTTCACCTGTTTCCAGACGGGCAAACTCCCATAATCCTCTCTGCTCATCTCCAGGGCTTTCTGTGGGAACCGTGATGAAAGCAATCAGCATGAAGCACAAAACAACGAGACTCAGTTTATCACACAAACCTCAAACCAACAACTCCTGCAGCCGCAGCAGCTACGGTGACGGATGAGAACACACTCATGCATCGGTGAGATTAAAAACACAAACTCCATTTTTTTCCAAGTTTGGTCATCAACTCATTTCTCCAGGTGTGAGTGCAGCGTCCACACCGGCTCTCAGACTGGGAGTGAGCAGCATGCTGAGCAAAAGACGACTTTTTAGATGTTTCTAGTGATGTTTGACAAAGAGTGAAGATGCTGTGCAACGAGTCTGTGTCATCCATGCTCAGCTCAGACCACTCACCTTCCCATAAGCCCCCACACCCTGGAGGGTGGAAGGAATGAAGTCGATGAGTTCACAGAGAGACAAGGGGATGGAGAGAAGATGGACGAACACAATGAAGGTAGAAAAGCAAAAGAAGGAGAAGAACAGACTGAACAGAGAGAATCTCTGAGCTCTGGTGCCAAATCACACTCATTATAGCAACAAATCTGTATCAATCCGCTGCTGCAAATAGTCCCCAAACATTCATGATGCTTTTAAAGATTCACATCTCCAGTAGGAAGCAGTGAGTTTGAGGCTGTGACCGACAGAAAGGAAGGAAAGTCCGGGGGTGTCCACGAACATGTTGTTGGTTTTTGTCTTTGCATGATATTGAGTTAATAATCTGCTCGTCACAGTTTAAATAACGACATGTTTATCTGCAGCTTCAGGTTTGTGGTGCAGGAAATTTGACTCAACTAAAGCTGCACAATAACATATTCAGTGACATGTTTAATTAAAAAGACAGAAAAGGTCAAATCATGGCGTCTGGGAACCATACGAGGTAAAACTTCACGTAGAAATGATCATTAACTCATTATTCAGTTTACATTTCTGTTTATATTCATGTTTATTATGTTGGTGACTGATATCTCTGGGCTCCTCCTACCTCAAAGTCCTCGTCAGACAGGTACACCTCCAGGCGAAGGGGGTCAACTCCCTCGGGCAGCGGCCGGGCCAGGAGGTCCGCCAGGGGGTAAGTGGTCTTACAGAGCCGGGCCAAGACGTCCTCCACCAGGATGATCTGGTTACACACCTCAGCCTCCTGACACACACACACACACACACACAGATACTGCATATATAACTACTGACGCAAAAAGGACCCAGAGAGTTGGAGATTAAGTAACAAATCTAATTAAGAAAATCAATGAGGGGTAATGGCTTCCACGGTGACTGCATGTATTTCAGTGTGTGTGTGTGTGCTTCATATCAGATGGTGTGTAGTAGCAGGCGGTGATCAGATCGACCCTCTCACCCTCTCAGTGATCTCAGCGATGTCCTCTCTGTGCTCCCAGCTCGGGAACATGTTGGTGAAGGTGAGCGGCTCCAGACCGGCGTGGATCAGGTACGACTTCGGAGGCTTCTTCTCATTTTTCTCTGATGATACAATAAAACACAGTAACAGAAGGTGTTGAAGCAGTGAGTCAGGGTTTCATTTAAAGTGAAGCAAGTTTTGGTTCTGCACACACATCCGTTCTCACCTCTGCAGTACTGCAGCACCGTCTCCATGGCGCACTTCCTGTCCGAGTCCCAGCGGATCCGGGCGGAGCCGGTGCTCTCGCTGTCCTGAGGCCACCAGCCCTGCCACAAGTAGACCTCATGGTGGTTGTCCACCAGGAACAGGCCTGGACACAGGAGACAGAACGAATGAGACAAATCCAGAGTCTCATCAGCCATTTTTTATTTATTAGTCTGATTCTTCCTCAACTTTTTCTCTCAGCAGTTTTTTCTGGTTAAAGGTAGAATTGGGATTTAGGTCAAGAAATCATTGTTATTGTTAAACAAGCAAAAAATAAGATGTCCTCTGTGTGTGTGTGTGTGTGTGTGTACCCGGCTGTGAGGCTGCATACAGGTCCTCCTGCAGGAAGGGCATGGAGTTGACCATCTTCGGGTCTCTGGCTGGGTACAGAAACTCGACGGCGGTGAACTCCCCTGAGCTGCTGCTCAGCTGGTAGAGACGCGGTGTGAAGTTGAACCTGCCTGGGTCTGAGGGTCAAAGGTCAAACATATAAAACTACTGCACTGTTCACACTCTGCATCATCATGTTTCACGCACACTCGTACTCGCACTCCCCCCCCCCACCTTGCAGCATGCAGTCGTACGCCTTCCTGTCCCTCCTCCCGAGGGCTTCCCAGAATCCCGTGGGCTCGGCTCCCTCGTCACACTCCCTGATGGTCACCTTGCTGCTGCTGTGGAGGCCGGTCTCCAGGGGACAGCTGCACAGAGACACAAAGTCACCAACACTGTTTCAGATCAACGTTTCTTTTCATCATCAGTTAAAGTCGAGTGGCGTCTCTGCTCACTGCTCTTTGATCTTGTTTGCGGCGGTTCGTGCTACGTCCCGCGTGTGCGTCTGAGTCTTGCAGCCGTGCCACAGGTAGATGAGCGCCTGACTGACGCTCAGCAGCACCATGGACACTCTGGAGCGCAGGCTGCTGCAGTGACAGGCCACCTCCAGGAGGTGGCCCTCCACCTCCACCTCCCCCCGCACGCAGTACAGACGCCAGTCGTCTGAAGAGAGACCAGAACACAGTAAAAGTCAGAGGTCAGAGGTCATGGTGATATCACAAAACATGATTTTAGCCTGGAGCAGGATGTAACCTGGGACTAGCGTGAGTGGCGGAGGGATACGACTGTGAGGAGGTGGTTCTGAGTCTTGTGTAGCGACAGTATTTGCATCTTTTCTTACTCTGAGAGTTTTCCTCCTCTTCCTCTCTCTTCCCTGAGTGGACAACCATCCCTCCTCTGAAACACTGCAGGAAACATGGCGGCTCTTTGCCCTGCTGCACCTGAACCTGGAGGAGGAAGAGGAGGAGGAGGAGGAGGAGGAGTCAGGCTCTCTGCACACAGAGAACACACACATGAGCACACTGGTGTTAAACAAGCAGCACCTGAGCTCCTCGCTCTTCATCCAGCTCCACCGTCATCAGCGCCGACGTTCCCTTCTCGCTCACGGTGGAGTTGCGCCCCTGCCAGAAGAAGTAGCAGCACTTCTCCTTCCCGGCTCCGGCCGTCCTCAGCTGCTCCGGGTTCTGTCTCTTCCCAACTGTCACAAAAATGATGCAAAAAATGTGATGCATGTTGCAGCCGTGTTTTACAGAAGGGGAGTGTGATCTGCTGTGACACCGACCTGCAGCGCTGACCATGTACTTCCACTTCACCACGTAGGTGTCGCCCTCGTGGAACTGGCCGATGCTCTGTCGCGGCAGGCGGCTGTAGTCGAACTCCAAGATGTGCCACACCTCCACGGCCAGCGTGCTGACCTCGTAGCTCCGCCACTCCTCCGCCTCCACCAGGCCGTAGCCCCGCCCCACATTCAACCCGTCCAGTTTGGTGCAGACCGGCGCCTGATGGAGCGGCAGCATCAGGGAGGCGTCGTAGGCCCGGGGCTGATCGGAGGAGGATGACGACTGATCCTGGGCCAGTGACAGATGAGTTTAATCCTCTCTGACATCAGTAAGACTTCATGAATCAATGTGATTAAAATATATTTACTATTCACCTTCTGATCAGCGACGTGGTCGTTGGTGGTTTTCGTGGGACTGGGTGTTTTCCTGGAGTCGCTCCAGTCCAGAAACTTCTCTTTGAACAGAGTAGTTTCATTGTGTTGAGTCAGGCGACCGAACACGGCCCAGTCAGGTCGGCCCTGACCTTTCCTACAGGAAGAGACGAGACAATACAAACACTCTCAGTACAATAAGAAGAATCACAAATACTTCAACCATCGAGTCAAAACTTAATCACATGCTTTTTGGTGGTTTAGCAGCTTCTTCACCTGAATTCCCCATCATGCATTGTGAGATCTTTTTGTGCAATTTTACAGATTTTGTGTCTAATCATGTGTCTGGAGTGCTGAAGTGTGTGTGTGTCTCCATACTTGGGTATGAGGGGGTTACACTCTCCAGGGTCCAGCGGGTTGATGTCACAGTTTGTGTAGTCGAAGGTGCCGTTCCACAGGTGTTTGGCGAGCTGAAACGCCACCTTCCTCTGCGCCAGCGTTACCTCCTTCCCATGCCAAATGTACATCTCACTGCCAAAGTCGAACACCAAAACCTGCAGGAGACAGGAGAAAGCTGTGTTTGTTTTGTGTGTGTGTTTGTTTTATTTTTCTTATGACCACCGGGGGAACCAAAGTTAAACATTTTAAAATGCTGCACATAGACTGCTTCATCTACATCTTCATGTTTTATAAATACTTAGACTGAGGGAGCAGCTTCAGGTCGTCTCACCTCTTTGGGGTTGAGGAGGGAACATCGAGGCATCTTGGCCCAAAAATCATCATCGGGGATGAGTTTATCATCCATCAGACGGTAAATACAGTTGGTCTCCACGATGGCGCCTTCGTACAGCTCGTCTTCATCTGGAGTTCCTGCAGCTGCAGACGAAGAAGACGAAGACATCAGTGCCGTTACGTTTCATTTCTTTTCTCTTTATTCTTTTATTATAAATCTCTCTGCTTTATTATGTTTTATATTTTATTCCCCTCATGTATGAAATGTGCAGAATCTGATTTATAGGTGACACTGAGCTGCAGAGAAACACTCACACTGATAGGTCGACTGTCCTCCCAGAATCTTCCAGAACTCCTTGGAGGCGTGGCTGTTGGTGCCGACGCCCTCCTCCACCATTTGCACGTAGTTTGCCCGACAACCCAGGTCTCTCTTGCTCTGGATGAAGTTGGCCAACTCTGAGGCCTGAAGGAGGAAGAGAACAAAAAGTGATAAAAACTGCTGTTTTTTTAAGTGAATTTAGACAAAATCAAAGGAGGAAAACTTTGGTTCAATCTGTTTGAAGCTTCATAATGAGCTGAGCCACACACTCAGTGTTCGTCAGATCAAGGTCAACGCTCTGCTCAGTCAATCACAGGTCAGTAGCCAGTCTGAGTCTGGGCTTTGAACAATAGCCTTGTTTCCTGCGCGCGCACACACACACACACACAGTGCAGACACACACACCTCTTTTCACTCTGTCCTCATACACTTCTCTTCCTTTACTTCCTCTCTCTGCCTTGTTTACATCCTGCACGTGAAGCTCAACAACATCCTCCTCCTCCTCGTCTCTCTGTCTCTCAAACCGACCTTGTTCCTCTCGATGACGTTGGCGAACTCTCCGGTCCAGATGAAGCAGTGATGTGGCGCGATGAGCAGGAAACAGTCGCCGCTGTTCAGGGACGATGCTCTGGGCTCCACCAGCCGGGTCTGGACGTGGCGACGGCCTGGTTCACACACATGGACACACACACATGACCCTGATTATCACTGTCAGTGTGTCTGGGTTGTCATGGCTGCAGTCACCTTTTGACCCCTGTACATGTGCGTGTTCATTCATCTACCACACGGGGCCGTTCAGGGGCCCGGTGGTTTGGGAGCCGCTGAACGACTCTGAACAGTTTGACCTGTTAACAAAGTGTTTCGCCCCCTGTGTGGTGGATTTGTTGTGGATTACACACAGTGGGGTATGGAGGAGCGGATCAGCCCAGGATAGCGTGAGGTGACTCTGGGAGAGTGATTTAGAGCCACAGCTGTCACCCACCGAGCCGTGGAGGAGGTGCCACCACACCGAAATAGACCGACGCTCGTCTCCTATTATAGATATCCTCCGGAGAGGAGAGAGGAGAGGACGGCATCCTCCACAGCTCTGTGTCAAACACTCACCAGTTGTTTTTCCATCCACTCGAGAGACTGAGTGAAAGATTTATCTCCTCGGCGTGTCACACTTGACTCCACAACACAAATGAGTTTAATTTAACAGATGAAGAGAATGTGGACAGGAGTTTTATTCACTTTTCTGCTCAAATAAACTGAAACATTAAGTTTATGGTTGTTGAGAGAGAGGGATTAAAATTTCTGAGGTCAGCAGAGGATTTGAAGAGAAACTGTTTCTTGGAGTCGATCTGAGTGGGAGTGTTATTTCTGCTTGTCCTCACTGTTGTAAATCAGTGGGTCAACTTCCTGCTCATGTTTTCTTTCTTAAATCAGGTTAAATTTGAATAAAGCTGCATCCTGTCCTGGGTTCAGGGCATCAACATGCATAGATGCAATGTCTGTATAGACCTTAATTTAACATCTAAAGCAGCGAATCCAAACCTGTGTGCAGGTGTGCATCATGAAGATATTTATCTGACCTTTGACCTGCAGCAGCATGAGCTTCTTGTACGGCACAGCGCTGTTGTTGGACATCTGCTCGGAGATGTTGACGCTGCGCAGGTTCACGTTGCTGAAGTTCTCCTTGCTGGCGAGTCCGGCCAGAGCCACTTCAGAGAACCCCGAGTTCTTATTCACTGCAGAGAACAGAACAAGAGACGGGTCAGAACCCAGAGCAATAAATCATCGGCCACTTGACGACAGCTACAGATTCCCCAGAGACAGTTATTACTGCTGTCTGAGGAGCTGAAGGAGGAAACTTCATGACTTTGACTCTGCAGCTTCTCCTGACGTCACTTTCACCACGTGCACTGAGATTCTCAGTTCTGCTCGGCACAATAACAGGAAACTGAGTCCAGCTCCAGATGTGGGTCAGTCACAGTCCCAGAGTATCTGGGGTGGGTTAATTCACAGCACAAAGAGACTATTTATATTTATATATGTTTATAACCTGCATAAGATCAGTGACACTGATTTTCCATGGTAAGTCTCTTTTCACAGCATGAAGAGGAAAACAAGATCACAGATACTGCATGTTCCTATGGATTGGCTATGATTGGTTATTGATTATTGAGAAGAATTTGATGCCTCAGACAATTCAGATCCACTTAAAGTGCCTGTAATGTGCAAATTTCACTTCATCATTCAAGCTTTGATAAGTGTAACTTCATGAACTGTGCTGTATGTGTGGAGCTGTGTCCCATGTTCATCCCCGTCTCACTCACTCTTCTCCGCCTTCATCCTCTTGCTCTCCAGCAGACCAATGTTCAGCCTCTGCTCCGTGTACTCGTGTCTGATGTCCTCCCTGGCCGCCAGCATCTTCAGGGGGTTCCTGGAGGCCTGGACGTTACGCGCCGGCCGCACCGCTCGCTTGTGCTGCACCATCTCTGAGGTCAGCCTGGGAGGAGAGTGGAGGTCAGGGTCAACAGGAAGGAATCTCGTCTCGTACTGACGGCTGAGGTAACACTGAGGTCTGGGAGCGAGCGCTTACTTTGGCACCTGAGGACCAAAGATGGCGTCGAAGTCATCGTCGATCTCCACCCTGTTGGTGACAGATGGCAGCTCCTCCATCTGGCGGTAGAACTTGGAGAAGGTTTCGTCTTCGAGGGTCATCACCTCCTTCACCTTCTTCTCCGTCACTGTGATTGTCGCCTCAGGCAACCCATACACTGTGAGGAGGGAAGACGAGAGGTCAGAGTTCACACTCACTCTTTCACAGTGTTTATAAACCAGTTATTTTTCTTTGTGCTCGAGAGAAAATCGATCAACATTTATTGTTTGTGACGGAGCGAACTGGAGTCATGAGCAAGACATTAAATCTGTGCACAGCTTTAATTCAAACTTTGACATGATGTGAAAATGCTCCACTGTGCTCACACATGTGATTGACATAAATCTCATTGTCATCATCAGAAAACACAGTGAATCCACCAGAACAGACACAAACAGTAAAAATGCAGCACTAACAGATTCTCTCTTCTCTAATGAATCCTTGAACTCGAGGACTTAATGAATCAGCTTTGGTCTCAGCTTTACATCAGATAAGAATGAGATGCTCTTGTATGAATCCATATTTAATTACACACTGATGATAATGTGTCGCTATCTTTCATGTTATCGATCAGTGTGACAGGTCTGATTAAAAGGGCCGACCTTTACTGTTGAGCTTTCCCAGGAACGACTCCAGCTTATCCAACTTCCTGTCTGACTCCAGGTTCAGATCTGGCACGGCCTTGATCTCTGCACACACACACACAGACACACACAGCTGTTGGAGTCATACATTTACATCAGGTTTCACTAACACAGACCTCAGGCTGTTTATAGATATTGATGCCGATGTTGTTGTTTCACAAATGACTGAGCACAATGAACAGTCACTATGACGTCGATGTGAACACAATCACAGGCACTGATACGACTTCTCTTTCTGCATATTCAGACTCATGCATGTTCATCAGAGTCTACACAGCCTCATGGTTTAGATTCTATCAGGCTTTGTGGCCTAATAGAAACCTCACAGCAACACTAGCGCTGATGATGTCAGTGGTTTTGGTGGAAATGGTGAAAAAACAAAAACCACAGAGGAAAAAGTAGAGAAACACCTTCGATATCAGACTCCTCCTCCTCCTTGTCTTTTGAAAGAGAAGCAGAGTAAATCAGTTACACGTGAGTCAATTAAAAAAAGAAAAAAACTGTCAGTTTAACACCTCGACTTAACGACTCAGATTATATAACAAAGGGAATCCAGCTGAGGATCTAACGAAGTCATGTTGTTAAGTCTAAATCAGATTGGCTCTAAACTCTAAATGAACTAAACGGCTCTACGTGATAACTAGTGATCAACACGTTGAATAGACTTAAAATAGAGCGCAGCAGAAGAACAACAGAGCTGACCTTCCTGTGGTTTGCAGATGGCCACGCTGCTGTTCTTAGGTTTGGACAGAACTGGAGACTGGAGGGCCGTGGGCGAGGCCAGGCCTGAGGGGGCGGAGATTCAGACACAGACAAGGTCATGAGCATCACATGGTCACAGTGTGGTGGGTCCACACAGCACATACATAAAGTCACATCTGTTAATAGATATAAAGTGGACAAGCTACAGCAGCCTGGAGGAGCCAAAGTCAAAGCCTTGTGCCTCTTAACTGCTGCAGTGCACCACCTGTGAATTTTCCCCATAAACCTACATTAATAGATCCTTAATACAGGAATGCTAGGTAGTTGTAAAAATAATAATACAGCAAACAGTTGTTTAGCTGCAGAAACATTAGACTCCAGTTCTGTTTCTAACAACCCTCAGTGACTTCTCCTTGTGCTGTGTGGAGCAGGTTGGTGCACAGAGAGCTTTTCTTGGCGAGGAATCGCCGCCCGCTGTGGCCAAGAAAAAGAAACTGACACTGAATTAAAAAAACACTAAAGTTGTAGCTGTAAAACCACAGAGAGCTGAGACACTAAAAAAAACTCCACAGAGCTCAGGAGAACTGCAAAGTCAAGTCACTGCTCCTTGTGAAATCTTACATATTATAGTTATTTAAACTTTTAATTACATTAAAATACAGAGAAATGATTAACGACAAACAGCAGGAGTTCTGCAGCTAAACAGTGGTAAACTATGGCTGGGACTTGTAATAAGGAATTTGCAACAATCCATATATACAGTATATATATGTGTGTGTTCAGTTTGCCCTCTGACCTTTCTTCACCATGCGTGCGGCCACCGTGAACTGGGTGGAGTCGTTGGCGGCTCCGTGGCCTTTGGTCTTCCAGGCCTCCTCCTGGGCCACAATCAGCTGCTTCCTCTCCTGGATGGACATGTGAGCCTCGATCCTCTGACTCTCCATCTCTGCCTCCGCGATTCTCTGAGAACAGAGAGAGCAAGAGAGAGAGAGAGAGGAAGAGGAGGAGACGCTGAACACTGGAGGGAAAGTTCAGGGAAATAATCCACCATCAGGATATTTGTGATCGATGCAATCCAGGATCCACTGTGTGAGCAGGTGATGGAGTAAACACACACACACACACACACACATCCAGCAGGCCACAAACATACAACAGAGCCAAGCCAAACAAGGATACCAGAGAGGGAGGGGGGGGTGACTGATTAACATGAAGCACAATCATCCTACACTGACACCGCTGGATGCACCTGAGTGTGAACTTTGAACTCATCTCAGTGTCTCATGAATAAATTCCTTCTGCAACTCATTTGCTCAGTGTTTGTGCAAAAGCTGCCACTAAGGAGCAGGGGTGGGAGTTGGGGGTCAGGTGGGGGGGTGTTTGCAATAGCAAATGCATTTGCATTGTTGACAGGAGTCACCTTCCGTCTCCAGGGGTGTTTCTCATCCACCTGCATGGGTCTGGGAGATCTGGTGGCCTTCACAACCAGAGGAGGGTAGAGAGAGGAAGAGGTAAGGATGGAGCAGAAATATAAAACAGTAATACAGCAGCGGCGCAAGTCCACAAGCTAGAAGCTGCAGAGGCAAAGTGATGTAGTGGCATAACCACGGGGTAGGTGGTATTTTGCATGAGTTAACATCAAATTTACCAGTTACAGTAGTGAGCTATGTGTGATTTGTGCATGGATTTCAGAGCTCAGGTGTGTGGGCGGGGCAAAGCGATGCAGGCAGGAAGCTCAGGTGCAGCATCGTACCTGACTGGCTGAGTCATCAGGGGAAGAGGTTTGGAAATGAGGCTCAGAGGCAGCAGAGAAAGTGGAAGCAAAGACTGGCTCCTGTACCAGAGGTCGTAGATAGGAGGACACATACACACAGAAAGACACACACACACACACACACACACACCATCAGGAGTACAGCAGGAAAGTCTGATGGAAGCACATGTCAGGTTTTCTCAGTCTGAACCAGGGGAGAGGAGTTGGAGAGACGGGGGTGTTGACTGGACAGCAGGGAGAGTCTTATCAAAGACACCACTGAGTTTTATTATCCAAGTGTAACATCCATTGTTTTTAAGTCTGACACATACGAGGGAGTAAAGAGTCAAGATGACCTTGTCTGTGCTGCTCCCATCTTAGTCATTACTTTTCTTATCTACTTCACCAATTCCCAGCAACAAAAACCACTGAAACACCTCCTCCAACACAAGCTACACACATTATACTTAATCTAAACCTTTCTGCCACATTGTAGGTAAACAGACCCTGACATTTGTCTACTTTGAGTAACGCAAAACTAGCTCCAGGTTCTTTAGCAGCTAAATGCTCCACTGTGCTACCTAGCTGTTAGCTCACTGTTACCTAACTTGCTTGACTTGGCTAATTAATCAATCTATCAATTTTCCAACAACCTCTAAGTGGTTTGAAAAAAATATTAACTCTGTCTTCAGCTCTATTTAATTTAGCCACTTAATACTCTGATCAGGTGCTGCTCACTGGCTGTTAGCTCACTGTTAGCCAGCGTAGCTAACTTAGCTAATTTAGGCCATTTGTATCACTCTACTTTCCACTGTTAGCTAGTTCATTATTAGTTCATTTTTTTGTTTATTCATATTCTTCTTTTTACTTTGTGTTGTTTATATTCATTCCACTATTATCTCTGAGCTATTTAGCCTTAAATGCTCATATGTTCATTAGCTAGCCACTGTTAGCTAGCGAATTTAGCTAATGTGATTGTTATCTTGCCTACAGAGACCAAGAAGACTCGGTTTTAATGAATCAGAGGCAATTTATTGCCTCTGACTGAGGGTTAGAGGAGCAACGTTTGTGCCTGGAAAGCCGCCAGTTCGATTCCCACACTGGCAGGAATAATGCCCTCGTCAATACCACTGTAATGCCCTTAATCCACCTGCTGTGTGGATGTGATCAGGGTGTGAAACTGCCCTGAATAAATAAAAGGTTTAGGAACAAACTCTTCTTCATGCCATTAAACCATGCGGTTACAGAACAAACCTCAATTAGATTTCACACACAGCTCAGATTACCGATAAATATCTGTGGCACATAATAATAATCAACATGGAAAACATCTGGAGGCCAGTGGTCACATGTGAGGTGAATCAGAGAAGCACACGCCATGAACACATAAACACCACCACTGTGAATGTAAAGGGAAACACCCACACACACACACACACACCACCACCACTAACACCACGTGCACACAGACACACACACAAATAAAAGTGGTGCTTTTATCAAGACAGTGTGTTAAGACAGTTTTAGATCACTAATCCAATTCAAATGCACTTGATAAATACCACCACAGTGTGTGTGTGCATGTGTGTGTGTTTCTGGCCTTGCACAGCGGCCTTACCCACAGCTGGTCGGACACCAACTCATCGATCATCATCGCTGCTTCATCGTCCTACAGACAAGTAACCGCAGGTGAGAAGGGACATGTTTTCTAAAGTTCATGATGTCCCGAGGAGTTAAACCAATACTGACAATAACCAATAATCACCTGATCATCTCCCTAAAACAAGATTTCTTGCAGTTCTCCTTCGTGCATTTAGTGTCACGGCTTGTGCTTGTGACATCGTTAGCTCTGCTTTGATCTACAGCAGGAACCGGACTGAACAGAGTCGACTGGCTCGGATGAAAACACGTCCGTCCTGGTCTCCATTAGTGATCTCATGAAAAGTATTCATTTTTCCTGATTAAATTAAAACGTCATGTGTTTTGATGGAAAAAAAAACATAATTCAAAAAGGGCAGCAGAATCAAAGCAAAAGCTCTTTCTGACCTCCGATGACCTGAAACCAGAGTTTGGGACAAACAGAGCTGAACAAACCCTGATAAGCAGCTGGAAACAAAAACAGCTGTTGTGAATATATCTAAACAGAGAGGTACATGTACCGTCCACCCCCACCCCCACCGCCACGTGACCCCACGTGACCCCACCTGAACTCCACCCCACCCTTCAAAAACAAAAACACAGCGAGGAGGTTGACACAGAAACACACTCGACGTGCAGAAGAAGAAATGAAATTTATTTTTTATTTCTTTTTTGAAAGTTAAAGTGAAGGACATGCAGGAAGAGACAAAGGCAAACAGAGGAATGAAAGGTTACATGCAACATGCAGTCTGAAGCCATGCATGAGAATAAAACACAGAGGCTACACTGGTTACACTGGACACAACGGAAATAAGACTTTACATTTGTGTAATTTAGGCAGAATCTGACTTTTAAACTCAGATTAACCGACTCTAATCCTGATCTGATCGAGTCTAATGAAAACCACTAGAACAAAATACTGATATTCAAGAGAAACCCAAGTTTACGTACAGTCTGTATGGAAGTCTGAAGCTGCCACTGTTGAACAAAATAATTTAACCGACTGTAAATTAAATTTACGAATGAATCCTAGATTATCATCAACATTAATTTGAAATCACATTTTTTAAGAAAAAAGTTCTATAAATAATAAACATTTGTAATAGTTTTAAATTTATTATTGATTTCATTATTTTTTGCACCTTTCAGCCCAGTAGAGCACCTACTTACTTACTTTAACTCTTCCTTAAATTGTTAAATCAATGGCACTTTTTACTATATTTTATTTATATTAAATGAAATTTCCAATAAATTATTTGAATTATTGATTATTGATTGAATTATTTCATGAAACAGTGGCAGCCAAGACTTATTAAGTCTCTGGAGTGTGTGTGCACCATGACAACAGATGTGTGAATGAGCCACATGCTGCAGCTCACTGATTCCACTTCAGTCAGGATGAGGTGTGGATACAGAAACATGCAGAAACAGCTTGTGAGACAAGAAGAAGAAGAAGAAGAAGAAGAAGGAGAAAGAGACAGAGACACAAACATGGACGATACACAACCTCTCTGTTTAGAGATATTCTCCACGACTGTTCCCACGGGTTTATTCTGCACAGCTGGTTATTTAACGGCTCTAAACTGTTCAGGTCAGAACAAGATCAAACACAGAAGAGAATCTGTTTAATGAAGAAGCCCGACTTCAGAGGGCGACACAGGAAATACTCCGAATCAATTAACTGAAACTTCAATGGCCGTTTTATCCGTGATGCATTCAAGTGTCATGGGCATAAAGTGATGGAGTGACAGTTAAGAGCTGCTTCCTGGAGGAGCTGATGTGTTTGAACTTGAAGCACCATGATGGGACTGTGAATGAGTGAGACACTCTGGTTCTTTTAATGTGACATAAAAGCAGCTGCAGACGGACAAACAGACGTCCGTCCGTCCGTCCGTCAGAGGTGAGTGTGCAGGTCAGGTGGTTACCTTCTTCTTCAGGCTCTGCTCCATCTCCCAGAGCTGAGCGTGCTGCTCGCCCACGGCGACCTTCACCACATCCTGCTTCTTGTTGATCCTGTTCCTCCAGTCCTCCTCGCCGCTCTTCTTCAGCAAGGCGACTCTGAGGAAACAGACAAGGAAACGTTAGAGTGAAATCAAAACCGGAGGAGGTTTCAAGTCCTGTATTTGTCTCATGGAGCAGCTGAGTCCAACATGAACCACCTGCACAGAAGATAAAGCTTATTCTGATTCTGAAATTGATCAGCAGTTCGATGCCACTCTGATGTCTGAGATATAAACAGAGAATGGGACAGAGGCAGAGAATTTAGAGACAGTGAACATCTCATCTGCAATCAGAGTCGCCACACAGCAGTGCATCATGGGTAAACAGACAGGGGAGAGATCTGAGTGAAAAGTTGTGAGGTTTTCTACAGTAGGACGAGAATAAAGAGTCAATTATTGAGCCGTGCAGCAAACGATCTGTGAGGGAGGGGCTCAGGGTGTTGGCGGTGCCCTCTACCCCTCATACAACTGCCCCTCTGTGACGTCCTGTTCTGCCCCAGGGGGCTTTCATACACATGAAAGTAACAGTGGAGGGATGTCAACAGCTGCAACTGGGAAAAGAAAGAAACGCTCTGAGACGGAAACAAAAAAAAAACTAACGAGAAAGAACAACAAGCAATAAACAACACACACACACACACACACGTAAGTTTACACGTAATTCCATTATGTCATCAATCAATCCAGAGTGTGATCGGTGCGAGGGGAGCTGCCTGTGAACGCACCGTGACGTAACTGGACTTATGTAATAGTGAGAGAATCTGATCCTGAGTTTCAGTTACAGGTTCGTTCAGGAAAATCCAAACAATAAACACAATAACACAAACAACACTGAGTGACATGTTTCTATGTTTCCTGTCTGTACCTGAAGTCATGTTTATTATATTCTATTGTTTCTATCGATGCTTAAACTTTTTATTTCTTATACTACTGATCTATGTTCAACCATTCTCTTAGTATTTTTATTTCTTTAACTTTTTTTAGCTTTTATTATATTAATAGCATCATTTCAGTACTTTTCATTCATTTATTTTTAATTCTTGAGTATTTCAAAGATTGTTATTTGTGCATTAGTCTCTAAAACTAAGTCCACATTTGTTTTTTCCTTCATTTGCTCATTCATTTGTACAGAACTTTGAATTGTATCTTCACTTGTATGAAAGAAGCTAAAGAAATTTAGATTGATTGATGTTTGATTTGTTATTTTTTCTATCAATAATCAAGGCTTTATCTTATCGCCTGTGGTTTTCCTCTGAGCCACACAGCTCCACTGTTGATCAAAAACACTCTGAGCTGCTCTAACACTCCTTTGTTTTGTTGTTTTTTTTACTCACACACCACCACACACACACACACACACACACACACACGAAACACTCTCTAGTGAACCAAATGTGTATCAATCCTCAGTTGGAAATCGAGCTGAATGAAAAACCATCACACTGTTAATTCTGGTGTTTCATGGGATTTGTGGACAACAGGGGAAAAAAAAACTCTTTAGCATTTAATTAGCTTTAGTTTTAATGAGCTACAGAGGATATCTACTTATCTCATTAAATTAGCTTCTGCCTCATGCTCTAAAGTTTAACCCATCTACTCTGTGTCTAGCATTCAGCTCGTTCTGGAGCAGCAGCTGAAAATAAAACACTCTAATAACCCACTAACTCACTCTGTTGTGTCCTCATGATCTCATTTTCTGTCTCCATCTGACCCACAGAAGACAAGGAGCGGGAAACTTCTCTCCCTCCATCCCTTCATTTGTTTGGCTCTATTTACCAACCTAATGATGCAGAGGAGGAGGAGGATTTGAAAGCTCACCTCTCTTTGATGGACATGTGTCTGGCCGACATCATGTCGCTCAGTTCGTCTACGTCCTGGTCGGGATGAACCGGGCCGTCGGTGTGTCCGTCCTGACACACAGAACCAGATACTGTTGTGGATGTTACCACAGTGTCCAGCAGCTCTGTGGGTCAGAACAGAGAAGGATCAATAACCAACCAATAACACTGATATATCCCAGGATTAAAAAACAATTCAAAGCTCCATACAGTATAAAGGTAGACATCCATGTGTAGTGTGATTATAAAGCAGCTCTAGGTTCTATATTAATACTGTGAAAGTATCAGAGCCTCAGTCCACAGAGAAATGCACACAGCCTGTATTCAGACACTGAGCCTTAAAACCAGCCGTCAGGACTTCCTGTCACTTTGTGATGTCACAACAAAGCACTAAGACCTGCCCACCACCTGGACCCAACATCCATCCAACAACTAGCAGGATTTTGCAGGTTTCTCTGAGTGTTTTATTCTGAAATCTGCTCTATTTTTATTGCATCTGTCCGAAAACAGTTAGCCAATCAGAGGAGAGGCTCAGAGCCCCCTCTCTTCTGATTGGCTGACACCAACCTGTTGTTAAATAAAGCTGAGAGAAGATTCAGATGATTTTTTTTGTGTTAAACCACAAATCTCTCTTTATATGGTTCAACACTTCAAATAAAACATTTCAAACTTGTAAAATTTTGCTTATAAAAAAAGATGTTGCATGAAAACACAGTGTTTTCTGTCAGAGTGCAGATGCAGCAGTAAAAGCAGCGTGGGAATGAACATGTTTCTCTCTTACCAGGACTCTCTCATCGATGAAAAGCAGTGCAGACACTTTTCACAGCTCAAATCAAATCACCCACGCTGCTCTGCTGTCGATTCACGACAGACTGATCTGTGTCTGTGTCCACGCTCTGCTCTTATCTCCCACCCCCCCCACCTCCACCAACGGACAGTGGCGTGACATGAAACTGAATTTCTACGCCGTCTGATCAGCTCCACACCGAGACAGACACAAATCAACGTCTGGCGCAGCTCAGACAAAACGGAAACTTGAAAACCACAAACCTGAACATAAACTCTTCACACACACACACACACACACAAGCAGAGGAAACGGTCGGCATGAGAGACGGTTGTTGACTAAAACTGACACCACGGTTTATTCAGACCGACAATTTGCTGTTTCAATGTTTAAATCTCACTTCACTTTGGTGGAAAACATCAGTTGGATTGTTTTTGTTTTGTTCACGACTTCTTTTCAACAAAAAACAAAGAAAACTTTGTGCATAAAAGACACAAAAACCTGATTTCTACAAGAACAAAATAAAATGATAGATTTAGGATCTTCTGTACTGACTCCATCTGTACACAGGAGAACAAGGCTTGTTTCCTACATTCACTCCACAGGATGGTGTTTGTATTAAACTGACATATTTCTCAGATAAAGATAAAGTTGACAGGAGAAATGAGAGGAGCAGATCTGGTCCTCACCTCCTCTGACGGTGCTGCTCCTCTGGACGTCCTGGTTCTGTCCGTCCTCCCTGTGACACCCCCTCTGCTCCAGCCGCTCCAGCAGCATGTGGCTCTCTGAGCTCAGCACGGCGCCCTCACCCCTCCCTCTGGACATCCACCGCTCCAGCTCCAGCTCCTCCTCCTCCTCCTCCCCCCTTCTCTCTTTTCCAGTCAGGGGCTGGGGCAGAGCCGCCTGCCGGACTGACCCCTCTGGAGAGGGCAGCTTCCTCTTCCCTCCTCCCACATCGGCCCTGTCTTCTCCCTGGGGTAAGTTGCGGTACCTCAGGTGGTCAACGCTGTCCTGCTGGGACGTCCAGGCCGGACCAGGAGGAGGAAGAGACGGAGGAGGCACCAGGGAGCTGTCTGAGCTGGGAGGGAGGTTTTTTTCCACCCGGGGGGCCGGTGCTCTGGTGATGTGGATGTCTCCTGCGTGGTCAGTGGACACCGTGCCTCCCGCCCTCAGCGCCGACGTGGACGATGAAGACGGGAGGTGTCCGAGCCGAGAGCCGGTGCCGTTCTGGAGCTGTGGACCCATGATGGAGGAGGAGGAGGAGGGCAGTGGGGGCGAGGGGGCAAAAACAAAAAGACGTGGGTGAGTTTTCCACAGACGCTGAGAAACAGGTCAGACAAAGTGCACACGCACACAAAACACAGAGAATCACGCTGACTAATCACCGCCTGCCTGACTCACTGCACTTCCTGAGCATCAAAGGGCAGCCTATCTCTCCGGTCAGTCGCAGCCCACATCACAAAGCCATGCCAGCAAAACCCCTCCACACACAGACACACACACACACACACACACACTCACTCACACACTCTCTCTCTCCCTATACACAATGCAACCAGCTTTAGCCAAAAGACACACACTCCTCCAACCACCAGCTCCAACATGTGAAGAACAAACCTGATGTTTGTGCTGAGCAGCGAATGAGCAACAACAGTAAACAGCCATGTGACCACACGAAAACAAAGTCCTTTCACTGCTTCTTCTTTCTGCTTCCGTTTCCAATCGTCTCCCAGAAACAGCAGCAGCTCACGCCGACAACAAACACACAGTTTGAGCTCATGAAGAAGAAGCCGAGCTGCTTTTTGTTTGCCTCTCTCCAGCTGCACAGAGGCGTCTGTGTTTCAAACCCTCGGCTTCATCAGTGCGATGATGATGAGGAGCTGAGTCAGAACTTTTCTGAGAAGCTTCTTCGGCCATGCGCTGCACATTCAGCATGAAGTCACACAGAGAGCGGCCAAAAACAAAGAAGACGCCATACACACAAACACACACACACACGGAGCGGGATGGTCACAGAAATGTCCGGACATTTCTGAGCAGAGCTGCTTCAGCTGCGTCGGCCTCGGATGCACAGATTGATCAGTGATTGATCAGAGTCTTACTTGTAGCAGCTCGACTGGACTGTGACTCAACTCGTCGTCCCTCAGGTCTAAGTCTGAGTCCTGGAGCAGAGACACGCACACGCTGCAACACCTGCTTCATGAACTTTCTACCTCAATGAACTAGAACTGCCTCCTTTTACACTTAATACTTACCTGTTATATATTTTATTCTTATTGTTTATATTCACGTCAGATTTCTGAACTGTCTGACGACCACAAAGCAACTAAACAGCAGCTATTGATGACTCTGGTGGCACTTTCACTGACATCCTCATTACATTCATTAACTCTTTATGGATCCCTGTAACTTATCTCTCTCTGGTTCTACTGGATGGAAATGCATCAAAAAAGACAATTAAAGGAAATCAAATCTGAATCTAAACCATCGACCGTCTTTATCTCGTCACCTGGAGCTGGTTCAATATGAAGCAACAAGATTCCTCACGGGTACCAGGAAGTGATGTCATCATTTCCCCCTCGTGCACTGTTGTTCACCAGTAGAATTAAGACGTGACACCAGCTCATGTCTCCGACCTCCACAGTGCACACTCACTATTAAACCTCCCACTATTCATTTCTGTAAAAGTGCAAACTAAGCAAAGCAGATAAGAGAACGACTGTTTCTTGCTGATGACACAAAAAAATAGACCAGAGAAAAAAGCTGGGGCTCTTTTACAGGACAAAGTTTAAAAGAAGATCAAACTCTGTCGTTGCCTTCATGGTTAAACATTATATTTTGATCAGATATCAGAGATCATCAGAGACTGATGTCTCCTGTGGATCTTGAATTGGAAGAAGCTTCACTGTGAATCTTACTTGTTTCTGTGTTTTTAGTATGTTAGGAGGTTGGTGTGTGTATTTTCTTTAGTGCTGCTCCTCTCCTACCTGCTCCATGTCTCCCAGGGTAATGGGCTGTGTCTGGTAGCGACTGCTGGCCCTGCGCTGGCGCGTGTCCCCTCTGGTTCGAGTCACTCTGGTCGGAGGTTGAGCCAGACGGTTGAACAGCGCCATCTTCTCAGCCAGGCTGAGGGTGCAGAGGTCAGGCTCCTCCTGACCTTGGTTCTGGTTCTGGTTCTGGTTCTGGTTCTGGTTCTGACTCTGACTCTGGTTCTGGTCTTTACTCTCCATCGTGGACACCGGCTTGGAGTTGTAGACCTCCTGTCGATCCTGGACCAGCCGTGCCTCCCTCGCCTGCTCCTGGGCAGCAGCAGCAGCGGCGGCGGCGGCGGCAGCGTTCTGCTGTGATGATGCCTGCAGGCTGAGGGAGGAAGACACCAGGAGACAGAGGGAGACTTGCGGTGAGATTAGATGGAGCCGATAGAAGTTGCATGTTACGCTTCAGAGATTTTAAAGTTCAAACAACGAGCAAACTCAGGCAGAGTGAGTCAAACATGAATCGTGAGTTGCGCAGTTTCCTCCGGTCACACAGGAGGGAGCCAACACCTCAGAGACACTCAGAAGTTAAGATCCAGTTCCTGTGACTGGTCAAAAAACCACTGAGGTGAGTGAACAGCAAATGCAGTCACACACTGTCACACACACACACTGTGAGTCGGCATTCAGCCCTGTGCACTCGTGCACTCGTGCACCATGTACCTGCACAGTGGGACAGAGCCGCACACTAGGGTGGGGCTGGGGAGTCGCGCTACAGCAGTGTGAACGCTCACTGTCTGTGGCACATGGGAGGGGGCACTACAGTGGTGAAGGAGAGACACAGGTGAGAGAGGGATGAACCCGGTGATGGAGAAGAAGAAGTGAAGGTGAAGAAGACAAGTTTACAGCAGGATGAAGAGGAGACAGACGGAGCAAAATTTCATTTCAGTATTTTGCACAAATGAAATTTTGAATCTTGTTCACAAAAGAAAACGTGTCAGAGGACATAAGGATTAAAAAGATGGTGATGATGCAGAGGTCATATCGTCCGTCCTGTGAAGCTAGATTTTCCCACAAACTGAACCAAACTCTTTGATTATTCTGGATCATCTGAGCTGATCTCTGGAAACATGGACGTAAACTCAGGCTCATGGAGGTGTCACTGATTTACTTTGGACATGTCAGACACGTACGTGGCAGCGATGACGACTTCTTCCGTGGTGACTGGCTGCGTTCTGGATCGGTCCTGGGTCCGCCTCAGTCTCCGGTCCACCGCCGTGTTCCTGGATCGCAGCTTAGGAGCTCCGCCATCGATGCTCTTCTCCAGCTCCTGCACGGAAACACTGAAGAGTCTTTACAAGTCCAGGGAAATTTTCAGCCTATTGAAACACAAGCTGCTGCGCACACATGCACACGCACACACACACACTCAGAAGAACATCTGCATTTAAAGTGCCAACAAATCAACACAACACCGACCGACGGATGAATGAGCTCATTAAGATCAAATCAAAGCTCTCAGGAGGAAGCTGGATCATCTCAGGTATTTACAAGGTTTCTGTCCAGAACCAGAACCAGAACCAGAACCAGAACCAGAACCTAAAGAGGAGAGAGGACAGGGAGCTGAATCTCACCCTGAAGAGAGAGCGCTTGGCTGCGACGCTCAGCTTGGCTCGTTCATCCAGCTTCTCCTCATCAGCTGCAGAGAGACAGAGAGACATAAGAGGACGAGAGGACATTAGAAACTTCTCCAATAAACAAAAAAACATCAGCAACTTCCAGAAAAGACACAGAGTTTCTGTGGACACTAATAAAAGCTGTTTTTTTTAATGTCACTGACTGTAAACATCATACAGTTTCAGTTGTATACAGGAGATTTGAAGGAGGTGATGCTTCAGTGTTTGCATCATGGGAAATGTAGTCCACAAACTGTTTAAAGTGTAAATACTAAATCTGAAGAAGCTGAACTCATTTCAGACTCTTGTTAATGTCTTTTAGAGACACCGGCAGTGGAGGAAGTCAAATCTGACAACATGAGTCACTTCACGACTGAAATGAAATCAGAAACTTTACATTAACAACGAAACAACTGAGGTGGTGAGCAGTGACTGAACACAGTCTCTGTATGAGTGTGTGCAGATTAACAAGGGAAAACAGAGGCAGAGGAGGTGGAGACGTTCAGTCTTCTCTGCTCTATGAATAATATTATTAGTACAAACATATGTAATGATATCCAAGATACTCAGAGCGAAATAAGTGGAAAATTATTCACACACTGTAAAAAAATATGATACGAGACTGAACGTTGTCGTCGTCATCATCATCATCATCATCGTCAGCTGCTGCTGCATTTGGCTTCATCACTGGGAGCAAAGACAAACCACTAAACCTGTGACTGATGACACTGAGCAGAGATGGACAGGTGTGTGAGACCCTGCTGCACACACTCACACACACACACTCACACATACACAGTCTCTGCAGGACACATGACACGACCTCACTGAACAACTATTCCCTCGGCCTGCCGCTGAGCTCTGCTCCCTCTGATCCTCGTCGGCGTCCCGGCTCAGGTTTTGTCTTTATGAGAAGCAGATGAGCAGGTTCTGCTCTCGGGTCTCTTCTGCTACTGTGAGCTCAGTAACGACTCTATAAACTCTCAACAAAAATACAAAACAACCACTCAGCCTCCAGCGTCTCGTCTCTTCTCAGGTCTTTTGATACGAAGTCGCATTTGGATCATCAGATAATCACATCAGCTGCGTCGTCTCCACTGACAAATGTAAACGCGTCACGTTTTAACACCATTAAAGCTGAGGACTGAAAACTGAGAGGCGCTCAGCTGATGCTTCAACTTAAACTGGGTGTTTTCCACATCAGCATAATCTCATCATCGCAGCTCCTCCACCCGAGACAAAAGACTGATGAAATTCAATTTACTCAGACAAGATGAGCTAAGACGGCGTGACATCCTTTAAAAGAATATATGACTGATATAACCTTAACGATTATTGTCTCTGCTACGCAGCTAAAAACTGATCCATGAACCACTGAGAGACCAAGTCCCAGTCGGACAATCACATATATTGATGATTAAACGCTGATCATTCCACTAAAGCTGTCGTATGTAATCAATGACATGAGAGCAGAGGTCACAGTCGACAACAACATATTACAGTAAATACGTAAAGAAAAGACGTCTCACCCTCAGTGGAAGCGAAATCCGAGCTCACACACGACCTTTAAAAACAAAGAAAAGGAAAAAAAACAAAGTCAGCAAAATGTCTTTAACATCCATGCGACACAGTGAAGATCAATCAGAGCTCAGAGATGAGGTGAGTCGGAGACAGGAAGAGGAAAAGTTAGGTAAGGAGGCACATAGGAGGGCGAGGAGCTGCGGAGAAGCGGTCGGCCGGTCGGTCGTCTTCTGGTGAGCGAGGGGGAGCGTTAAGAGGCAGAAATGAAACGAGTGAAGTAAAGAAAAGTAAAAAGACTAAGTCGTAGAATTAGGAGGCATTACAGGAGTCTGTCCGGCTCCATGGTCTCACACAGTGATTATCAACAAAGGCCAATTCATGCCTCCTCTGTGTGGTCACATGTGAGGGCCACTGCCAAGGCCCAATCACAGGGACCTTTGGCCTTTAAGCTTCACTGTTTGCTAATGTTGTTAGAGTGAAGGGGCAAAATCAACTCTGTGTGTGTGTGTGTGTGTGTGTGTGTGTGTGTGTGTGTTTAATGTGCTTAAAGACCTTGCTGCTCACTATAGAAACATCTGATGTTTGAGTAAAATCAACAACATCTCATGATTCCTTCAACGTGCATGATCTTATGGAAATTTCCCAGCATGCCTCAGTCACTCCCAGCCATGCAGTACCTATCAGTCTCCAGGCGCTCAGCGGATGTGATGGGCTGAGTCCTGAACCTCTCTGAGGTCTTTCTACTCTCCCCGGGACAGATGTACTGCCGGGGCCTGCGCCCCCTGTCCCGCTCCCCTCTCCACGGGGCCTCGTAGCCCGCGGGGGCCCAGTCCCCTTCGACCTCGCTGCAGTAGGTTGGTGGGTGGGAGGGGGGAGCCACCCGAGGAGGGCCCGACAGATAGAGTACCCAAAAGAAAGAGGAGATACAGTACAGTGAGGGAGAGATAGAGAGGGACGAAGCAACACTGGATTCAAAGCAGAGGGGGGAGGTTTTAATGGAGGTCAATGTGAGGCCATGCAGGTGAAGGTCAGAGCATGCACACGCTCATCAGACCGAAGGAGCCGAGAATCCAGAGAGAAACTGCAGCAGCTCGAGTGTTAGTTGGTTAATGCATGAGCGCTGACTCATCGTGCTTTGGCGTCAACTCCACACCAGACTCAGCAGCTTGTTAGTGCTTCAGTGTTAGGTAACAAGCGCCAGCGTGTGAGAGCTCCACGGCAGCAGCCAGCGGTGCAGAGCTTCACGTTCAGCCACCTACAGCTCGTTCCTGCGCCGGGCCGGAGGCGTGGTGGTGCTCTCCATGTAGGAGTGTCGGAGCTGCGCCACAGACACCCGGGAGTCCTGGTGACTCTCTCCATTACTCATTGTGTCGTGGGTCCGATACTGGGGGATCCTCTGCTGCCCGGTGCCGGAGGAGGAGCTCCTGGGCTGGACATGGGCAGCTGAGGACCCTTTGTGGATGTACGGGGCGTTCTCGCGCTCTCTGGGCCGGCTCTCTCGACAGGCGTGGTCCGGTTCGTCCCACCTGGTTCTGCTCCTGTGTCTCTCTCGTCCGGGATCCTCTGCCTCGGCCTCTCTCCCCTGCCTCAGGCTCTGCACCCTGGACATCAGCAGCTCCTCATCCCCTCTTCCTCTGCGGGGGTCCTCGGTGCTCCTCTCCCTTCGGCGGATCTCTGAGGGCAGCACTGCTTTCCTGCTCCTCAGAAGACCTTCTGTCTTCACATCCTCCATCTCCTCGGTCTCCTCCTCCTCCTGCTGCTGCTGCTGCTGCTGGCCACCCCTGGATGTGGGACCAGAGGCCATGGAGAGGTAGCTGGGGTAACCAACACCCTCCTGTCCTCCCGGCCAGGCGAGCTGAGCCTGGGTGTGGTGGTGGTGTTGGGGATGGGGATGGGTCTGGGCCTGGTGCTGGAGGTGTCTGCGGTACCCCGGGACTTCGATGACGTTGCCCAGCTCGGGGCTCCTCTGGCGGCCCTCGTCCCGGGCCAGACGCTCCCTAACTTTGATTCTTCAAGGAAACAAAGCGCTGGTTAACAATCAGGTGACAAGAGAAGACACAGAGTCTGTTAAAGTCCACACAGACAAACACAGCAGCACTCACAGAGCTCAGAGCTCCTCCTGCGTATTAGACCAAACCTGGACGTTGTTAAAGAGCCAGAGCTGCATTTTATTTGTCGCTGAGCTGCTAAAACATGAAACGCTCAAACACTAAAATGTTTATAGTTTTGTTGAGACACAAAAACACATTTCTGTTCTTTAAGGTTAAGTATTTTTGCACCTAATGATTTTATTACCTGATGGTTTTATTTACAGGATAATTACTTCAGGTTCCATGTGGAGTCAAAATCTTTATTGGACAGTTCACATAAAATCAAAATGAAGCCTTTTATTATCCGACATGCTGTAATCATTCCCTATTGTTTCTCTTCTCTGTTTGTGATAATCATGTTTTGTCTGGGGGGGGGGCAGCTGGAGTTAAAATGGAGCCACGGAGTCATTAAAGTGGCCGTGGGCTGCACATTAAGTCTATATTTGTTTACACGGTACATTAGCATCATTAAAAAACACTGAACCAAATCAGCTATTATCAATTATGAATTGTAACTGACCCGTGGCATGGAGACTAACGTCACGTCATTACTGTGAAACTGCAGGAATCTGACTTTTTAAGCACATTTATGGACGGCTCTCATGATAGACACTGCTGATATGAATATAATGAATATCTTAGCTGCTCCTGTTCAGAAGAAAACAGCAGAGAGGAGCAGAGGTGGAGGATGCAAAGTGCAGACACAGGCCTCAGACCTGCTGATGCTGCAGCTTCTCCCCCCAGCATTTGATCCGTCATTAGTAAAAATGATCCTTCCAGCATTTGTTTACACATGGGTATTAAACCAAACACAGCAACATGAGCATGAGAGATGAAGTTATGGTCCAAAGCGAAGGCAGGGGGGAGGAGGGTGGATGGTGTCGTGGCAGCTAAAGTTTCTTCAACAAAGATAAAAAAAAAAAAAAAAAAAAAAAGCTCTTTGGTTTTAGTTTTAAAGAAGCGCTGCTCGTAGTGAGTTGATGGGTTTGGGGTCAGTCTCAGCCCGGTTTGTACCTCGACGGCCAGTTGATGAGGGAGTGGGTGTCGCCCTCAGCGTCAGTCTGCAGGAACCAATCAGTGCTCGGTATCATCTTTTCACTGTGCCAATGGAAACCCAGCAGGAGACATGAGAGTGAGCGGAGAAGAGTCTGATCGTCTCATAATCATCTGACCACCTGCAGGATCTTACTCTGCATGAGTTTCAGCCTTTCAGCATCACACACATAAAGTATATAATGTATGCTGTTGCTACGTAGCCACTGTTAGCATTAACTAGCTTACTTAGCCTAGCAGAAATACAAATAAGAGTGATAATAAGAGGATGGGCCACGCTGATGATTGACAGCATCTTAACAGGCCGTTTCTAGGCAACGGTAAGTCATGAATGAACTTTCAAACTCAGGGTCGTTACATATTTTTAAAAACGTAAAAGACCTCTGATGTTTAACAGCTGATGTCAGACTCGTCTGAGAGGTGAAGAGGACGCGGCTCCGATCTCCTGATCAAGTCCAGCTGTGGGTCAGAGTCACACTGAGCCGCCCAGTAATACAACACCCCACTCAACACCTCACACACACACACACACACACACTGGCCAAGTTTTAAACCTCAGAGAGCGACTGAGGAACGAGGAGGAGGGTGGAGGAGACGAATCATCTTCATCTGGGCTTCAGCATCAGTAGAGTCCGGGCCCCAGCTGGGGGCCGGGGGCCAGGACCTGGGCCGGGCCGACGGCTGTTACATCAGAGTGATGAGTGTGTGTGTGTGTGTGTGTGTGTGTGTGTGTGTGTGGTGATAATATCTGTGACACCGGCTGAGTCAAAAACACTCCTCAGTGATTATCAGCAGTGAGTCTGACTGATTCAGAGCTCAGGATTAGAAACATTTGTTGAAGATCTGTTTGCTTTTGTTTGGATCTTATTTTTCTAGTTCAGTTCAGGTAACATCCCATAATCCAAACAGGTGACATCACTATATCAAAGTAGTGAATAGTGGTGCACTTGCAGTTTGGACTTAAGTGGACAATACACCAGACGAACCTGTACGACCACATGGGCAGAGGGAGTAATTTTGGCTTAATCTCTCACTGCACAGGAAGCTGTGTGTGTGTGTGTGTGTGTGTGTGTGTGTGTGTTTGTGCCAGTACTGAATTAACACAGCAGGTTGCAACGGGGCAGAAATTAACCTCAGGTCACCGTGAGCTCCACTTTACACTGAGGTAACAGGCACCTTGCAAAAATAATATCCACTGAAGTGTAAAAAGAGATTTTAGGAAAGTTCCTGTTTCAGTTTTATAATGTTTCCTGGTTTCTAATGGTCATTTAACAACCTCACCCTCAGGCTGTTTCTCACTTTGTCGATCAGAGCAGCAGGTCAGAGGTGAACCAGGAGGTTGTTCTATAATCTGTGTGTAATAATAATCAATGAGTCTGTCTGACTCTTTCAGGGATGAATCTGATGTTCAGCTCAGCTCAGCTGGACTATAACAGGAGGAAGCAGTTTAAACGCTGCAGCAGTCTGCTGTAGTCGACATTATTCTCAGAGGATTCTCTGAGTTTCTGACCTTGGACATGTGTGGATGAGAAGAAGGACGGAGACAGATGGAGGGAGAGAGTGAGTGTGATGGATGAGACTGCCACAGCTGATCCATCTATTAAACAGGATGATGCAGCAGCTTCCTGGAGACGGAGCTCAGACCGTGTGGATGTGGATCTGAAGGGAGGCCGTCCTGACTCTAATGGCTCAGATGAAACATAAAGTGATGGGAGCCACTCACCCCTGTCTGCTGAGGATGCTGTGAGCCTGCTGCTCGATGAACAGGTCTCCAGGTGACACTCCGTGTTTCGGTGAGGAGAGTGACTGGTGCCTGCTCAGTTTGGGCGAGCTGGGGGGCATCCCTGAGACGGGGTAGTCCCGGGCCGGGGCCCTGGCAGCGGACGACAGGGACGTCACATCCATATATGAGGAGGTGGAGGAGGGGGCCGGTGGCTCTGGGGGGGCGGCGGCTCTGCGCTGGTTCTCCAGGTTCATCAGCCTCTCCCTCTCTGAGAACGAGTCCACCCTGCTGCGGCCCGTCTCGTAAGCTGGGTCGCCGTGGCTGTGGTGCGGCGCTGTGGTGTAAGAAGGCAGGGTGATGTCTCTCCCGTCCTCCCCCGCTGACTCACCTCTGTGTTGCCTCTCTGAGCCGTCCGACTCCCTCTGGGCGCGGGTGTAGCGGGGGGGACAGTCCACGTCCGGCTCCTGATCCAGGGAGATGCCGTAACGCTCGGCCAGCTGCCGGCGCCGCTCCGCCTTGTAGCGAGCGATCCGCTCAGCCTTAGACTCCAGCTCCAGGCCCCCGGTGGTGGAGCCAGAGCTGTAGACGGGCTCCGTGTGGACAGAGGACAGATGCTCGGGTCTGCAGCGAGCTCTGGACTGACGCTCCGGAGGCGGCAGCTGCATCTCTGGACTTTCATGTCCCTCCACGCCGTAACGCTGCACCGTGACTGGAGGACAGAGAGCGACCTCAGGTCAGTGCTGCTGCTTTTACAAACACACACAGTAAGTGACCCAGGTGTGCACACATCTCACCACCACAGGGTTCACACGGGTCAGACGCCCGGGTGTATCTGGGCGTGTCCTCCTCCAGCAGCCGATTGGCCACCAGGCTGGGCAGCAGAGACGGATGCACCTCACCCTCGATCCCCTCCAACCGGCGAGCGATACGCTCCTTCCTGCACACACACACAGGAAGGAGAAAGTTATTATTTTCCTCAACATTGTCATTATTTGAAAAATAATGCATCATCATCATCATCATCATCACCTGTTCATTTCCCAGTCACTAGCGCTTGTGGTGATACCTTCAAATCGTTTTCTCAGCTCAGACACTGGAGGAGGAAGAAAAAGTTTAAAGAAACATCAGAAATCTGTGCAGCATCCTCCAAACCATGACGCAGCATTATACAATCTCTTTATAACTTATATTTTCTCTTGAACGGACCCTGTGGAGGACACAGTGGTTCTCATTGTGAGAGCTGCGCTCCTAGAAAAACTGGTTTCAGACAAATCTTGACTTGAATCCACTTGGCAAAGAGCTGCCTGCAGTTGCACAACAGCGACTGGGAAAGTTGACATTGTGAGGGTTTGTTCTTTTGCACGCAGGGCAGGAGGAAAAAAAAAACCCTTACTCACCTTTGGGGAGATTGGCCAAGAGACTAACATCTATGTCTTTGGTGCTTTTGGCTGGGTCGTCTTTTTCCTCAAAGGAGAATTCCTTCTGGAAGCTGAGGGGTGCAGGAAAAATACCAGCGTGTTATTGAATCAGGGCTGAGCTGTGGGAAAGTGGATTTGTTTACAGACAAGAGGGGATGAATGTGAAACTGATCAAACGCACGTCGTCGTCCACGTTATTCAGAGAGGACGCAAGAAACTGATCAAAACGTATCCCCCTTATGTTTTTATCCTGGTGTCATGAGAGTTTTTAACCCCGTCACACGGACTGGCAGCTGATTTCTCTCTCACACTGAAGTCATTTATGGATCTGACTCCAAACCACAAAGTTGCAACACAGCTACAGAAGAACTGGCTGCAGATGATCGATATGAACAAACACTGACAGAACATGACTTTGTGGTTTTTTTGTCCGTTCCAGCGACCACCGGGCTGTGAACACGCTGATGCACAGAGGTGGAGTTGAGCAACAAGCAAAGTCAAAGAGGGGGGTGTGTGTATGTTTGGGTGTGTGTGGGTGTGGGTGTGTTTGGGAGTGGGGGGGGGGGTGGCACGCCCACTCAGCTGCTGCGTCCTGTCCTCTCAGATTTTTGTCACCGAGCCAACGACATGATGCGGAGAAATGCTGCAGCAGAGCTTCAACACTCTGAGCTCCACACTGTGTCACACACACACAAACTCAACATCTCTCTGTTTGTTTCCACGGTGACACTGAAACACTGAGGACGTGTGTGTGTGTGTGTGTGTGTGAGACGGAGAATCTCCATCCGCCTCAGTGTTAAACAGGGTCACAGCTAATCTCTCTGTGGGAGGTCGACCTTAAAGTCAAACAACATCTTTGCAGGAAGAAACGAACTTTTCTTTGGCGTGAAACATGAATCAGCAATTCTCCAAGTGACAGTAATTCATCTGTGATAATTCAGAAAGATGAACTTTTCTCCAGAGGATGAAGGATCAATGCTGGAGCCTTCAGGTCCTATTTATCATGATATAATAACCAGAAATACTTGTGTGGGTTGTAATCCATGTGATACAATGATCTATGATGTCTTCAACATCAGATTCAGTCGTGTAATTTACAATTATATCTAACATCACAATATTTAGGTTGGACTGTATCAGGACACTGAGTAAATTAAATTGTAGATATCATCAAGTCTTAATCATGTGAGAACTTTCATTGTTCTAACATTGAAAATAAAGATAATCCAATCTGCAAACTTGTAACAAAAACATCTGAGGACAAGAGGAGGGTGAAAAAACTTGAGGGTGTTTCTGTGGAACTGTTTCTATTTTAAGGAACTTTTAACTCAAGCTGTGAGAAAAATCCAAACTTAAAGTGTTTTCTTTAAACAAAGACAATAGAAAAGAAGACGAATGTGTCGACAAACATAAAAAGCTGCTGAACATAAATTACCTCAGCGCTCTCTTCTGCAGCAGCCTGGGATTGCTTAGTTTTATTGGGGTCTCACTCCCGAGTCCTGCGAAGAAGAAGAAGAAGAAGAACATTAATCATGTCGTTCTGTTCATCGATGGCTGCACATTCAGGTTTTGTGTTTTACTGATCAGACGCTGGAGGTGACCACGTCCAGCTCCGTGGCTCAGACCTGGACCTCCACAGAGAAAACAAACCGTAAGGAGAACAATAATCTGCTGCTCGACTGAATCACATACAACAACAAGCAATCTGCACCACCCTCCTGTCCTCCCCCGTCCTCCACACAAACACACATTATCATGTCCGGAGACCGTCTCCATCATAAGTACAAGCCTGTGCTCCATGCATGAGGTCATATCAGGTTTGATAGAGGCCTGTAAAAGTCTGATCACATGTCAAGGTCGCAGCTTGGAGGAGTTGGGCCGGTGCCAGGAGCCGAGCTCTGAATACAGACGGAGGACGTGAGGACAGAGAGAGAGACGCCAGAAGAAGCTGAAGCCTGATTAGAAAACGCTCAAACACAACAAGTCTGGTTTCTGTGATTGAAACGTGAACGTAAAGACGTAAACACCTGGATGCAGAGAAGCAGCGTCAGCACCACAGAGAAGAGCACGAGCAGGTTTTTAAACATCATGAGCTCTTCAGAGGAATTTGAGCGCCGTCCGCGGCGTGGAGGAATGTCCACGCCCACTTGGCTGGATCCAAACCTCAAACGTGTGGTTTTGACGCCCTGTGGACCTCCAGGACAAACATGTGGTCCCACTTCCACCCCCCCCCCCCCCGAGTTCACCTCAGGGCCGGGTGTCACCCCCCCCCTCCCCATGTATTCCCCCCACAGCTCCACCTAAACCTCTAACCTCTCCCTCGAGGCCGCACACCCCCCTAAACCCCGAGTCGGCAACTCCCAACCCCCCCACCACCGCTCCGGTTTCCAAATCTGTTAGTCCTTATTAAGGATGTTTGGGTTGATGCTTTAAATCCCTCCTACTTAAGCAAAACATCATTTAGGAAGAATGGAGGCTTATTTGTGGAGGGCAGCGTGCCTGGACGACGTGTATTGTTTCAGCTGGGGTGTGTGTGTGTGTGGGGGGGGGGGTGTAAGACAGCACGAGAAAACACAACACGTTCCCTGAGTGACGGTCTGAAAGTCGACGTGTCCCAGTTCAGAGGCCAACTGCATCAAAATGGTCAACGAAAAAGGCGATGGGTGGATCCTTCAGGGCCCGACATATCCCAGGATTCATTGCAAACCAGTAATGAAAACAAACAACAACAACAACAGAGACAGAGACAGTGGTGGTTCAGCTCATGGAGCCCCCACAGCTTTGTAGACAACGTCCTCTAATGTGGGTTTAAAGTAGGCACTTCCTTAAGGTCAGAGAAGCTTTGTTGCCATGGTTACAACATTAAGTCAGTCTATGAAGGGCGACCAGAGCTCCAAGCTCCGGACGGGCCGGTGGGTGTTTCAGGGGTTAAAATCTCCTCATTTTGATTAGAGTCTTAAAAAAGGTCAGAAATATTAAAGAACACGTGCGACACAAACCCACATGTCAGTGGAAAAGGTTAATGAGCTGCTCTGTCGATCGTCTGGTCTGTTCTGTTTCTACACCTCATACTGTCTATAGGTAGAGTGGCATGTGAGCTGTCACCGTGCACGCCCTCCTCTTCTAGACATTGACATAATGCCCCCCCCCCCCCCTCCCACAACAACAATGAGCCTTTGATGCCGGCTGTGATCTACAGAAACACTATGGCTGCTGCAGCACCAGGAATTCCTCCGAGGCTGTAAAAGAGGCTCGACGCTGATAAAACACGGGGATGAAATGATTTCATGACTCAGTGGAGTGTCACTGTGCGTCTGAAGTGAACCAAAGCCTTTTATGTGAAGGTATGAAAGGTGTGGGGCACGAAGAGCGACCACCTCAACACAACACAACCAAACTCAGCTCGTCTCTGGGAATAATGCTCGATGTGACTTTAACCCGAGGCCGAGGTCAAACTGCACAGCTTCAACACGTTACACAGAAAAGAGAGGGTGGGGGGCAGTCACTGGAAACCTGGAGGGCGAGGTGTCAATCAAACATGACGATTACATCATGTCTTAACATAGAAAAAACACCAAAGAGGCATCAGGGACTGAGCATATGTCCAAGTTGAGACACAGGATTAACTTTGATTCCTGGGATTACAGCGAGCCCAAAAGGAAGCGTGTCACTCTTTAAACGTCTGCATTACATCATACTGCATGTGTGTGCATGCAAGTGGGAGTCTTAACACACACACACACAGACACACACCCACGCCCCTCCGGCAGTCGCCCACTTCACCCAACCTGCTGGGAGGAGATTATGAGGCAAAGCACTAAAACAGAAAAAACAGATGGAGAATCAGAAAATGAGCCCAGACGTGACAATAAGCCACTTATGTCTTTAAAACTAATAACAATGAGCAAACAAGCAGCTCAAACTCACATTTAATTGTCAAGATGAAACAGAGGACCCCCCCCCCCCCCCAACCCTCCCTTCAATACACACCCATACACCCCACCCCTCAGACCCTCTCTCTAAAACCAGACTCCGTGCTCGCCTGTTGTCGGCCACCTGTTGTGGATTCCCGGCCAGTTAAGCACAGAGAAGCCAGTTCTCAACACTCAGCTCTCACTCACAGAGAATTACAGAGGACGCTGGGAATGAGAAGCACTCACACACACACACACACACACACACTCACACACTCACACACACACACACCACGGCTGGGTAATGTCGTCTATATGTCTCCCAGGCGACAGTCAAATTCAATCATAAATCTGTTGCGGTCTCCTGCGATGTGCTCTTCTTCATCTTTCTCACGCTGACTCATGTTTGGTCTGACAGAAGGTGACACAGCAGAATTGGGCCACGTGATCTGAGCTGTTGCTAACTGTCATCACATAAACATAGCTACACTTGTTAGCCACAATGCTAATCAGCTATATTTCTGAGAGTCCTATTTATACCATCATGGAGCTGTTAATACTCCAACAGAGGGACGGTTAAAAAAAAAAGTGATTAACTTTCTACATTTGGACTCTCCGGCTTTCCGTCCTTTATAAAATGCATCATTAAGGTGGCCTGCTATTGGCCAATTAGCATCTTGGATTAAAACCTCTCCAAATCTCCTTCACTTCACATGGATGATTTTGGAACATGACTTAACATAAAATAAGATTACGTCATGTAATTTTATGCTTTGTCATGTCATGTCATTATGTGACGTCAAATGATGCAACATGACATGACATAAAATAACATGATGTGACTTTACATCTAACATAATGTAAAATAACATGACATCTCCTTGTGTGATCATTATAGATTGATATTTTGACATGAGGATGAATTTGATTATCACCCTGATCAGATTTAGATCAATACATTTGACTGTGCAGTTTTGTCCCGTGTCACACTGACAGTGTTGTTACACTTTGAGTCGACCGGCTGGATGAACTGGTTCTATCACCAGATCACTTAGAATTAAGATAACGCACTTGTTGAAAATTGCAATGACACCGAATTTGGGTCATTGAACATCTAAAGATCAATGAGGACGACTGTGGGACGTCCACCTCTGGGTCCCAGTGAGCTGTGGAGCACAGATATAGCAGTGAAGAGTCTCTTATCTGTGCTACGTTGTGTCCTTGGAGGCTACAGCTGCAGTGTGAGGAGGACAGCTGGCCGCAGAGCAGGACACAGCGAGCACAGAGGAGGACGAGGAGGAGGAGGAGGAGGAGGAGGAGGAGGATGAGGAGGAGGAAGCCAGTCTGCAGTTTGTTGCCTGCCAACTTCCAACAGCTCAGATTCCCAGATCCACAACCAGAGTTAACCCGTCCCCGAGCTCCAGATCTGTGCTCTCTGAACCCCCCCCCCCCATCACACACACACACACATGCTACCTCTCTCTCTCTCTTCCACATGCACTCAAGTCGTTTTCTTACCTTGGCTGCAAAACTTGACATGAGTCAGGTAATTTGAGATCCACGGGTTCCGGTACATTTTGGCAACAAAGTGAGGGAGAGAAGATAAGAGAAGAAGAAGAAGAAGAAGTGAAGGAGAAAGAAAGAGGGGGCAGCTGCTTAAAAGATGATGCAGCTACAAAAACAGTCTGTCAGTGCTCCGGGACAGAGAGAGAGAGAGAGAGGGAGGAGGGAGGAGGGAGGCAGGTAGTGTTAGAGAGGAAGGGAGGGAGGGAGGAGAGAGAGAGAGACGTCCCAGCCGCAGTGGCGGTACAAGCAGAGGTGGTGGTCCTGTAGGTAAACAGAGCTCTGCTTCCTCCTGCTAACCACCGAGGGCTAACCGGTGCCCACTACAACGACAACAACGACCAGCAGGGCAGAAAGCTGCTCAGCACGGGGCTGTAAGCTCATTAGCCCAGCAAAAGCAAATCAGGCCCCATCCTCCTTACTACAGAGCGTCCTGCATGCTACAGAGTGACGAGGAGACAGTTAGGAGTGTCCCAGGAGAGCGCTGCCTGCCTGCCTGCCTGCCTGCCTGCCTGCCTGCCTGCCTGCCGTCCCCCCTTTGGCTCGCACACTGAAGCGGGATGCCAAAGAAACCGGTGCAGAGCGTCACAGAGGGGAGGGGAGGGTGGAAATGAAGAGGAGAAAGTTAAAATCAGCCTCTCAGCCAGATGAGAAATTCCAGTCATCTCTCTCAGCAGGGACGAAATGAAAGAGCGAGAAGGGGAGGAGGGGGGGAGTCGGACAAAGTGAGGAAGAGAAACACAATAATGAGGTTCATTCATGTTCAGGAGGCACTGAAAAAAGAGGTGCAATCCCATAATTCACGTTGAACACACTCCTCAAAAGTGTGTGTGTTTCAGAGCCACTTCCTGGTGTGATTATGAAAGTACGTGCACACACACATACACACACACCTATACATCAGTATGATGATGACGTGCTTATCTGTGCACTGAGAGGGCGCTGCAGGGAGGCTGGCACCAAGCCCAGCTCAGCTCTGTTTCAGGCTCTGCTGGGAAAAACAGAGTCGTATCTTATCCCACTGTTGCATCCAGAGCAGGCGTCAAACATGAAGCAGATCCGTGCATCACTTCTAAACTTAAACTAAAATCCAATCCAGGCTGTTGAAGGACGTTTCAAAAGGCGCCGACACAGAACCGGTTTATCACATCATATAATACAGTTTGTCAAATCTCCATAAATCTGCTCGGCGACGTCTGCACCGGAGTGTGGAGACGACGGAGAGAGCGGGAGGTTGTGTGAAGCTCAGAGGAGGTGGCATGTTTGGATTCCTCTCTGGGATGAGCTCATCTGGCCCAGCAGCATGTGAACTGCCCCACACACACACACACACACACCCCATAAACCTGCCACTTCACACTTGGGGTGAGGAGATGGGAGGAGATCAAGCTGAACCCAACCTTCACTCAGCACTCGCCTTCAGGGTCCAACAGTCTGCGGTGATGAGTGATGACTCTGTGTGTTTGAATTTCTGCAAAGTAAAAATGTTCAAATATACAAATTATCCGCAATTTCATCTTCTTTCATCTCCGTCTACCTTCTACCTGCAGGACACCTCTGCACCTCCCTCCACCACCACCTGGCCGTCTGACTCGTATCTGTAATGTTTTGTTTCTCTGGCTCATCTGCTACAGGGATGACATCATCACACACCCACAAAAACCATCTCCCCTGTCATTAGTAACGATGAGACCTCGCTGCCAAGAGCGGGCAAGACGGTGCAGGTCGCTGCAGTGATGCAACCGCTCCTCTTGTTCTGTAATCTTTGTGGTGGATTGTGGGGTTTTATCACAATAGTAAAAAGTAGAGGAGGCCCGTCAGAGGAGAAGCATGCACATAAACAAACAGAGCGCATACAGAAGCAAAAGCATGGCTGAAAAAATAACGGCACTTATCTTCTTGCTCAGTCCTGTGTTTCCTTATTAAGTGATGCTGAGCAACAACTTGGCATCTCGGCCAAATGTGAGTCAAAGAGAAACAACACTAAATAGAGAGTCAGGAGTCAAGTCAAGTTTACATCTGATTTGGTGGAGTTTGGTTCTGAAGACGTCTCTTTTTATCAATTTAAAACTCATTAGAAGGAGATAAAGGGACAGTTGACTTTGTTTGGAAACTGTGGGAACGGATTCAAGTTTGTGTAAATGTCAACAGAAGTGTTTAGAGTGTCGGGCTGATTTACTGCTGGGCTAACATGTAAAAAGCCACTTGAGGATCTTGAAATGTAACAGCACCATGAGCGCAGCAGATTGTTTAACATCATAATAACAGAGCCACACCTCTCCACTAATCATCCCCCCAGATGTTCAGTCAGAGCAGGGTGGGGGTATCGCTATTTCAGCCTGGACAAGCTCACATGTGCAGCCAGTCAGTGGGTCATTATTAGATAAACACTTCCAGACAGTCCGTGTTTGCACTTAAAATGACCTCCAGCGTACGGAGGCATCCTGACACGTCTTCTGGAGGAAGGAGGAGAGGAGTCCTGAACGGCTGCTTCACCTTCACGGTCGGAAAATCTTCGAGCGGAGAAGCGACACTGAGAAATAAGTATTAACAAGGCTCGTCTCCTGCTCTGGGCTCTGTCTCTCTCTCAGCTCTCTTAGAAATAAAAGTCCAGATTTATGGCGTCCCTCAGGAAAGATATCCGTCTCGTCTGGTGAGAGAGCGGTGCAGGGATCCAGCACGCGCAGCGAAGCCATCTCTGCAGACACATAACAGAGCCTGAGCCTCTGCAGCATGGCCATAAATTAAAGCTAGAGGGGGGGGGGTGAGGAGAGCGAGAGGTAAAGATATTCATATGCACACATAAAGGGAGGCAGACGGAGGCTCAAACTCCATTCGCAGTGTTGTTTGATGTCCTTTACAAGGCATGATGGGATTTCAGTATGAAGCAAACAGATTCTTCTGCGTGACCTTTGACCTTGATGGAGTACGTTAGGAGAGAAATGTTCTCTGCCATGAGCCAGTGAAGTGGACACAGAGCTGACGCTTTGAACTTGAGCAGCTTGGTTTTAATCTGGAAACTGAAAATGATTCATGATTCGACTTCACTGACTCAACATGTGGGTTTTCAAATGTGTTTAGGTTCAGATGCACCATGAAAACAGAGCAGATCCTGTTTGTTTGTGGTGCGCACACACACACACACACACACACACACACAGCTGGACAGCTGCAGGACTCTGGGATGCCATAAGTACACTTGAATTCAAACACCACATGCTTATGAACTACAACAACATGTAAGTACATGAACATGAGTGAGAAGATGGTCCCAGTGCAGTCCATTGTAAAACATCAGAGGGACACACAACTGGTTCAGGCTGTTATCACATGACCAGCGTGACCCCGAAAAGCAGATCTCTTGTAAATAACAGAGACAACCTGATACAAGATGAAAACAACTGGACTGCGATGACAGACAGTGTCCACGGGTCGCACAGATGATGGCGTCCAATGAATCCGTCCATATAAACGAACCTGCTTGTTCTGTTACAGATCAGTATGAGTGTGTGTGCTGTGACCCCTGCAGGACCTCCGAGGTCAGACACGACAGGCCTCAAACTCCCAGAGACACTTCTGGACAAGATCCTCAGACCTCTTTATCAACTTCCTGTTAACGACCTCAAGTCTTTGAAACTTTACAGTCGCACTGGAAATAGACTGAGCAAGACAACGCTGACCTTCTGTGGCCACTGCATAGTGTATTAACACACACACACACACACACACACACACATATATATATATATAAGTCAGAATGCTTTTCCAAAATAAAAAAGGTAAGAGGTGTTAAGTAGGGGACTTAGACTGTGGACTGCTCTATGAGGTCCGTGGTGTGTTCAATGACTCGCAGAACTGAGACGCCTCAGAAAACTTGAATGAAAAGAATTTTCCACAAAGCCCCCCCCCCCAAATGAAATCCATCTCACATTTAATGATAAACTGACAAATCGTTTGCTTTTTTTTTTTCCTTTCTGTTGCGTTCAGAGCGACTGAGGCAGCTGCTCTCTGCCGGCTCTTCGTCCAATTTGTTTCCGTTTGAACGTGGCCTGTTGGCGAAAAACTAGCAGGAAGAAAATCTTTGCTTTGTGACATTTGCTGTTACAGATTTCTTTCATCAGTGTTGCTCAGAACATTTCAAGTCACATCGTCCCACTTTCATCCACTTTTATCCGCTTTTATCCATTTTTATCCACAGGAATAAAAAAGTTCCGCAACAACAAAACAGATGAAAAAAGTGAAATTCAAAAACCCATTTGTCCCACTGATTTTTATAGCTTTGTCTTTATTATTCTTTATGTCTTTTATGACCTTTCCTCTTCCTGCTCCTGCATAGGTATGTAACTAAAGTGCTAACAGTGAGCGGCCTGCACACTTTCCATAAACATAACTGCAATCATGATTAATTTGTAATTGTGGAAGCTAATACAGCACCATCTGTTCCACCGTGATGATATGACCCCCGAGGCATGTGATGCACCTGAAAATGGTGAAACACATCTGCAAGATCTGATTCAAGCTAAGCCCTGAGGAAATTAACACACACAGCACACACACACACACATTTAGAGAGCCCTCAGCTGTGCGTGCTTCAGTGCAACACACACAGCACATCTGGTCAGGAGCGAACGCTACAGCACCAGAATTCCTCATCGATCCAGTTTGCCAGGGAATGTGTTTCCATCCCCGGGCGCCGCGGACAACTTCCCAAGAACTGTCATTTTGCAGGACGGGAACACGTACAGAGAGAGAGAGAGAGACAGACAGAGAGAGAGAGAGACACTAGTGGAAAGCTCATCTCTCCCCCTGAGTGGATGTAGTTGTGAGCTGAGCCAGCAGAGTGGAGGCTGCCACCGGTGAACTAAACCAAATGTAGCTGCAGTGATCAGCGCCTGGCAGGATGCACCTATTTCCACAGTACGTAAGAGCTGGGAACTCAGTGAACTATGAGCTCCACAGTACAGACATGCTTCTCCTGAATAAACCCCAGAGGTACTGATCCATCATGGCTGATCGGTTGAGAGCTGCTGATCAGCCTGGGGAGAAACATCAATACCATGAAGCTCTAGGGGACCTTCACCTGCTCCATGTACATGTCCAGACAGTAAACAACCTTCCCTTCCCTTCGACCTGCAGCTTCAGCCTCCGTCTAGTATCCTATCACATATTTAACCATCCTGTGGACATTTAAGAGACCTTTTAAAAAGGAGCTCAGTCCTGTTCTGCTCAAGGTTTCCACCTTTTAATATCGGGTTTTTCCATTTTTTCTTTGCCACTGTTGCCAAGTCCTTGCTCACAGTGGGAACTGGTCTCTGTAAATAAGATGATAAAGAATACAAATAGCAAACTGTAGGATATTATCAATTGTATTATGTGTTTTGTAACTGTTTTAATCCCAATAAAAGCCCAACATGGGACTGGAGTCAAACAGCTATAAACACTCTGTGCAACACATGAGTTTCATATCCCGTTCAGAAACCATGTTAAATTGCACTGTCCGCATCAAAATAAAACAAAACTACAAACGTTTTAAACGACTCATGAGCTGCTTTCTGAGTGTGACTTCAATAAGAACAATGTTCAGCAGCTGGAGAGGTTTTGGATGGTAAATCCGCACATGAACATGTGACCTTGATTCTCCTCAGATTTACAGATTTTCTTTGGACATCTTCTTCACCGAGCAATTCAAAACCATAATGACTTCTCCTTTCCATGGTTACATCCTAACCAGGGTCGTATTAATTGCTTGGGAGTCCATCTACAAAGACTCGTTGACAGGTTGTCAACACAGAGTTGGCAGCACCTACTCATGGAGGTGGTCTCTGCTCTCTCTCATCTCCTGTCCTTTTCCCTCCAGCTACGTTTCATCCACTCAACCCAACAATGAAGCTCAGATCAACCGACACATGAACAGAAAAAAGCTGCCAAAAGTCCAGCCAGACTCGCAAAATAGATGCCAATCTAAGAGAGGGTCCAAAAAGCCTGTAGCCTACTGGTTTGGACAACATCAGCCTATAACCAAGACCCAAGGGATTCTGGGTAGATGAAAGTGAAAAAGTCTTTGGTTTTCCTTTGTACTTTGGTCTATAATGCATCTCAGCTAAGAGTCAGAGCTCAAGTCTGAGGTCAACGCCAAGGGCAGAGAGCTCAGAGTCCTGTTTATGCTATTAGTGGCTCATCATAAATCACCACTAATTAGATTTTGAACTGGGACTTGTGGGTTTAAAATAAAGGAGAGGCTGTCATGGAGGAGTAAATCGGTGTGCGCTTAGGACCCACCACGTGAGACCACCAGGACTAAGCCCCCTGCAAGACTCCTTCAGGAGGCTACCTTATATTCCTTATATTCATGAAGCCAGTGGCCTATTCCTATTCTTATAGCCTATATATCCTTTAAACATCAGTTAAAGCTGTGCTAATCAATTACCAATGGATCAATGTGTAAGGGGCTGCTGGTAATTAGCACCAAAGCCAACGATCATCACCTGAGTCTCATCTGAGGCCTAAACAACTGTGTGATTTACTACTACTACTGATTGTTCAACTCTTCTTAAGACATTTGCAGGTTAGCTGTAGCCTGTGAACACAACAGAGCATTTAACAGGAAGACACTGTTTTCAGGAGTTGACAAAAAACAAATCAGAGCTAAGCTAAGAGAGGAACATTTGGATTTAGTTAAGGCTAACGTTCCCTTAGCATCTGTTTATTAGCATGCTAGCTAGAAGTTGATTTATAAAAGGACTCTGTTTAGGCTACAACTTGTTATGCTGCCTTCAGGGGCCAAACAGTAAAATGCAAATGTTTATAGGAATTTGAAGAGACAGCAAATACAACATCAACTGAAATATAGCACCTCAAATGAAGCTAACATGACCACATGTTTACAGCCATGCTAGTAGCTCTGTGAGGCTTTGACAGTGCTTTGAGCTAAATGCTAATGCCATCATGCTAATATGTTGAAATTGTAAACACTGATATTAAGCAGGAAGAACCAGGATAACTATTTTTGCTTTAGCATCTTAGCATGCTAACATGAGCCACTTTAGCACAAGCCAGACAGTAGGCTACTAGAGTTTCTGTCACTCAATGCAAACTTTACATGTTTCCCCCTATTATTGTATTGATAATTAATTGATATACACTCAAGAGATTACTCAATGCTGAAAATATATGTTAGCTAGGTGGTGTATGCTTAACAACTGAGGTTAAATTAAAGGGAGTGTTTATGGTCTATGGTGACAACAACAGTAAACAAAACAACGTCTTGACTCTTCGGCCTTTTGTTCCTGAGTGTTGACAAGAGGATGAGGGATTGAGCAGCAGCGTGAGACATGTTTAGTCACAGTGCCTCTATCACTAAGACATTAATCCACATACAGGCCCACAGACACACTGCTGAACGTCCTCCATCTATTTTTACAGGTGAATAAACCATCAGAGGTTGTATAGTTCCTCGAACCATCACCTGGATCCAGACACAACACAGACACACGAACACACTGCACTTCCTCTCAACCCTAGTGAAGGATTAGTTTGCTTTGGGTGTGAGCCAATCAAATCACAGCGATCCACCACCACCACCACCACGGCAAACAGCTGAGGAAAGTGACGGCGACACGACCTGAGTGACAAGTCAAACACATCACAATGTGAAACGCAAGACAGCCACAACAACATCGCCGCTCGGCTTCACCTCCTCCAGCAGCGGAAACCAGATCAGACGCCGGCCAATTAAGTAACTGTGAACTAGGGCTCGGATATATTTGGAGCAGAGGGTAAAAATAAACCGACAGCTCAGGGCATCATGATTAAATGATGCGTACAGCAGCATGAATCTGGAGTTATTCTAGACACTTAAACAACATCCTGTTCTGCTGTTTCTATCCTTAATAATAATAATAAAACAACTTTCCACACAGTAACTGGAGGCTGCAGGTTAAAATTATAGCATGTAGATAATTTATGGGTGTCCACAAACATGCATGGACATGAGCAGTGATTAAAGACGAGGCTTGTATGGAAAAACATGTGTAAAATGTTTTGTGCCTGTGTGTGTGTTTGTGTGTGTGTGTGTGTGTGTTGCCCAGTTAGGCAGCACTCTATTTCTGTCTGTGTCCTGACAGAGAGACAGCAGGTGCAGCACAATGAACAACTGTAGTCTTCACTGCTGAATGAACCACACATATGGAGAAGAAGCTCAGGAGCCTCAATAACCCAAGCTCACACACACACATACACACACACACACACGTAATACAAGTATGAATATCCAGTGATTGAGACTGGGCCACACTCATAGTTGGACATAAACAACATACTGACAAGTTTGCTGAAGAGGGAAATGCAAAACTCCAGACACATTGAAACTAACCAGACTATATTAAACCTTCATAGCAATGGTCCAGGGTGGATTTGTACCAAAACACATTAAAAAAAAAAGTTAATTTTCCACCACTTTTCTTAAATGTTTTCTTCACATTTGTGTTTAAAACATTAGAAATCCTAAACCAACCAACATTTACTCCAACACACACAAAAAGTATAGAAAAATAACATTAAAGCTCAATATTTCACCTCCAGCAACATCCAGACCTGTGATCAGTCGTCAAACGAACGCCACAGACCTTCTTGAAGGGGGGCGTACCTTCTCAGAGAGCCATTGAGTCTTCAGGTTGAAGTGTTTCAGATAATAAGTTAATCAAAAGTCTTTCCTGTTTTGTCAGTCTCCTGGTTCTACAGTCCTCTAGAAGGTCAGAGCTCTGGGGGCTTGTGGGACAGGACTACTGAGACATAAAGATAGACGACAGGTCCACAGGGCCCCCCCACCTCCCACCGCCCACCCACTTTCTATCTACAACCCTCCTTTAGCACATGTGTTGTGGCTAGATCCACAGCAGGCATGGGTCCAGGGGGGGGTGGGTGGGTGGGTAGGTGTCCGACAAATTTAGAACGGTGCTTTCCCACTCACATCAGCGCCAGGCCAGATCAATCAAACGACAAAAAGTCACAAGTGGCCGTCAAATCTAGGGGGGGGGGGGTTAAGTGGGAGGCTGAGATCAAGAAGGGCAGAAAAGTTAATTAGAATTCGCAGTTCAAAGTAATGAATGGTGGAACTGCAGGCATTATAACATCACTGTAATTAAAGGCTTGTGCTTGACCCACGCATGGGGGCCACGGCCAAGGCCTTCATGATAATTCTGCTGGTACCGTGTGTCACACCACAGATTTGTGCTCAAATGAAAAACTGATCAACAAAATAATAACATGAGACACATGATCAGTTATTTTATTCTTACAATTATGTCAACAAACACCATAATAACCCTGTTTTTCGCACATTTACATTCACAGCTAGTCATTTGTTGGATGCTTTCATCCAAATATCCTGAGACTGATCTGAACCCTTTGTTGGTACCATGACACAAAGGTAGGTACACAACTGTCAGTTAAATGCATGTGTTTATTGTTGTAAACATGACAACAAAGGTCTGGTACGACGCAGCGGGACAAACAGCCAAACAACGACCTGTGTGGTTGTTGAGGTTGGAACCAAAACACCGGATCTCTCACAGCTGCGACACACATGGTACCAACCCAGCAACTCTCCTCCACCTCCCTGGTACCATCTGGGTTACGCTGCCAAAAAAAAGCAACCTGGACAAATCTACTGTAAACGATCAGTCCAACACTCAACATGAGACAAACCCCTCAATCAGCCAAAAAGCCACAAAAAAATGGAGGACAGCACTGGGAAGATGGAGAGGAAGGAAGGGATTCAAACACATGGACAAAGACCCAAAGATACAGACAGGGCTCTGATTCAGCTGGCTGAAGAACAAAGGACACACCAGGCAGAGGAGAGGACACTGGGACACTGGGCCACAGTCACATGAAGGACGAGACACAAAGGACGAGTTAGACTCTTCATTATGAAATCTGTGGGCGACGGCGTCATTAGAGGAAACTGGCACATTCTCAAAATCATTAGGGACAAAAATTCACCTTCACTTTGGTTTGGAGCTTCAAGCAAACAGCACCATCTAGTGTTCACCACCCGGTACGACCACAGCGTTCATGATATCACAGGAGCTGATGTGAAAAGGTAAACACTACGAGTCATTCCTGATCTTTTTGTTTTTATTATTCCTGCTATCTGTGGGCGTGAAGCCGAGCTCCGAGCATCAAACACAACACAACACAGTTCATCCACCCCGGGGCCAATTAACAGAGGAGAAACATGAGCTCTTCCAAATCCAGATGGGAAACACTGGAGCAAATGTGATTTCAATTTAGCCTCTTGTTAAGCCAGAGCTGAAAGTTGATTGCAAACATGTCCCCACCACCACACTGAACTGTCAGCACAACACAGAGGACTGAGGGCAAAGAAACCCGCCTCCTGTTTTCCCATAAACAGCTGCAGATAAACCACAACAATGTCCTGGGATGCAGAAAAACTGGAAATATGTGCACCATTAAACCCCCCCTGCCCCCCCCCAATCGCTGCCTGCTTCGCTTTGATGGCCGTCAGACATACAGGAGAACGTTCACACTCAGCAGCTTCAGTTCAACGAGGATTCAGCCCATGAATGCAACAATGAAACACGAGAGGAGACTCCTGAGAGCAGACAGGACCAGACTGGGCCTGTTCAGCCCTGAAATCATCCCGCAGCATGGGACGCCATTCACACGGAGCGACGAGCATGAAACACCAGCGCCAATTAAACTGAGACACAATAAAAGTCTGTTTAAAGTGTAACAGAGGAGAGAGAAAGAGAGAGAGCGACAAAAGAGCAGGTTGAAAAGGGAACAACATTTCATTTCTGACACTCAAAGCTTTTATTCATGTGTTTCAATAACACAAAATGAAAACACACACATCACGCAATCTTAGCAAAGACAATAGAGGTTAGTGAGTTTCTCAGACTTGCGATGTGTTCAAGGTCGGACTATTTTTATCCACTCGGTGATCGTACATCAGTGAAAAAGGCTGTTTCCTGTTCACATGCCTCTTCTTTATCCCGACAGCTTTTGTTGCTGCTGCTACCTGACAGAACCCAAACACTGCTGAGTGTTTTATTGCATTATGTAAAACTTCAGATTTGGTTTGTAAGAATCAATAAAGAACAAGCATTTAACTACTTGTTTGGTTCTCACATGTAAATCCAGGCTTCGGTTTGGAGGTTGTAAATAACTCATAAAACATGCCCCAAATTTGCGAGAAGCTTCCAATCATGGATTTCAATTCTCAAGCTGGCATCCGAAGAAAAACCCTCCCGTCCTCGACTTTCCCACTGTTTCACTTCCAACAGGGCTGACTCATTCAAGCTGCTTGGTGAGCTTCCAGATGCACCCAGTGGTTTTTCATCAAAGCCCCCCCCTGAACAAACTCCTCTTTGCACCTCTGACGCAATGAACCTGAGGACCTCACGCACAAGACAAGACAAGACAAGACCTCGGGGGGGGGGGGGGGGGGGGGGGGTAGTAACTTTACCCATGAGCACCTTTTAGTCCGGAGATTTCGAGGTGTCATTGAAGTGGCCACAAATAGCACAGATAAGAGCTTGAAAGCAAGAGGGCAGGTCGAGGTCAGCGGGCGATGGGAAGAGGGAAAAGATACGTAGATGGAGAACAAGTGTGATAAAAGCTTCAGAAAATAAGAGTGAAGAGAGGGAGACAGATAAGATGAGATGAAGAGTATTTTTCCTCAAACTGAAGCTGTACTCTCATAACAAGACCTTTATCTTGACAGCAGCCGTCGATGACAGCTCCCTCCATCCTACTATACCATGACCTACATGGAGACTCAGCTGCTGTTACACAAACCAGACCCACTTCTCCACCAAAGCACGCCGCCCAGGCCGCTGGCAGACGAGGCTTTCAAAGCACATTAACAAGCGGATATGTCCAATAACGAGAGCTGAAGTAAGGACGAAATGAGATTGAGAGAGCAGAAGATGGAGGGAGGGTCGTACCTTTCATGGCTCCTCTGATTCCAGCCGATCACCAGTTAGAGTCAGTATCCACAGTCCAAACACTTGAGAGACAGCAGCAGGGAAGGAAGAGACACCAGAGACATAGTAGAGATGGAAACGGACAGAGAGAGTGAGACTGCTGGAGGGTAGGAGTGGAAGGACTATCAGAGTCACATGATCAGACTGGGAGCAACTGGCAGGGTCACAAAACCACAGGGTGGGTTTGGCGGCGACACCAGCTTTGGCCCAGTTAGGCAGCAACAGGCACCGATACTGAGTCGTCGGCCTGGCATCTGGCAGCGGGTCACCAGGACCGCAGCCAAGAGACGTACACCTGGAGTGTGTCTGACGGCGCTAACGGACATTATGACCGCGATGAATAGAAATGGGAATCGGTCCTAACGAGCTCCGACGAGGACGGAGGGGTGAGAGCGGGTCGGATCGAGTCACCCAGCAGAGATAGGAATGGGAGGAATCCCTTTTTGTTCCTTCCAGCGGCCCTGATGAGTCGAACAGAGGGACAGTAAACCAGAAAAAGCAACAGCTCTGAGGGAACCACTTTCCCACATGGCTGCAGATCAACGGCCGTAACCGACAAACACACAAAACCATGAGTGCAGCTCCTGTGTCGCTCCCTCTGACAGTTTGAGAGTCGGCCTCAACCTCCAGGTCAAAGGTTACAGCCACTGATGTGCCTCCGTGTCACACGATCCTGCTTCACTGACACCAGAGGAGAAAGTCTAAGACTCTGAGCCTCAGAGATCAATACTGTTGAGACTGGAAGTTGTATCACCATGGGAAAACTCATAAACTTGCCTTTAGACAATGAGACACGATGAGACTGAGCTGAAACCAGTGCTAATTAAAGTCTGCAGTTTGCTCCTCAAGCCGACACGTCCTGCTGCAGCTGCGCGGAAAAACCTGCCTCAAATTCCAACTCTAATTTACTAAAACACATAAAAGCGGCGTTTATTGATCTTTTTTGGCCACTTCTGAGCAGGAGACAAAACAGAAAACATCTGATATATCATCGTCCTGTAAAGTGAGGAGGAGCTGGTCGTTAAAAATGCCAAAAAAACAAAGGTCATTTTCTAAGAATCTAAAAGTTTTCAGTGAATCAATAGCTGGATTGTTGGTAATTATATTTCCAGCCTTAATGTGTAATACTTTTTTTTTTTTTTTACAAAACTTAGTATTTGAACTGGTTGCAGTCCAGGAAATTATGGTTTTGAATCTTTGACAATTCATAATTACAAGGCGGCGATTACAACCAGCTGGGTTTGATTCTGACACCACAGCGATGGCGGCGCAGCAACGGAGCAACAACAACACTCACTGTAGAAATGAGCCAGTGGATTAAAACAGTTGCTTATTTACACACAGCCCAGAAATGAAGCATTAGCATTAGCATTAGCCTTAGCACTGTGGTGCTGCATTACTCCCCTGTTAGCTCACTGTTAGCTAACTCCATTTACTCTGAGTTATATCTCTGTCTCTTTAGCTGCTAAATGCTCCATTACATTCAGTAGCTACAGGTGCTAACTGTGTTTGATGCTGGGCAGGTGGCCCCTCTTCCAGCAGGATTTAGCACCTGGACACTGGTTTAATATTACTGTGAGAGAAAGGAAGCTGATCAGGCTGATCGCCTCCACGCCACACCATGCGTCAATCAATGATCTTTGCAGCCACTTCCTGTATTGCTCAGGCCAGGGAGGGAACAGTGATTCTTAACTGAGCTCTACTGAGCACATGTGGCAGGAAACAAAGTGAACCGAGTCTCGTTATTTAGAGAACTTCAGACAAAAGTGTTTATTGTGAGTGAAAATCAGTTTCACATTAAGCCGACCGGCGGTCTCATGCAGAGAGAGACCCGAGTTAAGCCAGAGTGGAACAGAGGAAGTAGATGTGCCAGGGACAAGTTTAAAAGGCCAAAAAGATCAATACAAATTTACACACAAAGCTGCGTTTTCAGTGGCTGAGTCCTAGCTACTTAGCTACTATTGATCTCCATAGTGGTGTTTACAGGGCTGAGGTATTGTCCAGGCCCTGCTGTAGGAAATGCTTTAACTAGAGTAGCTGAGGTAATGAGAGGTATTCAGAGGCTCTGTCATTGAGCATCAATGTTATTCAACACACAGAGACATGTGCATGCACACACACACACAAACACACTCCCACCATGCCAGGCCTTCTGTGCGAATGCTTTCCTATAAAAGGCAAAGCCGTTCACTCTGGCATGGCATCGGACCAGGGACAATGACGAGCAGCACCAGGTGCAGGTGAGTGTGTTGGCACAGATCTGTCACCTCCACACAGTCACCCAGCACTTCACGATGACTCCTCTTCAAGTCATCACCCACCTCTGATTTGTGCTAACTGACTAGACATGAAGGGGGGGGGGGGGGCGCACCTGGAGCTACCTGACAACATCCAACATCATGACCTCACACACTCAGCTATGTCAGCGTCTCTCTTGTTTCAATCAGTCATGGGTCAAATGTATTTTTATTGGATGATTAAATCCATGTGCTGCAGCAGATGAGGAGGGGGGGGCGTTCACTTCCCCAGTACAGGGCTAATGGCATCAGGCTGTCAATCAGACGTGACTTCACATAAATGAACTTTAACAGCTCGGATTGATTCAGTCCTGTGAGTATCTGCTTACAGCATGAGTCATGTACGACAAGAAAACATGAGGAGGCAGCGACAGGACAGGAGGCAGTGAAACACACTCCTCAGAGTTGATGTGTGATTCACAGCAGGACTCATCATTAGACGTCGCTCTGCTACAATGCGCAGTGTTGACCTTTAAAGGACAAGTTCACATTTCACCAACTCAGCTGAGAAACAAAATCTAGATGAATGTTTTTCAACATGTGTGTATTTATGCAAATCTACGTCCAATATCCACATAAGTGTAGTTTTACATCACTTTTTCCTCCTTGGCCTCTCCTCAGATGCTCTAGTAACAACAGGCCGATGTCAGCCAATCAGAAGCAAGCAATCTTCTGATTGGCTGTTTTCTGACAGATCCAATAAAAAACAGAGCAGATTTCAGAATAAAACACTCAGAGAAACCAAATCCTACAAGTTGTTGGATGGATGGTGGGTCCAGGTGGTGGGTGGGGCTTAGTGTGACTGCTTAGTTGTGACATCACAAAGTGACAGGAAGTCCTGACGGCTGGTTTTAAGGCTCAGTGTCTGAATACAGGCTGTGTGCATTTCTCTGTGGACTGAGGCTTTGATACTTTCACAGTATTAATATAGAACCTGGAGCTGCTTTATAATCACACTACACATGGACGTCTACCTTTATACTGTATGGAGCTTTAAGACGCACGTCTGCCTTTATACTGTATGGAGCTTTAAGACACACGTCTACCTTTATACCGTATGGAGCTTTAAGACGCACGTCTACCTTTATACTGTATGGAGCTTTAAGACAAAACTAACAGACCCAGGAGACATGATCCATTTTAAATGGTCTCAAATCAAAAGGCTGAAAAGTTGTGATAGAAACAGAACATAAAATACTATTGTGAGTGTGGAGGCTGAACTCCTTGTGTTTGTAGCTTTGTTTTCTTCCACATCAGTTTGGCTAACCGGAGGGTTGTGCTTACACAACCCTATTACCACAGGGAATGTTGTAAACCTCTGATTAATTTTCATGACAATGTTTTTTTTTTTTTTTATGTTTAAAGCCAATTTTTTTTTTCACTTCATGCTGGCCAACATCTGTGCACGACAGCTACAGTGTGGTTGTGATTAGAAAAATTATGTGGTTCAATCAACAGCAGTGGTTTAAAACTGATGTGAAACGACTGTGAAAGTAGATTTAAAGCTTGGTTTTGGCTCATTGTTCAGCCCACAGCTTTCACTGCAGCTCTGATGGCGTCGTACGAATCCAGCGCACGCTACCTGCAGGGAGACACAGCTGGATTTACTACAGCTACTGAACACAGCAGAGCAGCCACAGAGCCAGATGTTTGTCTCTGTAGTCGGAGGAGACCGAAAAGAGAGCTAAAAGTGGAGCGAATGTTGGACCTGGAATGATCATGTGACCTGTATCTTTAACTTAAAGGAGGTAAATGTGTTCACAACATGTTCACACTGCCACCAAGAGGCCAAAGGAGAAACAGTTATGGCAGGTCGAGCTGCTGGACTGTGGTACTGTTTCATAGTTTTCCTGTGTTACTAAATACTCTGGGTTAATACAAGTTCACTATTATCCAAGGACATGCAGAGTCATGAATACAAACAGGAGTAATGGTGATGTCATAGAGGAGGGTGGGGTGGGGAGGGTGTTCACAAGGTCACTTTTAACTGTGGAAATAAAACATCATATTTACAGAATATAGAATTAGTCCCATGCAACAAATGAGGAGTCAGTCAAACTCAGGTCCAGGGCAGAGGTCACCTGCACAGGCCTCTAACTCACCTCCTCTTTCTTCATTATGTCAATATTCTGTTTTGTTGTCAATTTAAACAATAAAAGAACAAAAGGAATCAGACACACCTTTGGAAACTGCTCTGTAAAGGTGAATCTGAGCAGCAAGTCAGAATAAACATGTTTACGGGTGCATTAACGTCTCTGCTGCAGCACCCGGACTCACACTCATTGACACAATGAGGCCACTCAAGCCTGTGTGTGATAGTGTGTGTGTGTGTGTGTGTGTGTTTGGCAACACACTACCTATTGTGTCAACACAACAGCTGTTGAGGTCTAATCTTTCGAACATCTCAAAAGACTCGCAGCGCAAACAGCGGAAAGTTTTTTGTCCATCAGAGTCAGAGAGGGTGTCGGGTCATTAATATTAGAGGATTGTGTCATCAGTGTCAAGTGTCTCCATCACGACCTCTGTTTGTGTAACACATGTAATAATTCAGTTCATTTACACAACAGACCAGAGGGAGGCATCGCATCAGAGACTTGAACTGACTCATGTGAACTACAGCAGCCAGGTATCAATGCAGGCAGGAGGAGGGTGGTGTCTGTGTGCTCAGCTCCCTCCAACACAAAGCAAGGTGCAGACGGACAAACCTGACGGAGGAGACCAGTCAAAGGCCGACAAAGACAAACAAACAGGCCGCCGGCTGGACTTCCTCCATTACAAACAGGAGGCGACAGCAGAAACAAATAAGCACCTGAGATTAAAGATACAGCAGCTTATGCTTCTTGTTCATATTTTTAACTGTCGTAGTATTTTCACATGTTCGAAAAGTCTTCATTCAGTCATTCATAGTTGTAGATATTGTGATCAGTGTGAGGCCTGATCAGCTCTGGAGGCTCGAAGGTGTAAATAAAAGACTCTCTCATCATTGATCTTGATTCATCCTGTGATTAATCAGCTCAGACGTGAGCATCGACTCATAATATAACACAGAACCAGTGGTTTTCCTTTAGATACTTTTCATATATGTTGCTGATCATTTAAACTGTGCTGTTTGGCGGCCATGTTGGCTCCAACAGACGACAACACCACCTCCTCTGAGCAGCTTGTGCTGTTATGAAATATACGATCTGGTCCAGGTTCAAACAGCCAGATAATAAAACACAAATTTTATGCTTTGTATAAACAGAATAAAGTCACATAATCGCTGGATATGGAAATACTGAGCGGTTTAGAAAAACAAGAGCACTATTGTAAAGAGACTTTACGACCTGAGCTCCGTATCATCGTATTGTAAAACTATACAACTGCTACTAAATACACTGAGACGACTATGAAGACATAACGTTTGGAGAAGGAATAACAGGAAAACCCCCAGAATGGTGGCTTAAAATAACAACTAATACAAAAACCAATAACTATAACGTCTGTAACCACAAGCGACACACACACACACACACACACACACCAACTAAACAAGAGGCTGTTGCCATGGTGAAGAGTGTAAAGTTTGGCTTCTGCTGCACAGTGCTGGTCTGTTGTTGATTCACTTCATCATCACTGCACATGATGTCACTGACAAATATATGAACCATCGAAACAGAGAGAGGTCGACTAAAGGTCACTGACCCCGGGAAAAGAAGGATAACATGTGCGTGTGTGTGTGTGATCTCTTCCTTCCTTCCTTCCTTCCTGCTGTGTGCGTGCGTGTGTTCTTGGCTGTGTGTGATGATGCCTCTGTTTCTGGGCTTCGGACACAGAATCTGTTTTTATGAGAGAAACAAATGGACTCGGATGATGATGATGATGATGATGATGATGTACTTACAAGACGAACATCGAGACAGAAGAGCTCGGCTTTCTTTTTTCCTCCGGTGGCCGGGCCCCTGAACGCCTCACGGTCCTAAAAACAAATCATAAACTTGGTCACCAGAGATTTCAGGTTGATCTCAAAGTCACTGTTGATTTTCCTTTTTTTTCCTCCACACATAATTCATGACGTTGGCAAAAAGGGACATGAAAGTGCAGCACGCTTCACATTCAGTTAACACAATCTGAAAATATGTGGTTCATCCACACAATTTAAACTTGTGGATAATTAGGTCAACGACTCCCTCTGATTGTTTTCACATGTAAAAAGTATGAATCTGGACGAATGAAGTGAACCTTCACAGAAACTCTTCATATATCAGATGCCCGTCAATTAAATGCAACAGTGGAGCATTGTGTGTGTGTGTGTGTGTGTGACCTACATTGGCCTTTATCCAGCCCACATTCTCCTGCTATACATCAGGTCTGTGAACCCACTGGCCCATATATCACAGTGGCGACCCCCCCACCCCCCGCCTTTTAGACTTTCTTAGCGTGCTGGTGATTTGTCGGATTATTATCTTGATTCCTCAGGTGTTTAAATCAACAAATCGCTTTGATTTTCCATCTATAAACAGTTTCCAACAAGTGTTTTCCTTGTTGTTGGACATCAGGATGTTATCAGAGCTGAAACAATGGCTCAGAGTAGATGACGGCTCCGGGCCGAGCTGGAGCTGATTAACTGCCTCAAGTAATTTCACAGCATTGACTGGAGGAGTGAGTTCACAGATCTAGACACACTTGTACTGAGGACAACATCGGCCACATACGCCTGAAGTAAAGATCCTGGTTTCATCAGTTCTGCTTCCACTTGCCACAGACTCCTCTTTGGATTTGGAAACGTGCTCTATAGGCCAAAACACAGAGGCCTCGACCTTGTTCCCTGACCTGGTGACTTTGGGCCCGGAGTGCAGGGTTCAAATCTGTCATTTGTTAAAGTTGGCAAATGGATATTATTTTTGTCCTGGTTACAATAAGAATCACGAGGTTAAAAGAAACAAACGCCGACTGTGGGTTTGAAACAGGAAACAAACAAAGTCCATTGTTCTGCCGACCCATCCACTCTGACCTCCTCGTTCCTACGGCGACGTCGTGGCTCTCTACCCTCACCTCACTTCCTCCTACAGTCGATACAGGGACTCATCGTCATTCCTGTGTGTGTGAAGTAAACTCATGACAAAATACTGCACATCAAGGCTGCAATATAAAACATACAGTGATAACAGGGTGTCAGCATCTGGTTTACTGTGGCTCGCTGAGACAGATGTGGTGGCGGGGACCGTACTAGAGACCTGTAATGTTGTTGTAGTTCCTCTCAACAGCCAACAGAGGATGATAAAAGGATTTAAAACCTCCTTTTTCTCTTTATTAGACAGTTCAAAGACGAGAAACCGGAGTCCAGACTCTCAGTCCGGTCTGTGGGGACGTATAGAGGAGAAGACCTGAGGGGGAAACTCAGAGCTTGTTTTCCAAAACCTAGTGATCTGGAACATAACATGGGTCCAGATCCAAGAGGACTCAGAGCCACTTAAAAGCCTTGCTGTTCCAGCCCAGTTAGTTTATGTGCTCATGGTTTTTACTCCGCTGTTTGTCCTCATGTTGCAGATCACAGGAAAAATACCATAATGTAAAAAACATCGCCGGCTGAAGCCTCTGAATGTAACGTTCAGGGGACGTTAAGTACAAATCAACTCTGACCCGCAACATGTTTTATGAACATTTATGGAGTTTTTTTTGTTGTTTTAAAGAGTGTGTGTGTGTGGGGGGGGGGGGGGGCTGATTTACCGGAACAACAAAGGAGGCGGGGTCGTCCTGAGGATTATAGAGCTGTAAATCATTCCTGTATTGCGTGTTTTCCCCTTTGATGTCATGGCAACAGAGCCCACCCAAATCATACTTCCAACATTCGTCAAGCACAGAAAGAACCTCGTCTACGTTACAGGTGGAGCCTCGTTTCATCACCAGGCATCTGCTTCCAATAGCCCCCCCACCCCCCCACCCCTCATCCACTGAGGGGGTCTCAGACTACACAACCCCCCCCCGAGCCCCAACTCTCTGGACCAGGGGGGGCCCCACAACAATGATGTAACACCCAACAGGCTTATGTAACTAACCTCTGCTGGAAGTTTCTCACTCTGAAGGTGGAGACCCTGGGAACACACACAACAAATAAAAGAACCACACACACACACACACACACACACACACACACACACTTAGACTTGGTGCAGAACAGAAACTAACCCAAACCCTCCTATGTCCGGCCTTTAAGACATCTCACCGGAGACGCGCTCTGTGCACTGGGTGTCCACTGGACTGGAGATAACGTGCAGTCACAGCTTCACACCATCACTGCTCAGCTTGTCACCACGACAGTTACAAAAGCCCCGCAGCAGCAACAAACACATTGAAGGCTTAATCATCACTTTGATCCAGCATCATTTCACTGACCATTTTCTTTTTTCACTCAGCGAGCTTGCTCTTGTTTTGAAGCCTCGGGCTGCGAGGGTCAGGCTGATAGGCCGACCTTCAACTTGGAGAAGGAAGCGAGTCTGTTTTCACTTCACAGGAGGAGGAACATCCCAGAGGATGAAACACCCAGTTCTCACTAAATGTCGATTAGATGTTGATATAACTCAGTTTCCAAGTAAAAGGTAACAGGAAAAAAGGACATTTCGGCTAGACGTCCAAGAATAATCATTAAAAAAAAAAAAAAAGCAGGTGACGTGTGTTTATCAATTCAAAGCCAAGTCTTAGTTATTAGTCAGATCATGCACCAAGTCCTCAAGTGTTGTCATAATCCCTGCTGAGTTCACTGACCTCACATCTAAAGAGGTTTGATGGAGGATAATGGCTGCTAATTGGCTTCTCAGTGCACTTCCATGTGTGGAGAAAAAAAACAATGAAGCAGCCCTCCTAACTACACACACACACAGGTTATTTATGTTGGCGACTTATAATCAGCAGCAGCAGCAGCTACCTGCCAAATGACAAGGAACGGAACACACTCAGAAAAGAAAGAAGTGCACCACTGTGCAAGTGTGTGTGTGTGTGTGTGTGTGTGTGTGAACTAAAATTTGCTTATTCTATACTGGCTGCTGTGCAAACAGGGCAATGACGTGTTTGTCAGACACTGCTTCAAGCCATGGTGATGGTGCGTTTAAAAGACAAAGAACCACACAATAACAAACCGTATCCGCCGTGGAAATACGTTTGTATGAACCAAACAAAACTCCGCCAGAGAAACTACATTTTAAAACGCTCTTTGTTCAATTTAGCTGCTACAGAAGAAGCAGGAAGTGAATGAAGGCATTTAAAAAGTCATTACGGTCTTCTGGTTAATTCGGCATGAAAATGATGGATGAGGCTGCAGTTTAGTTTGAAATATTGTCAGTTTTAGCAACGATTACAGGCGGATAACAGGCGCAGTAAAGCAGGGACGGCGCTGAGGGATTAACATAAGAAAAGTCGACTTTTCAATTGAATCAACTCTCTATCGTATATTGCACACATGCCGAATTAAAGCCAATTATACACCGATGGATGCACAAGTGTGTCAAATGTGATTTTTCTCAATTTCACAGAGGAAACTCATAGAAACTTTAAATCACTGAGTTTCTCTACGCAGTTTCGCTCCGCGGTCTCCTCAGACCACAGCCCCCTGTCCCCGCTGCTCCGGTGTTGGATGTCATGAACTGTGAAACTTAATACAGCTCATGTCCGATAAAATGGTCTGTTGTTGCCTTTAGGTGCAGACTCATTACCCCACCTTTTACTTTCTGTGGTTGGTGTGATGTAATATGATGGTGTCACCCAATAAACCACACGCACACACACACACTCCCCACCTGTCCGAGGATGGACTCACCTGGATCCACTGAGGGATTAGCACGCTATCTCTCTAGGGTGTTTTAAAAATCCCATTTAAGATCATTTGTCCGTGAACGCCACACCTGGACTCTGCAAACCGGGCTCATTAGCTCTCGACGTTGTTGAGGGATATCAGACATTAAACTTCTTTAAACTGCTCTTTGAACCAAGAAACAAAACACACACACACACACACACAACCCGGGCTGACGACACGTTCAAGTCCCTCTGAGCACAGCTGCAGTTTCCACGCACAAACAAACACTGAGTCGGATCCACTCACCGGTTCTGTCCCACAGGAAAACACTTGTTCTTAATGTCTCCTCCACCTGGTAACACTGGTAATATCCCGCGGACACACACACACACGCACACCTACAACACACACACACAGACACACACACACACACATACAGCCGACTGTCATTCACACAGACCCGCTGCTGCTGCTGTAAAACTTCTTCACTACTGTCAAGTCTCCACCCACACACAGAGACTGGCGTTTTCAAAATAAAAGCCTTTACGGAAGTAATGCTTGGCCCAAAATCGACTTGTTTTTAAAAACAGCTGGTTCCTGTTCGTCCTATTATCTTATCTGTGTAGGTTATTTCTGCACATGTACTCACACTTGTTTATGCACTTATTTGATGCTCTTAAACACACCCTTTCTGAGCTTCTCCTGGTTATATTGAGTTTTTAAAAATATTATGTGTCTGAACACATTGCAACTTAAAAATATATACAAATGCACTATAAATTCAGAAAACAACTTTTAAAAAACTCAAAAGTGTTTCTGGGGACACAATAAAGAGACGGACGGTTGTGCAGACAAGTACCTGTTAGTGAGGTTTCAAAATAAGGTGAGTTTGTTTGGTTTATTGTAAGGTCAATATCAAATGATACACATGTTATTGATAATATGTGCTGTTAGCTTAGCATTAGCCTTCAGCCTGAATCTGTAGCACATTTGTGTCTTAGGTTGTTATTTAACTTTTTAACTTGAATTTATGGCCACCTGTGACTTGACAGGAAGTAGGTGACAGAGCGGTGACAGATGTCTGAGCTGCAGCTGATTTAAATGTAGTTAATGATCATTTCATATGGGAGCAATGATATGACTCAGAGCAGACCGACTCCCCCTCTGCATGCAAAAGGCTCCTCTTGTTTTTCCAGTGAGTCATTACAGGCTTTTATTTTGATGGAAGAAAAACATTAACATTAGCATTAGCTTTCAGCACTCAGATCTGTCTCTCATCTCTCCAGTCCACCTGCACACAGACCAATCACAACAAACCTCCACATATTGTACATTTCCTTTTCCCTTCATAATAAATCAACCAAAGCAGCTCATTTTCCCACATCCCTGCTTTTACCTGTGCACTTTTCTGTCTATTAACACTCAGTGACACACATGCACAGACACAGTGTTTTTTCACTGCAGTGACACACGAGGTCAACCTCAGTGCAACAGACAATCAATTCCCAGTCTGCTCTAATGGCATGGAGCTAACAGGCCACATATCCTGTCCATTAAAAACAAGAGCAGATAAACACTGCACTTGGTACCGTGGCCGGAGCAGCTCCTATCTCTGTGACTGCAGCGCTTAATTGGCTTGTAAAATGCAAAACACTATAAGAGGTGAATAGATCCCTCTCTCTTGCCGTAGGAAGCCAGGAGACATTATGTGGAGGCTAACGTAGGAGATGTGCCTCTGTGTCACCTCTGTGCTCTTTGTTCACTTTGAATAGTCTCCACAGTGGAGAGCTTGAAGACGTGTTGCCACGGGAACCAGGCCGATGGCAAACAAATGATCCCCAACCACAGTCAGAATGGCTGATGAGCCATGAACATGAGACTCAACAGCAGCCATATGGAAAACAGAGGGAGGAGGAGGAGGAGGAGGAGGCGGGTGGCGGTGGCGGTGGTGGTCTCCTCCTATGTGATGATGATATTCTAACTTATGCAGCCGTGTGGTTGTAAATGTATTCACCATCCTGGTATCTCAATCATGTGTGTCAACCACAAGAGATAAAGGATTCTTTGTTGACACGAGAGGAACCTTATACATGATGCTTTTGTTGCTGCTGAAGACTGAATACCTCTCTCTCTCTCTGCGTGAGGAGGATGACAGCCATTGTTCGACTGTCAGAGTACGTTCTATAGATGCCAGAGGCTAAATATGAAAGTTGTAGAGAGAGAGAGAGAGAGAGGAGGCGGCTCTGTCAGGGAACACACAGCAGCATAAACATGCAGAAAGTATTTATAACAAGATCAAAGTGAAACCTCGGATATACAGGTCGCTTGTTCATCACAGGTGTCAACAGCTTCAAGGCTTGTTGTGTCAACACAAACCACTGAGTCTGAGCCTCATCATCAGTTTTTAACTATTAGATATTTACCAGATTCCAGAAACAGAAATTCCTGCAATAGCCAATAGGAGCGAGCAGACCAGGAAGTGTCACCAATCAGATGTCGGTGTTGTTGTTTTTACAGCTCACAAACATGGCAGCAAATGGCAAATTACAAAGAAGGAGAGAAGACGTTGGAGTCACGGCAACGTGTCATGAGAGAGGCACCAGACGGACTCCACCTGCCTTAACCATCACTTAGGTGAAGTGGATGGTGTAGTTCTACATTAAGGAACAGAAAGCATCACATGCTCCATCTCCGTCTGCTTGAATTATTCACTGTAAGATAATGCAGAGAATAAAACTTCACAAGGTTTAACGTCATCTTCCACGAGCGTCAGCTGCTTCTCCTTCACTCTACAGGGACAACAGAGTTTGTTGTCTTTTAACCAGCTGTTCTGACCAAGATGGATGGAGTGGAAGATTTTAGGTTTGTCAGACATCCCATAATGTCTTCTTGGAGTGGCATGAAAGCTGGTTATGTTAATTTCACTTTCTTGACTGTGTGCCGGGGGGGGAGGGGGACAAATCATCAGATCCACATTATTGTTCTGACTGAAGCTCCTTGGTCTAAACAGGACCAGGTTCAGCAGCAGTGATACACATCTGGCTCCAGCAGCAGCTCTTTGAGGTTGTGATGTCATCACACACACATGCGTTTGGCGTCTATGGAACGAGCGTGGGTCGATCAAACATCACAGGAAACAGACGGGCCGAGTGAAAACCACGTGAAAAATGTCTTCATCCTCGTCAAAGCCGATGAGGTCAGAGTCAGTCTGGGATAGAAACGTCTCCAGGGACGGTTTCCACTTGATGCATCAGGTACTTTAAACTTTTCAAGACTGTGTTTGAAATGATGACAGCCTGTGTGTGACCATCAGTACAAAGATCCTGCTCTTTTCTTTCTTAAACAAACTTATCTAAAGGAATCAAAAACCTAAATCCCTGCCAGTGGCCCCTGCAGGCTTCCATAGTCTAGACTGACCGCTTCGCCACCGTATCCCTCCACCAACCAGTAAAAACAGGCTCACAGTTTCTCCTACCTGAGCTGCAGTGTAAAAAGAGAGCCTGTAGCTTCTTTGCAGAACATTATGATGTCACACTGAAGTTGACCTTTGACCCTTTGGATATAAAATGTCATCACCTCATTTTATCCTCACAGACATTTGATTCCTGTTGTTTCCTAATCAGCATGTGAATCTGTGAGTTAAGGGCGAAAACATGTTTTATGAAGTCATGGTGACCTTTGACCTTTGACCACATGATTCTAATCAGTTCATCCTTGAGTCATACAGATATATAGGTCTAATTTCTTACAGCGTGCGTGTTGTCAACAGACAGTTCACATGTTCCCCATCATCTTTACAAAGCTTCATTCTCTCCCTCTGACACTCAGCAGGAAGTTTCCGGCTCCTCTGACGCTGTGTAACACGGTTGGATGTAAAACTCTGACACAACCTGATGAAGTCTGAAGTTTAACCTGTTGCTGTGGTAACAACATCCATATGGATGATGACGGTGAAGTCAGATAGAGACTGTGAATGTAAATCCTCCCTCTGCGTGACGTTCAGTGATCTTCCACATCATGTTCGTGTGTGTGTGTGGGGGGGTCCGTCTCGCTGCTGAACGCCAAATGAGTTGTGGATTCTTGGCATGAAGCTGCGTCTGTGGAGGGCATTTAACTGTGCCGCTCCGCCCCTCGTCCACTCTGTGACTAGTCTGAGCCTCGGTAATGAGGTCAAACGAGCAGTGTACCCTGGCAGCACTAACAAGCGCCCCTTTTATTCCTTTTGTTTTATATATCTGTGGACACAGTGGACTGGAGCTGCTTGTTTCGGTGCTGCTGATACTGTGGAGCCCTTCCTGCCATTACTTTTAATTGCTTTTTGTATCAGTATTGATTGTGAGCTGAGCAGCGTCTTTTGTTTCTGTTGATGAGGGGGATGCGCTGCGTGCCAGTCTAAGTGCTCGTAATGGGAAATCTGAGAGAAACAGACACGAGAAACAGGTTGTGGAGAAAAGAAAAAAAATCCCTCTCCTCATCACCCGCGAGTCTAATGATGGAGCGAGTCCATCAGCAGGAAATGACCTTAGAGAAAAACTCGCCCGCTGGAAATTGCAGACTTGTCGACAATGCACCATTGAAGTGCAAGAGCATCCTCTTCGCCCACTGAGATCTATATCTCCTGTTTTAATTACAGTGGGCGCCCAGGGAAGCTAAATGAGATGTTAGACTCTAATGAGTGTAATTCTGGACATCAGAAAGGATTTGATTGCACGGCGATGTGAACTTTGTGATGAAGGCCAGCTGAGGTTTCTTTATGTTTCACAAGAAGAAGAGGGAGGAGGAGGAGGAGGAGGAGGAGGGGAGTTCAGTTTTAACCAATCATAAACCACTGTCTCACCATAACTGAGAGAATCTGAGCAGTGTAGAGTTTCCCTGAACAAACACACACACACACACGCTCACTCTCTCTCAGGTGACCTTTGACTCAGATCTTTCACAGCTCCACACTTTAATAAGTTTTAAACTGGTGCATGTGCTATGAAACATGATTTAAAGAGAGTTCAGCCTCAGAAAAATCTGAAATATCATCTGCTAAATCGAATGTGTGCAGTCGTGGAGCTGCTCTCTGTTGGTGTTTCACTCCCAGGGCTGTGCACCGTGTGTGTGTGTGTGTGTGTGTGTGTGAGCAATGACCTATTACAGGATGGATGTAACATTTAATTCCAGACTGACCCCATAAATTTCTCCCACATATTAAACCCTTTGCTGATTACAAGTGCATGCCTTCAGCAGCCTTGGGTAACAGAAAAACACTGGAGCTGACTTGGTCATTCACGCCCCAGCAAGGTGGAGTTATTCATCTTGTCTCCATGCTAAATTA